>JAQIUQ010001938.1:0-488117 GCA_030378365.1 Hybognathus amarus | reverse complement strand
AAGATTTCTAACTGTGGGCTTTATGCAAATGAGTTCCACAGGGAAAAAGGGTGGGGTAAACTGTGATGCCAGCAGCCAATCACAGCACTGGAATGGAGAAGTGACAAATTGCCAGTGTTGGGGAAGCTACTCTGAAATTGTAGTTTGACGAGCTACAAGCTACTCTGTGAGGTTAAAGTAGTTAAACTGAGTCAAGCTACCCATTTAGAGAAAGTAGTTAGCTACACTACAAGTTACAATCAAAAAGTAGCTAGCTACATTGCAACTACTTTTGCTTTTTGAACAACGTATATTATAAATAACTGAATAAGTGTCTGAGGAATGTTTTAAGTAAAATATTTAGTGTTTAAAACAAGGCAATGCAATTATGATTTCAAAGAGTGTTGTTTTATTACACACAACACTAAAATATCTCTGACTGTTTGTCAAAAGTGCAACAAATAGCCTACACCATTGCAAGAACGAAATATACATCCAACGTAAATTGCATGTAGAACATTTTCTCAAAAATACTGATTGAACTTGGACAAATAAGGCCATGGCTAATTAACGTTAATTGTTTCTCCATCCTCCAAATCTGCCGTCACGTCTTGCTATATAATCATAATATGGGTGTGTCAACCCACTTCTGTACGTCAGTGAACCGTTAGCCGCAAGATGCGTGATTAAACAACAGGTGGCGGTTATGGCAAAAAATGAGTTTGTAATCTAACAAGAAGAAGAATATCCTTGCAACGCGCTGATTCGCGCAGGCCCGACAATGTAGCAATGTAGCTTTTGCTCGCGCTACACCGCTACTTGCTGCAAAAAGTAGTTAGCAACTGGAAAAGCTACACTGTTTCAAAAGCAACTGAGCTACTGCCAAGCTACTGAAAAATGTAGTTAAGTTAGTAGCTACGCTACATGTAGTTAACTACTCCCCAACACTGCAAATTGCAATCTCCTCCTCCTCCAAAGTTCTGGGTCTCAGTAACTCACTACACGAGTTGACAACGCACTACATGGAGATACACCCACGATCGGATGATAAGAGCAAGCTGTTTCAGTACTATGGTACAGTCTAAATCCTGAAAATAATCAAATAAATAACGAGTTGACAACAACTCTGTCACCCAACGATTCTATCTTGTCTACAAACCACGTTTTGTCACGAAAAACCATGCAATAAAACAAACCAGAAATGATGCTAAACAGCATGTGCGCCAATACCCAGCGAAGAGAAGAACACAACACGTGAATATGGACATCAGACAGAAACTAGAGCTGCACATTGTTTGCGCGACGATCTTCTGCTCTGAGAAAAAAAGCAAAATAAAAATAAAAACTAAGATTTACCTGGTGTCTTCAACCCATGCGTTGCTATGATTGGCTGTACTCATGACATCATTGAGATTGAGTCGTGCGACGGCTCTGGATATCTAGCAGGCTAGATATTTTTCATGAGGCTCTGCCGAGGCGTCTGCGAGCGTTTTTGCTGCGTTGTTGGCTCTTTCATACTAACAGATTGGCGAGCGCTCATCGTCCGCTAATCCCCCGCGATTTGCACGCGATAACACCCTGACCTGTCGGCGAGCTCAACGATTTGCAAATCGGGCTTAAAATCCTGTAGTGTGAACTTGGCTTAAGGGGAGACATTAACAGAAGGGCCCCGCTGTTTTGAGTCTGTAGCCCATTACAGGCAAGGCAGCAACAGATACAAGTTCTGAGACTCGGGTCTGCAAAGGTGAGACAGAAACAGATCAACAGTTCTGAGTCTACCATCAGGCGAGACCATTCTGAGACTCCGGTTTGTCCAGAGGGCAACAACAGATTCCATGATTTGGGTCTACAGCCTGTGAGGCATAAACAGATACAACCACGTTCTCAGCCTCAAGTCTGTGAGGAAAGAGACATTAACAAACACTATGTTCAGAATCTTTGTCCAGCAAGACAATAACAGATGGAGCTTGTTCCAAACCTCCATGCCAGGGAGACAAACTCGGATTTACCAAGTTCTGAGTGTCTGGCCCAGAGAGACAGGAGTCAAACAGATATTTGCTATAAGGTTAAAGGAGTAGCTCACTTTTGAAAAAAACTTTTGCTGATAATTCACTCACCCCGTGTCATCCAAGATGTCCATGTCTTTCTTTCTTCAGTCCGAAAAGAAATTAAATATATTTGATGAAAACATTCCAGGATTTTGTTTTCCATATAATGGACTTTACTGGGAACCAAACGGTTCAAGGTCCAAATGAGAGTTTCAGTGCAAACTGCAAACTGCTCAAAGGGCTTTAAACGATTCCAGATGATGAATAAGGGTCTTATCAAGTGAAACGATCGCTCATTTAATAAATAAATAAATAACAAATTTTAAGTTTTATAAGCTCAAATGGTCGTCTTGCTTCTGTTCTGTGTGACTCTCCTGTTCAAACTCGTTCATCAAAATGAACAAATCTTTTTCCAAGTCATTTGGTTCAATCAAATAACGAAAAGAACGAATTGACTCGGAAAAAGGATTTGTTCATTTTGATGACGAGTTCGAACAGGAGAATCACAAACGTACATCGCAGAACAGAGCCAGGCGAAGCATTTGAGCTTATAAAACTTAAACTTTTTTTAATTTTTTTTAAATGAGCGATCATTTCACTTTAAAAGACCCTTATTCATGTCGTCTGGGAATTGTTTAAAGCCCTTTGAACAGTTTGCAGTTTGTACTGAAAGTGTCTTTTGGACCTTGAACCGTTTGGTTCCCACTTAAGTGCATTATATGGAGAAAAAACTGGAATGTTTTCATCAAAAACCTTCATTTCTTTTCGACATGAGCATGGACATCTTGGATGACATGGGGGCTGAGTAAATTATCAGCAAAAGTTTTTTGAAAAGTGAACTACTCCTTTAAGCTTAGGAGAGCAAAGCTTCACTTCAAGGTTTCTTCGTCTACACCCACATCAGAGCCTCATCTGCGTGTTCCAGAATATCTGAGCACCCTTGTGATGCTCCAGGAGATCAGCATCCCACATAGCTTCATGTTCAAGGCTGTTGAAACATATTCTGGTTCCCTTTCCCACTGCATTGTTCCACAGCACAACCAGTGGAAGATGTCACCACCATCGGACTGCTCACTCAACCACGTGTGAACATAAATATCACCTAACCGAACCTCTTTCCAGATACCATGGCATTGTTGAATATTGTCAGTATATGATTTTCTAATTTACATTAGAGGTAATATAGCTGATGATAGTTCATAACAACTATCTATTTTATTTGTTTGAAGCATAATAAGGTTAGTAATGGAATTTTTAAATGAATCGTAATTAATATTTCTTTTCCTTGCAGGATTAACTTTCGATATGCTTTTGAAACCTAAATGTCCACAAACCTTGAGCCAAAGTCAGTGTGTGTCTGAATCATATCTGAATATAACAGAAGAGGACATTAAACTAGACAGTTGTCTAGTTGTCTGACTTTGAAGAACTAGGTGAAGTAATCAAGATGTTCAGGTTTGCTCTAACCTAGCTTTGCTGAATTATACATATGAAGAACCAATAGAAAGATGATGTAATGAATCATGTCACATTTGCCATACTCCAACTCTATAATAAATGGTTGTACTCTTTTTGCTGGTAGGATTCTCTCTGAAATTGGTCTGAGATCCTCCCGGCCATGATTAAAACATATTCAAAGGCAGTGTCTGGAGTCTAGTTAATGCTGTGCACCAAGTTAGCGGAGCACTAAAGAACTTATTGCCGAGTTATTGTGTTAAAAAAGGTCACCGGCCTTGAAAATTTTTATTTAATACCTAAATATGTCAACTGGAGACACCCCAGGTAAACTTAAGTCAGGTGCGTAGGGGAAAATCTACCACTGGTTATTCACCTTATTAGTTTTAGAGAAACAACAGTTTATTTTTCCATAAGATAAAAAAACTCTGCCATAGCCACAACCAACTTAATCACTTGTATTTTATGAGTCTTATGCACTTTATTCCTTTATCATTCATGGTATTCATTTAGTAGTTGTGTTAGTTATTCTTGTTTATCTTTTATTAATAAAATGTATTACTTTCTTGTGCTGATAATACAGAATAGGCTCAACAAGTTAATGATCTCACCAATCTTTCAGATAAATCAGCTTACCAGTTTACATTAATTGCGGTCATCTGATGTACTGAGAACTCTGGCGCAAAATAAACCTTTGGTCTAATAACATATTAGTACATAGTCAACCGTTCTCTGAGATTTGTTTTCATGATAATCGAATATGAAGCTTATTTTACGTTTAAGTTTAGCTTATAACGCTTGTACTGTATATAGGGCATAGAGTAAGGAAAAATAAAAATCGCTAATTAATACCACTCTATGCCTTATATACTAGCATTATAAGCTAAACAGTTTTTAGAGATAAAATTCTTTATATAACTCTGACTAGGTACCAATGTGTTGTTAGACTAAAGGTTTATTTCTGTGCCAAAGTTGTCCTTTAAGTGATGTGTGATCCAAATGTCACAAAAATGAAGAAAATGTCCGGAGGTTAATGTCCTGGCTTTACAGGATATAGGAACTTAATCTATTTCCTTTATCTACAGCCCCATTTGTCTGCTTCTATACTTGCAAAACAGATATTGTACAAACCCAAGACACCTACCAGATTCACTCTGGAAGAATCAACACCTATCCAGGTGTGCATTTTCCGTGTAACAACGTAACTTACTGCACACCATAGTGTGATGCATCTTTGTAGGAACTAACTAGGTATAGTCACAACTGTTTCCCAAAACCATAGTAACATGGTTGCACCTCTGTCATTTGCAAGACACTGGTTCAAAACTATTATCACTCGAAGGTGGTGGAGTAATAACTTCTGCTAATGATTCGAGTTCAAAATTAATATCATATTATTATAGTAAATTCACAGAAACCACGGGAAGTAAATATTTTTTTCACATTAATATACAGTATTGCGTGCACTTTACTCCCATATATTTACGGTAATGAAACAAGGCATCTGAGGACTAATTCAACTTTTTTTGTTTACTATTTTATTTGTTGTTTGATTCATTGTGGGTTCCCTCTTATGTCATACTTCCCTTATAATTTTATGCACATGCACACTCTTCCAAAACAGTAGTTGATTGTTGACACGCTAAACTATATAGAATTCAAATGTGTATGTTTATGAGGGATGAAAGATATATCAGGTACTGAATGTTAGCTTGCTTATTGTGCCCAAGAGCATGATATATGCAAGTCATATTAACAAGAAACTATGTTTCTAACCAGAGGTCAAGAGCCGTAGTTACCAAGAGCTGTCCCATACATGCTTGCAATGCTATCTGCACTTGATTGTTGGAAAAATTCAAAAACAAATCGTTGAACTAAGTTAGTAATGATGCTTTTGGAAAACGCACCCAAGAGTAACTGATCACTGCTACACTGCTACTGCAATTAAGAATTTGTTAGCTAGCTGTTACAAGGTATGTTCAATATGAAATCATTTGGCTAACAATATAATATTAAAAGCAACACTAAAGAACTTTTCCTATGTGGTCGCCCTACAGGTTGGAAGCGGCATAGTCCGTTACGGCTGTCGCAAATAATTTAGCCTACCACAGCCCACTGTCGCGGCACTGTTTACGCTTGTCACGCTCGCCATAAAGTCAAATTTGTAGTTTTCTTATGTCTCATTCGAAACTACAGAAACGTGACCCGATATGACAAACTTATATAATGTGGTTCTAGCAGATATAGGACCACAAATTGAAGGCATAAGTGCCTTTCATCCTGTTACAACTTTGAACGATTTTTGTAAACATTATTTTAAAGTAAAAAAAAAACTTCTTTAGTGCTGCTTTAACGTCAACTCACCTCAAAGTGTTTTCTTAGATTTGAGGGGGGGAGTTTTAAATGCCAAAATTTCATTCACCCGTGGCAGGCAAAGAAGACATTTCAGCCGATATACACTCACCGGCCACTTTATTAGGTACCCCATGCTAGTAACGGGTTGGACCCCTTTTGCCTTCAGAAATGCCTCAATTCTTCGTGGCATAGATTCAACAAGGTGCTGGAAGCATTCCTCAGGAAGTTTGGTCCATATTGACATGATGGCATCACACAGTTGCTGCAGATTTGTCGGCTGCACATCCATGATGCGAATCTCCCGTTCCACCACATCCCAAAGATGCTCTATTGGATTGAGATCTGGTGACTGTGGAGGCCATTTGAGTACAGCAAACTCATTGTCATGTTCAAGAAACCAGTCTGAGATGATTCCAGCTTTATGACATGGCGCATTATCCTGCTGAAAGTAGCCATCAGAAGTTGGGTACATTGTGGTCATAAAGGGATGGACATGGTTAGCAACAATACTCAGGTAGGCTGTGGCGTTGCAACGATGCTCAATTGGTACCAAGGGGCCCAAAGAGTGCCAAGAAAACATTCCCCACACCATGACACCACCACCACCAGCCTGAACCGTTGATACAAGGCAGGATGGATCCATGCTTTCATGTTGTAGACGCCAAATTCTGACCCTACCATCCGAATGTCGCAGCAGAAATCGAGACTCATCAGACCAGGCAACGTTTTTCCAATCTTCTATTGTCCAATTTCGATGAGCTTGTGCAAATTGTAGCCTCAATTTCCTGTTCTTAGCTGAAAGGAGTGGCACCCGGTGTGGTCTTCTGCTGCTGTAGCCCATCTGCCTCAAAGTTCGACGTACTGTGTGTTCAGAGATGCTCTTCTGCCCACCTTGGTTGTAACGGGTGGTTATTTGAGTCACTGTTGCCCTTCTATCAGCTCGAACCAGTCTGGCCATTCTCCTCTGACCTCTGGCATCAACAAGGCATGCCGCTCACTGGATGTTTTTTCTTTTCGGACCATTCTCTGTAAACCCTAGAGATGGTTGTGCGTGAAAATCCCAGTAGATTAGCAGTTTCTGAAATACTCAGACCAGCCCTTCTGGCACCAACAATTATGCCACGTTCAAAGTCACTCAAATCACCTTTCTTCCCCATACTGATGCTCGGTTTGAACTGCAGGAGATTGTCTTGACCATGTCTACATGCCTAAATGCACTGAGTTGCCGCCATGTGATTGGCTGCTTAGAAATTAAGTGTTAACGAGCAGTTGGACAGGTGTACCTAATAAAGTGGCCGGTGAGTGTAAATCTCCCTTGACTTCAGTGAATTCGAACATATCATTGATATATGGCCATGGGTGATCCCTGTCGGAAATCTTGGGATCATTGCTGGCAGCGAGAGCTGTATCTCCACCTGTATCTGCGGTCAATGTAAAGAAAAACTATTTTTTTGTTGTTTTGGAAAGCCAGTGTAATAAATACTTGGAGCGGGCATGGGGAAATGTATCAGAGTAAAAAGTAAACTTTGTCTGTAAAATTGTAGTGGAGTAAAAGTGAAAGTAGATGCAAATAAAGCCAAGTTCACACTACATGATTTTAAAACGTCGGGCTGAACTGTGCGGTTCACACTACATGACTTGCTCTCTGTGAAATCAGGAGTGTTCAAGTTGTTTAGCTGTTCACACCACACAACACAACATGATTGAGCCACAACAGGAGGTAACTCACTACACGAGTTGACAACGCACTACATAGAGATACAACCACGATCGGATGATAAGAGCAAGTCATTTGTGACTAATGAGAGCTGTTTCAGTACTATGGTACAGTCTAAATCCTGAAAATAATCAAATAATTAACAAGTTGACAACAACTCTGTTACCCAACGATTCTATCTTGTCTACAAACCACGTTTTGTCATGAAAAAGCATGCAATAAAACGAACCAGAAATTACGCAAAACAGCACGTGCGCCAATACCCAGCGAAGAAGAGAACACAACACGTGAACATGGACGTCAGACAGAAACTAGTGCTTCAAACTGCGCAATGATTTGCTCTGAGAAAAAAAAAGAAAAAAAAGAAAAAAAAAAAGATTTACCCGGTAACATCAACTCATGCATTGCTATAATTGGCTGTACTCATGACATCACTGAGGTTGAGTCGCGCGACGGCTCTGGATATCTAGCATGCTAGATATTTTTCTGGGCTCGGCGACGCTTCAGCGAGCGTTTTCGCTGCGTTGTTGGCTCTTTCATATTTACGGTGCGTGTCCACTACCGCGTTGCGAGCGGAGCAGAGCGAGCGTTTTTAATTCATTCCTATGGAAGTCAGAGCTTCACGCTCGCGCATTGCATTATGGGATTGACAGCGGACCGGAGAAAGCGTTGAGAGCGTCTGAAAGCGTCAAAAAGGTTGGCCAGTTCAGACTCGGCCGGTCGCCAGCCAACTGATGTGCGGTTTGGGATGTGACGTCTGTTTTGAGATTTTTAAAATATGCAAATTGTGCCGGAGTTTATGCTGGATTTAGTGCGTAAATAATTTTGTTTACAAATTAGACGCTTTGCAGTTGTTATATGTTAAACAATTAATTTTGGATGTGTTCATTGTGATTATACTGGCTGGGTTTTTAAAAGTTTATAAAATTGAGGGGATATCTTTGCTTGGGGCATTTATGTAAACAAAGCTTGTCTATTTCCGAATGTAATCTCGTGCATCTCTGATGATTATACTGTGTGTATATATTGAAAAAAAACAGATCAAACACGCTCGCAGCAGACACACCCCAAAGCGAGAGACATTCTAGCGTTGCCAGCAGCACTGAGCGGAGTTTTGCCGCTGTAGTGGACTCGCACCATAACAGATTGGCAAGCGTCATCGCCCGCTGATCCCCAGCGATTTGCACGCGATAACACCCTGACCTGTCGGCGAGCTCAACGATTTGCAAATCGTGCTTAAAATCGGGTATAAAATCCTGTAGTGCGAACTTGGCTTAAAACATACTCAAGTACAGATAACAGAAAAAAAACTATTATTACAAGTATTTTTACTTCATTACTTACCACCACTGTGCTGCACTATATAGTATCTATTCTTTCTGTGTATAATATGTTGGTGAGAGAAATGGTGTAGCGTGAGATGTATATGCACAGTCCAACATCACAAAACTTACTGTAAATCAAACATTTTTATTCCCGAGTGATGGTGTTTAAAAAGTTCACCGGCCTTGAACATTTTTATTCAATACCTAAATATTATATATTTTATTCAATAACTAAATATTAAGTATCGACTGGAGATGCCCCAGGGAAACTTAAGTTAGGTGCATAGGGGAAAATCTACCACAGACATATGCACAGTCCAATGTCACAAAACTTACTGTAAAAAAACAAATAATTGGACAAAAGGCACTGGCGTACAGTGGAGAACACTGTGTTATATTACACACTGCACTACGATCAACTTAACCTTCAATTTCCAACTGCAGCAATCTTTTTCTTGCTCAAAAGACATTTAAAATATAAATTTAGATAAATAATCACACTTTAGATTAGGGCCCAGTTCTCACAATTAACTACGCTTATTGTACATGAGCTCTGAATTACTCACCTTCAGCTGTGGCACAGGAAGGGGCTTGTTGTCTTTGTCCAGTGAGATATAGGTGAAAAAGGCTGTGACGGCCCTATATTTTCCCTTCTCAGCCTCCACCAGATAGTCAGCATCAACAAAAACTTCAATCTCCATTGACTTGTTACTGGTGAAGGTCATTCGCCCGGAAACAGTAATGACACAGCCTGCAGGGGTCACATAATGTCAGGTATTAAATCTATTCATCATTATATGATACCATATTCATTCTAAGACAGAAGTACTGTATGTGTCTGCAGGAATTAAACAGTCTGCTGATGCTGAAATTTGTGTTACAACATGTGGGAAAGTATATGTACTATACTAAAGTGTATATATATATATATATATATATATATATATATATATATATATATATAATTGATTCAATGTAACAATTTCCATATTATAATAAATTAAGGAGTACATAAACAGTGGGGTCATGGAAATCAGTGTGTGTAATTGCGTTCAATATGGAGTCAACTACAAAAAAATTTAAGTTTTGTAAGCAAAAATGTAAGCAATTTGTAAAATGATGTCTTGAAGAGGGCAAACGCCGTGGCACTATCAAAACATTGCTATTTGGCTTTTTTTTGTGGCTTGATTTGTCGAAGAAATTAACCAATGGCTTAAGCTGTTAACTACAGTACTTTGTCCAATTAATGGCAAACCCCTCTTTGGTATCATAAAATAATAGGGTAGAAGAAGGCTTTCCATTTCTGAAAAGACAACACAGTAAAATAATTGTGGTAACAAGGACCTTTTGGAGTTTTTGCAATACCTGTAAATTTTCATTTTCATCATCTGTAGATATCGTTGTCAAGTCGGTACTGTAATTTTAAAAGTGTGACGAGTACCATCATTTCCCTCTAGCATTTTGAGCGCTGTTGAATGGATTCTTAAATTTGTCACATTTTTATTATTTCTGTACTGACTTGGTACTGAAGCCGGTAATGTTGACAACACTACCTGTAGATGTACATTTTCATTTATTTGATCTGTGTTTTTTAGTGAGAAGCGACTCACAGTGTATTCTAGTATACAAGTATACATTTGATCAGTACTCTACGTGTGTTCTATATCAGCTGCATGAACCATGGTAGAACACATTTTAGCATTATAGCTATGATCTGTGGATGATAAGTGTTTGGGAAAAATTGTTTAAAAATAGTAATGATTTTGCAAATATATTTGGTGCTACTAGTGACCTAGTTACACAATTCCTTGGTACAAACTGCTACGAACTTTGCATTTTAAACAAAGTTGGAAATAGAAATTAATGCATAATGCATAATAAATAATTCTTCCCAGTTTCAACCACATGCCTTTCAATGCCTGCAATTTGGTTAACATTACATGGTCTGCACAGGCCCAATATTTCCTGATGTATTGGTCAATCTCTATTAATGCAGACTGAGACATATTTTCCTTTAACTTGTATAGTTTTGGATGAGGGCATGTCATTCAACCTGTCCAAATGACAGATAATTTGCACCTTTATACATCAAAACATTTTTGTTGAATTTTATAATTTACATTTAGAATTATTTTCCCTGCTGTCTGAAACCGATTCATATCAGAATGCGCTCTGGCCACCACTGGCATAATGCACTGTGCAGCGTATACACTTTAATTGTAACTTTATAAGCTCATAGCTAACAGAATACAGATGAAAAGATTCTAGTCAGCATCGAGAATGAGAGAATTAATAAGGCTGTATGAATTTGCAGAAGGTTGTTTCCATGTATGTGGTTGGGGGTAACCAATGTGTCACTTGCTTACCCCTCCAGCTTTCAATCTGACGACTCTGATCTTATCTGTCAAGATTTCTTCAGAGCATAACTTGCTCCCTTTAATTTTTTCCATTTCACTTGCCCTCTCATAGCCCAAGAATGGACAGACCTTATTATGCCTTATACACCACATTCCCTTAATGATTCTGGGAGCTTAAAAGTACCTTTACGCATTTGATGGAGCTCTGATAGGTGCAGAATGGCTTAATAAAGAACTCGGAACCCTGATTTGATAGGTAAAGTGTAGAAAAGTGGATGTTGCACATTTACAAAAGCCTTCATGGTAATTTGTCATTTAAAGCAAAGATGAGTGAGAGGTTGAAATTGTTAGGTCAATTTTCTACCCTCTTTGATGTATATGTGTAATCTTTATTTCCATGGAAACGGAGCCTGAGGGCAGATATATTATTTTGTTCTGTCATTCCTTTAATGTCTTTTCATTCAATTCATCTGGTCACTTAGGACAAACGAACAGTAGGCCTCCAGGATGGCACATCCATACGTGCTGTTGTAAGGAGGTTTGGTGCATCTCCCAGCACAGTTTCAATAGCCTGGGAGACAGGCAGTTACACGAGGAGAGCTGGACAGGGATGTAAAAGGGCAACAATCCAGCAACCAGTATCTGCTCTTTTGTGCGAGGAGGAACAGGAGGAGCAGTGCCAGATCCATACAAAATGACCTCAAGCAGTTAACTGGTGAGCATGTTTCTGACCAAACTGTCAGAAACAAACTTTATGAGGGTGGCATGAAGATCCTTTTGTGGAAGCTGGTCTCACAGCTCAGCACCATGCAGTTCGATTGGCATTTGCCAGAGAACACCAAAATTGGCACTGGGCACATGTGACTGTGACATGAAAGAGTCTGGAGATGCCTTGGGAACGTTATGCTGCATGCAGCATCCTCCAGCATGACCGGTTTGATGATGGGTCATTAATGGTCAGGGGAAGAATATCCTTGGAGGGTCGCACAGATCTCTGTGTGCTATCCAATCATTCCCTTACTGCTGTCAGGTACCATTGTCAGACCTTATGCTGGTGCAGTGGGGCCTGGTTTACTCCTGGTGCATGATAATGTGGCTAGAGTGTGTAGGCAGTTTTTAGATGATGAAGGTATTGATGCCATTGACTGCTCACATTCCCCAGACCTAAATCCAATTGAGAACCTCTAAAACATTATGTATCAGAGAATCCGAAGCCGCCAAGTAGCACCACAGATTGTCCAGAAGCTTACTGATGCCCTGATCCAGGTGTGGGAGGAGATCCCCCTTGACATTGGCATGTAGACTCACTGCTCACCCAACTCTCTAAACCCTACGATAGTCAAATAACCACAAGGTGCAGATGCCTCACTCACATAGTTTGTGAAAAAAATAGCCAGAGGGAACGTAGCTTTCACAAAGCGCTTACAATAAGGGAAATCGGCTCACTTGAGAGCTGATATAGCAAGCTTTGATACCAAGTAGATCATTTCCATAAACAAACAAATGGCTTCCTGAAGACAAAGAAGCTGGTGATGTGCATCTATGTATGGTCTTGGTGGCGTACTTACTGATACGTCACCTCACCATGCTGTCGGCCAATAGAATTGGTGTGTTTCCAAACAGGCTTCACACTCTGGCTAAAATAGAAACTTTACCATATGGAACGGAGGACATAGTCGACTGAATGGGATCACACCAGGGAGCCAGTCATATTTGAGTAGATAGTGGATGCACACATTAATTTTTTTTGCTGAGGAGACGAGTGTAACTCGGAGTCAGTGGTGGTCCAGCAGTAGTGGTGGCAAGTGGACTACGCAACCAGGACATTCCCTTTCAGCCGAGAATATCAGATGTAGTCGACGTAGACTGAATGGGATCACCAATTGAAAACACCACTAGTGCTGCCACCTTCCACTGCCAGGACAAACCGAACAACCGAACAGTGATGACAGAGCAGGCTCTGTTGAGGGAAGACATGGGCTTGCCGGAGGGAGCCGTACTGTGGAAGAATACACAAATGGCATTGCTGTAGGGATCACAACATATTGACCCAGCCTAACACAGGTTCCACCAGCGCATACAAGAGATAGGCCTGGCTTTGAACATTCCGCCATGTCCTTTGCCAAAGGGAATTAAGGAACTCGACAGGGTTCGGCTAATAAGAGGAACTCAAATGGAGCAAGAATTGCGCACATATCCAGTCAATAGGAGGGGAATGGCACAGCAAGCTGACACTTTGAACAGGGCTTACAGTAAAACTGTACTGTAAAACTCTATTTAACATCTGTTCAGCGACCTGCGTCAAACGCCTAGAAGGGGGCAATACCCTCACTTAGGAGGAGCTCATCACCCAAGTGGGCACGTGCATTTTGGGAAAACTTTCTAACTAAGAAGAAGGCATCCACATGTAGTGGGCCAACCTCTGCTTGGGAACAGCCTTCCCTTCTGCTGGTCTCTGAAACAGACAAGAGTTGGTCTGAGGTCCAGACTTTGCGATCTGTGTAAGTATAACAACAATGGTGCAGATGGAGAAAAGACAACCCAGGGCTGGGTCTACCTCCTCCAGGCCAGTGCTTGTAGGCTCACCACCTGGTCCCGTAGGAGAGGTAGGAATATTGGGCAAATATCCAGGCTGGGGTCTCAGATTTTGTGAGAGGTAGACGGCCCGAACTCCAGGCACAATTCACTGACTGAAATCTAAGTCCCTACCGTCTAGTAGAGACCAAGAAATGAGGAGAACTGAAAAACACTGAAGTGATCGAAGTAGTCCAGGAGTAGTCCGAAGTAGATCAAAGAAGGCCCTGAAGTAGTCCAGTATTGATGGACACTCGTTCTACAGACCGTTGGCCCGGTTTCAGTGGGACCCTTCTCGCTTCTATACAGCACTAACCATCCACACCCTCTTTTTCAGAGATCCGGTAGACCGACTCCATCTCCAAACTAGAAAAGAGATTCACAGTCTGTGGACAAGTTTACTCTTTCCCAGTTGACCGAGGAACCAACTGGCTATGTGGTGGGGCAGCGAGGTGGAGGACAGGGACCTGGCTCGGAAGGACCGGAAGGGGGTCTGAGTGTGGTGCTTACCAGAAGACCAGGGATGCGTAAGAAGGCGGATGACCAGGTCCTCGAACCACACCCAGCTGCCAAGCTGGCGAACAGAAGGGGGCTGAGGGGTGCAAGGCTTTACAGGGTCGCACACAGACTTGCCCTCTCGGACCCAGGAACAGAGGAATCTGCTCTTTCTTTGAAATGTGGGTACCACTTGCTCGGCTTTTAGGGAGCCAGCGTTGGAACAGACACACAAACAAACAAAGACTCCAACCCGCCCTACCCCGGGGGAAGGGAGTGGATCGGTGACCAACTTCAAGAGTATCCTCCTCCATCCCTGAGCGGCCCGCCCAGACATGCTTTTGCCACCTGGCTTGGCAGCGTCCGGAGTGGGCTAGGCAACCCTACTGCGCCTTCCATGCTAAGGCCTGGCTGAAAGCTGTTGTAGAGGCCCATTGGGAGTGGCGGCAGGGGAACTCCCTCTGTGATGAGCAGGTGGAAGAACTGCCACCGGTGCCAGACCGCTCCACTAGAGGGATAGTCTCACAACCCTTCAATCGCTCCTCCATCAAGGGTAGTGAGGGGCAAAAAGCTATTCAGGTAGTTTCTGGCAGAGAAAGGTGCCATCCACAACCTGGTAAGCTCTCCATGCTCTTCGGGAAAGAAAGGCACTGGGACGGCGAGCTGAGTACCAGCACGGCCCACCCTGAGATGCCAATCCTCCATCAGCATCGGCGGACCGTTTTCAGCATAGCTGAGACTTCTGGATATGGCTCGGGTAATGTTACACTCCCAGAGAGAGACATGGCCGAGTCCATTACAGAGGGATCAGCATGTTCAACAGGAATTCCATCAGCTGTGGTGTGATGGAGGAGTGAGGAGGAAATGGTTACCGGGACACATTCATCACTATCCTCCGATCACTCATCCCACATGACACCCGGGGGTGGGGCATGGTAATCACTCTCCTTTCCGCCCTCAAACCAGCCGTCAACAAATACAAACATTTAGAAATTTTGAGAGCTGCTTGCAAGCTGTAGAAACCACCAGCAGTGGGAGAGTCTTC
The DNA here is from genome assembly GCA_030378365.1 of Hybognathus amarus. Lineage (NCBI taxonomy): Eukaryota > Metazoa > Chordata > Actinopteri > Cypriniformes > Leuciscidae > Hybognathus > Hybognathus amarus. The sequence continues at coordinate 472,767 of JAQIUQ010001938.1, read as the reverse complement.
CAGAAGAACACCGACACACTTCCTCATTGTAAACAACAGCACTCTTTAGAGATATTAAACAATCGGCTCTGAAATGAAAGGCAACTAGTGCGTGCATCCACCCGTATTTATACCCACGCCGCTGGGGTGGAGTGTGCGATGCAAGTCACGCATGCCAAATTTCACTGGCTCGTTCAATAGTACTCGAAGATGACTGGCTCCCTGGCGTGATCCTATTCACCCTGGTGTGATCCCATACAAGTTCTTGAATAAAAAGGAGCTGCATCTTATTAACATACTGATAAACAAAAGTGTATTCTTATCAATCGATTAAATAGATATATTGTGGGTTTCAAAAATTTTAAATATAAACACTAAATATTGCGTAAAATAAAATTAATGTTCCTATGATTTCAGCACTCTTGTCAATATCTTTATATTTAACATTGCATTATATTTATAATCCCTGTCCTGTAAACAGGATTGTGAATTTAAGCTAATCTAAAAACACTGTAAAACCTTTGTTTGTAGCTCGGTTAAGTTGAGTTTGTAATGTCGGAGACCACAGTGGAAATCTGGGATTTTTTATGTTTTGTCTAACAGAGAATTTAAAATGCTTGCATGTGGCTGTCTCAGTATACAGAGAGACAGAGGGTAGGCTATGAATTGTCCCACTTATGACGTTTATATAAGGGTGCCAGGAAAAGTATAAAACTAGTTTAAAGCATGCCACAAAGCTGACCTAACCATTACAGCCATTAAAGTCATTAAACCATTCAAGTTTGACTTAAGTTGAGTTCAGTGATTCCAGGAAGGGATGCTAATGTTTAAAATAGAGAAACCAGGACATCTGGAAAGAATCAACCTTGTGTATTACTAAAGACAGTCAACATGCATTCCCTTACAAAGCATAAACAGAAAAGCTTATCCCAGTCAAACAAACCACCTTCCTCATCCAGCCAGCAAACAATACAAGAAAGAAAATAAAAAATTAGAATATATGCTTCAAAATTTCACCTTTTGTGTTCCACAGAAAAACATCATAATACCATTTGTGGAAAGACATGAAGAGTGAGTAAATGGCAGAATTGTAATCCATCAACAGGTAAGACTTCTGTTACTGCCACTGGACTAAACTCACTGTTCACTGTCTTTCGAAAGAACTATCACTTACTATACCATTTCCTTTTCCAGAGTAATATGCAGACTCAGATCTTTCAGGCTGTGACTGACTGAACATCTGACCAGCTAAGCAGAGTTTAGTGTTGGACTATCTGTCTGCCCTGCCAACGGCAGACGTGTTTATTATTGTTGCAATTTTGTTTAATGACACTAGAGAAGTAGGAAAGAATGTTGATCAGTGGCTCGGTGGTTTATGTGGGTTGTCTACAAACCGGAAGGTTGGTGGTTCAATCCCCGGTTCCAGCTGGCCAAGTGTCAAGGTGTCCATGATCATGTTCTAAAAATCTGTCCTAACAGTAAATAATTAATTCCTGTAGCAATATTATGCTTATATATTACTCTAATGTTATGTTCTATTCACTCACAAAGTTAAAATTTCTGAAAGTGCAACAGAATGCCACTTCGAGCAAAAAGAAAAAAAGAAAGTATGTTCCGAAAAAAGTATGTTCTGGACATCAGGCAATGAATAAAGTTTATAGCCTCAGGGTGGCATTTCATAAACATTGTGGTACTTTCAGACCTCCTTTTAGACATCGAGGTTCACGGTGAGAACCTGGATGGTCGATGGGCCATGGCAGTCACGACGCTGATGGTCTTGATGGCTTAAACATGCTACTGTCAGCTTTAATGAAGCTGTTGATCCAGTCAGAAACTCTGCACCTTGGGTGGTCACATTGCCAATCACTGACAGGTTAGAGTCAATGTCTCAAAGGTAGGTGCAAATATCATTTCTTCCTGCAGGATTTGGTCTGAATGTTTTCTAGCCAGCATGTTGAGATCTCTCTCTGGGGGGCAAATTGTGCTCTTTGCAGGGATTGTCTGAAGGGACCCCTTCTCTCTGTGGTTGCTGGGGCTCTCGGCACTGTCTGATGTTTTGTATTTTTTTAGAGAGCTCTGGTTCCCTCTTTTGTTTCCCTGTCCAAGGCAAAGATAATTTGCTCTGCTGGAGTGGTGTGCTGTAGTTTTTTTGTTTTGTTTTTTTGCAGTATGTCAGTATGTCAGTTCTAATTGGAAAATGTCAAAATTGTTTTTGGTGTTGTCCAACTGCTGGGTTAGAGCTCTGATTCCAGCTCTAAATGTTCATAGGTTGGCTTTTGGCTCTAGTGTCTCTTTCTTTTGGTTCCACATTGTTCCAATGTTTAATAGCTGTCAGAGCATCTTGAAATCTGGTCAATTATCCTGTAACTCTGTTCTGTCAGAGTCTTTGTGTCTGTCCTGTGACTCGCTAGTCTACATAGCTTTGAGTGGGGGTCAGATTCTGTTACTCGCGGCTTTAATCTGTTTACCTCCTGGCTCAGGCTTACAAGGGTGTGGGCCAAGGAGAGGATGGTGTTAGTCAGCTCCTTATGGTCGTAGTTCTAGCTCAGGCTGGGTATCAGGAGTCCACGTGTGTCCTTATCTTTTTCCTTCTCTGGTGTTGTAGGTCATTGACAGCCTTGGGTTGGAGGGCGCCCATCGCAATAACTTGACAGGTCTCAAGTTTTTTTTTCATCTGGATGGTCAGTTTGCCCATCTGAGGCAAACTGGCACACTTATGGTGAGAAGAAAGGGCAAAAGGCAATGCAAGTTCGTACAGAGGTGTACAGCTATGTTGTGTACAGCTATGTTGCTGACTGATGTGTACAGCTAGAGTGGCAAGGTGCAAAAGTTTGAGTAAGATTGTTGACAGGCCTTAAACAGGAGTGAGCTTACGACTGGAGCTGTTAAACTACTTAAAACACTGATGGTTTTCACACGTTTGGTCAATATAAGAGTGAAAAAAATTAAATAAAAAACTGAAATTAAATACAATAAAACAAGAATAAAATATCTAAAAAAAAAATCAGAAAGGGATAAAGGAAACAATAGTGTCTTCCCTATTATTTTATTCTAAGCAAAATGACTAAGCAAAGTAATGTAATATGCAATAAGATCATACACTACTGTAATATGATAATACATCCATTGGAGAATGTTAGCTAAAGGATTAGTTCACTTTAAAATGAAAATTACCCCATGATTAACTAACCCTCAAACCATCCTTAATGTATATGACTTTCTTCTTTCAGACAAAAACAATAGGAGATATATTAAAAAATGTCCGAGCAGTTTTGAAGCTCTGATAATGGCAGTGAATTGCAACAGTTTGAAGCTCAAAAAAGTGAATCGATCCATCATAAACAAACTCCACATGGCTTGGGGGGGTTAATAAAGGTCTTCTGAAGCAAAAAGATGAGTTTGTGTAAGAAAAATATTCATATTTAAAACTTTATAAAGAATTATAACTAGCTTGCGGTCAAACGAACATACGGATTTGACTTAAGTCTAAGCGCAACTAATGCGAGTAATGCAACGTACTGCAGATATTTTTGCTATGCCCTGAAGCACTCCGCTACTTCTGACATCATAAGTTGCATAATTTGCTTTTTAGGCGTAAGTAGACTGCATATGGCTGTTTGGCCGGAAGCTAGAATTTTACATTTTTCGAATTTTTCAAACTCATCGCTTTGCTTCAGAAGTCCTTTATTAACCCAGCAATGCAGCGCCAGGCATGACGCAAGTGTTTTTTGCTAGTTTCAGCCCGACGCAGTTATCATTTTCACGTCCTGTGCCACATTGTTTAAATAGCAAATGCATTTGCGCCTATCTGTTCGCCCAATGGCATGCTGGTCTGAACACGAGGTGTGTTGGCACGTTGCTATTTTGACGCAACTAACATAGATTGTAATATAATTTTTTTTTGGTTATTTAAAGAGCGCGTTAATAATGTGCGGCATTGTGCAACTATAAGGGGGTCCACAACGCGCATACACTGCTTATTGCACACAAAGGGACGTGCAGCAGCACACAAACATGCCACATAAAAATAAAAGGATTACAATGTAAAAGATTATTATTGTGTGCATAAAGATATGGTAAATCTGGCTTGTCCAGTAGATGGTCTGCTTGCATGCTTTAACCTTGCGCACGAGCAGATCCGTTTCCTGGAAATGTGTTCAGTCTTTCCACTATCAAATTCCTTCATGTAAATAAAGAATCCACCAAGGCGCGAGCACCTTTACTTTTAGTTAGTTTCATTAATTTTGTTAGTTTTAGTTTAGTGTTTGTTTTGAAAACACATTATTTAGTTTTTATTTTATTCAGTTTCAGTTTTAGTAATTATAGTTTAGCACAGCAAACAGAACCCTTTCCAGTGTAGACCAAAGTGAGATGTTTAATTTCAGAAATGTTTGCACAGATTACAGTTAACTCTTGTGCACACATATTAATAATACAAATAAAATAATGGTTTGAGACTGAACAAAACACTAAATAAATTATGAAAAAAAAACAATGGAAAAGTCAGACAAACTAATTCATATTAAAGATTAAATCTTGTTTAACATGCCTGACAATGTAGCAGAGGGACCAGTGGTCCATAAAAAAACAGCTCCATTCATCTGACTACAGCCAACACAACCTGCTGTGAAGCCAGTGTGATTAAATAATGAATAGCCTATCTATGCTGTCTGTACATGTTTTTCTATTCTGGTGTGTGTGTGTGTGTGTCGTGTTTGGGGAGACGTCTCCACATTGATAATAATATTATAACTGTAGCAGTACATGTTTTGTAAAAACAAAAATAATAACAACATTAATAACAGCCATTCTAATAACACTGCACTAAAGTTTAAAGGGGGGGGGGTCATTGACTGCGATTTCACTTTTTTGATTTTAATTAGTGTGTAATGTTGCTGTTGGTGCATGAACAGTGTCTGCAAAGATGCAGCGCTGAAAGTTTAGTGTAAGCAGAGATATCATCTTTTAAAAATCAGGAAGTATAATTGCCTACAAAAACGACTCGATTGGGACTACAGCTGGGTTATGGTACGTCACTAACCCACACATTTGCATCAACCCCTCCCTCCGAAATATGCAGGAAAGGGCAAGCACATATTTCTGTGGGACGTCTAGTGATATGTGCTCACCCAGCTGACAGGTCTTCTGTGTTCAAGCTTCCCACGGACGCTATACTTTCGACAACAATGCATACACTTTATGTTTGATTATATTCCTGAAAGTGACGATCATAATCTAGCTCTCTGTGCTGCGCATTTTACGGAAGACAGCTTCCAGAGTCTCAACGAATTCAACACCGGATTCAACAAGAAACTGTTACTAAAACATGAAGCAGATCCAACTTTAAAACCAGAGTCAGCAGTTGTTGGGCCACAACCTGTAAGTAGGCTAACTGTGCGTTCACACCGAACGCGATCAGCGCGTCAAATTCGCGCCTGACGCCTCTAGTTTGACGCTTGACCACTTTGTATTAATTAGCGTGTCAAGAGTGAAACTAACGCGCGTAAAAACAAAAGTTTGAAGCGAAATTTACGCGCGTGATGCTCGTCAGAATCGAAATCTGTTGGCGGCCATTGTTTTTATGTCGACCGAGTATTCATCGAGAGATTCACCGCACTGTATTTGCTCTGGAGAGCAGAACAGTGGCGTGGGGATCATCGTCGCCGTATATTTGTGTCCTCCGGACCCTTCCGAGGTGAACCGTTTGGCTAGTTTCACCATTTGCTCACTCCAGGAGCTGCGCTGGATGACGGCCGCTGTCAGCGGTACTTCCACCTGTCCCGCGCCCAGTTTGATGACCTGTGTCCCGCATCGGAGCGAGGATCACCCTCGCCCTCATCCACCTAATCTAGCTGTCATTTATTTTTGTTTTGATGATAAATAGAGCCAGCTTCCACAAGTTATTAACCTGTCCTGTGATTTTTTTTCTCTCTCACGTCCAGACACGAACTTATGCACATGTTGATTGTCTTTACATCATAATACGATTTCATCTACATTCAATACAAAATGAACATGTCTCGTAGAAATAATGTTTTAAGTGATAAAATATTTGCTTTGTTGTGCATAATCCCACCAATGCATTTAGTCAAATTACAAAATAATTTAATGAAGCATCAGGACACTTCACCAAGTGAGCAAGCAGCTAGGCTCCTGATTGGTTAACGCGGCGTGAATTCATGCCAAAGTTCAGATTTTTCAACTCGGGCGGCATGCGCGAATTCGCGTCAAACGCGTGAATGCACAAATGGCACTAATTAATTCATTTGCGCTTACGCGCGCAGACGCTCAATTCGCGCCATTCGCGCGCGAACTTGATGCGCGAATGAAGCGATTCGCGTCTTCCGCGCCGCGCTCCACGCCTCATTCGCGCCGCAGGAATTTTTTACGCACGTAACGCATCTTTGCATTGACTTAACATTGAAATCATTCGCACCTGACGTGCTATTCGTGTCCGGTGTGAACGCACCATAAGACTTCATCATTTTAAATGTATTTGCATGTATAATTTCAGACGTAGCCTTGTGTTTTATTTTTTTTTTCAAATGCCAGCGGCTAACGTTACTATGCTATTTTGTGTCTATGGCAAACGTGTACAAAGATTATGGACTTGAATTTTGTATAAGTACTAATGTTGTAAATGTATTTTCATGTATATATGTTTTATGACGTTATTTTCGATTCTGATCAAGAACGTAAACTTGCCAACGCTGTTTGTGTTTAACATTAGTAGCCAGTCAGTTGCTATTGTTGCCAGTCAGATGCTATTGTGTAAAACAAATGTGTATATGGTTAAAAAGTTTAGCAAATTATCATTCAGAAACGTTTAGTGAAAGCCGTGTGTGGTGAGGTTCTGCTTGACTCTCTTCATCGTGGATTTCTCGGTCTGATTCTGCCTCACTGATAAACTGCAGTCTCGACATCATTATTTATGTGTATCCACCGTCTACTCTATGGTATCCACTATCCACCTTTGGCATGCCCGTTTCGCCCGTAAAGGTAATGGCCGTTAACCTTCCGGACAACGTGAGTGACAGTTTAGCCAATCACAACACACCGGCCCAAACGAACCAATCTGAGCCCACCGCGTGTTTCTGAGGGAGTAGTTTCATAGAATCAGGAAGTGAACCGCTCGTTCAGGGGACAGAGGAGAGCACGGCTGACAATAAAAGTGAAGTTTATTAAAAATAAGACTTTTAAAAAAAAGAAAAAACACGAATACATGTTATATTGCACCCCATAAACACAATCATGCAAAGAAAAAAAGCAGTCAACCTCCCCTATAAAGAAGTCCAATTTGTGTCTCATTTTCTTGTGCTATTTCCCATTCCGCTGCAACAGACGCAACCTTTAACCTTTTTTTTGTCTGTTACTATATTCCCTGTGTCAGAATACACGATTTTGACTTTTAAAATCTTGTTGTGTCGTTGACGAGACACATGTCTGAGTACACGTTGCTTCCTGACCAGTCATCGCACGTCTTTAACGGCACGCATGATGTCATTGAGAAGACGAAACTAGTAGCGAGTGACTTCCGGAAACAAACATAAACAAACAATGGATGAAGCGGTGAGTGTTGTATTGGCTGTCCTGTGTTCAGAAAAAAGTAAAAAAAGAAAGAAAACCCGACAATGGACACGTTCCTGGATTGCTCGAAGAGGACAGTATGGGCTGTCAATCCTCCAAAGAGAACTTGAGGTAAAATATTGTTTTCTTATATATTTTTACTTTTAGTTTTAACGTTAGCACCAGCGTCTCTCTTTCGTTTCACCATTTTTGAAAGTTGTGTACGGAAAGCTTCTGTGCTCCTATTGGTCAACCTCATACATGTGATGGAACCGTTGTGGATGACCGTTAAAAAAATTAAACATGCTAGTCTTTTTGTCATGATGTCGTGAAGCATCGCAGCGAGACGTAGGTTGTCGCCCACTATGACACACTATACGAGACGATACGAATTCGAATCTTGCGCCCTACGCCCGTTGTCGTTTCCGAATCCCCACGACACCCTACGTCAAACGGATCGTGCCAAATTCAGGCTGAAATCGTGTAATCTGAACCAGGCATTAGTTTCAGTTTACGTGTACGAAAATATCCTTGATAGGGACAACCCTTTTAGACCATGCGCCTGGCATGCCTACAATTTTTCCTGTCGTTAAACCAACAAAACTGGATTCGAACACCTAAGTGCACTTGTGCCGTGCGCTTAAACCACGCGCTCACAATTGTCTCAATTTATATTTATATCAGCGACCAGAAGTTACTTTTTTTTACCTTTTCTTTAAAGAAAATCAAAGAAAATCAGATGTCTGTGAGAATCTGAATCCATGTACCAATAATACTCTGTTACAATGTAAAGAGGCAATATGAATTTTTAAATTACCTTTCTTGATCTTACGATGGAAGTTAATGGCATCCACAGATGCCGTCACAATGTTGGTCTTGCAATGACGGGCAGCAACAATCCTGCAACCTCATCCATGAGCTTCATTGTCACACCTGAGGATGGCAGAAATGAAGATGATTTATAAGCAGTTCTCTACAAAACACAATTGTCATGACCATACTTGGACTGCCTGACTGATATCCACTAGAATCATAGTGTTGCAGTGATATTTAAACAGGCGAAATGCAATAATTTAAGGACAAAGGAGAAATAACAGCATACTTTCATATAACAGCAGCAGAGACATAAAAGCTAATGCAAGCTAATAGCCAAGAGTCCATTTTATTATCCTCCTCCATTATTTTGCTGATATGGCATTGCATGGGTCATTTCAATCTGAACATTTTGCGGTGAAATGTAAATCTAGAGAATTCTGTTACATAAAGCACAAACAATACAGCACACTACTGCTTAGTAAGCGCTGTTATAATAATCATATCAATTTCACAAACACAGCTGGGACAAAAGTTCAGTGCTTTATGAATTATACATCTCTCTAGGCAGAACAGGTCACCATCAGTCTCAGGAGAATCAGGCCACTGAATCACAATACCTGTCTAACTTGGAAAATTCACTATTTCAGTGTCTAAAACCATTCCAACAGGTTTGTGTGAGGAAAACACAGTGCATTAATTACGTTTTTATTCTCTAATAATCTTTAGATTAGCCTGAACTCTAAACTCTCATTTGGGTTGCATTCAGGTTTAGATCACTGTCGATTCACAATGGCCCATTTGACGTCATTGACACCATTGATACCAAACGCCACTGGTTCCTTTTCGAGGGAACTAGATGGGGTGGTGATGGCGGACTGGATAAGACACAGGCCTTTGGTGTGAGAGATTCGTTTCGAGGCTCGACTTTCGTTTCGAGACGAAATCAAGTCAGAGTCAAATCGTGTCGGTACTGTGTAGTGGAAAAGCGCCAATAGTTTCAAATGATCTCAATGATTCAATGATGCAAACAGTTCATTCTGGCTGTTAAGCAGCTCTAATAGAAAAGAGTATCATTGTTCACCTGAAGTAAATTCCGTTGTAAAGATAATCAATTATTAAATTAGCTTATTTCATCTACACAGCAGTTCTGCAGAAAAACAGTGATGCACTCATTAACAGCAGCTCAGTTCAGATCTCATGCAATAGACTCAATGCACTCAAATCAATATTGTTGAATATTTAGAGGGCCAGCACAGATATAGAACAGAATTACACTCCTATATTTCTATACCGAGCTTACTTCTATTTCACAGAGCCATGTTTTGTAAGATCCCTTGATACTATACAGGCAGAGACTTGACTACTTGAGTTCACTGTATATGAGCTGGTTTTAGCAATGGACCCTGAGGACTCTCATCTCCAAGTGAGATCCCCCAATTTACACATGGCAATGAAAGCAAACTCCACCCCCAAAACTCTCTCTTGATAATTTGTGGCAAAGCTTCTTCCCAACTCTCAGCTAGTGAAAATCACCATCTCTGGATATGCAGACAGTTGTGTAAAAAATATGGCAGAAGCATGAAATGGCTGTGTCATAAAAGGAGCCCTGTCTACCCTGAGTTGCAAACCATGGCCAACAAGCATGGTCTTTCTAGTGAACCTGGTAAACCAGCAAAGTAATTAAAAAGAGCGCTGTGAATACCAGCCCACCAGAACCCTTATTCTGGGACATCAGCATCAATTCCACAATATATGCAGGTTGGTACAGTCATTTTAGGCTCCACCTATGTCAAGATGCATTTTTGGTGGTTTGATAACAAGTGGTCAGCCAAGAGACATTGCTGTTTCCACGTTATTACCATTAGAGCCAGACCGATATATCGGCAGACCGATATTATCGGCCGATATTAGGCCTTTTCCAAAATATCGGTATTGGCAGTTATAATGGCCGATAAATGAATATTTCAAAAATAAAATAAAATTGGATGAAAACACGATTGAACCATGTCATGTGTGTTGGAGTTGTATAGTTTGTCCACCAGAGGACACTCTACACTGGCAACACTCGTTGAGTTGGTCACAAGACATACTGTACATTGCTTGAATAACAATTAAAAGAGCATCCCCATCCGTTCTCTTAACTCAAATAAGCATGACAACATTTGTGACTATCATATCCAGTTTTGCTGCTGTTAAATAAGCCAAGAGTGAAGTGGAATTAGCTAGTAATAGTTACGTTACGTTGTTACAGTGTAGTTGACTGACTGTCCTTTTAACTTTTGACAACGTGACTGAAGTATTTCTTTACTAGCGTGTGACAGTTATAGCAATGAGGTATCATCTCTCCTTGGCCTGTATTGAAAATTTATATTTTACAATTTGCGGTATGACGTTATCCATTGCTAAATTATGGCTCATCATAGACTAGCGAACCACAAAGCTAGCTAATGCCACTATCATCAGTCTGTTCTGTTGTAACAATAAAAAGAAAGTTTCTTTTAAAATGCATTATCATATTATTTTAGTTAAAACTCATAAATAATTACAAATAACTAATGTTAGGGAAATATGTTAATGTTTTGTTGCGCGTTTCTGAAAAAATTAAAATAAAAAATATCGGCCAATATATCGGAATATTGGATTTTAAAACCTAAAAATATTTGTATCAGTATCGGCCTTCAAAATCCTTTATCGGTTCGGGCTCTAATTACCATGTTTCAAATGCATCTCCAGATATGGATTTAGCTGAGATCCTCACTTCTTATTATGTTACACCCTAATACACCACAGCACTTCCACAGGAGGCCAAGTGTCGCAAGTAAATACTGGAGAATCAAAAGGATAAGTGGGCAAAAAACAAACTCATGTAATAACTGTCTGTTTGTTTCATGCATTTATGGCTTATATCAGGCAAAACACCTAACCCAAATAAAAACGAAATAACCAAACAATTACCATAAATGCAAGCATTTCAATTTGTATTCCAGTATCATAAGGATAACTCCTCAATATTATGAACAGTGAAACTGTGCATTACACTTATTTAAATTCATGAAAGCTCCATCTGCCTTTGGTAAGGTGAAATGAAAGTCAAGCTGACTCACTCTCATGATGGGCAGAGAGTTTTCGCCATTGCAGTTGAATAATGAAAGCGACATTTGAAACATGCTTTTCTTTTTCCCTGGAGATATTTATAAGCCTCCATTATTGTCAGTCAAAATGGTTTCTATCGGCTGATTTGCATAGATAAATGCATACAAATGCAAACTTGGTGGCACAGTAAATAATTTGGTGAAGTGTACATCTGAGTAATTCAGAATATCTCAACCACTGGTTTTGCATCAGGACCTAGATATTATCGTGACGACCCAACACACATCTCTCAAAAATATATAAATAAATAAAAAAGAAACACTGACATGTATAATATTATCATTGATTATATAAATTCAAAAACCTACTACACTGTCAAGATAATATTAACTAAATAGGAACATTTAACATCAATAGCAACAGTGTGATTTATTTTCAAACCTCAATTAATATAGCCTATAGACTATATTATGTTGGCATGTTGTCTAATTAAAGAACAAAAAAACAGTTTTACCCTTTTCATTATTTTGGTATTCTAATTACAAACAATTACATGAATTGTTGCATTTTGTTATTTGCATTTACAATTTTCATGACGTACCAGACGTCTTTAAAAAAAGCAACTTGTCAATGAGATACTTTTATACTTGCTAAAGCAACTATTGGTCTGTTTACAAATGAACATAGTGGCAAGAAAACCCAGGGCAGCAAACCTAAGGGTGTTCTTTAGATGCACAGTCAAAGAATGATATAAGGTTCTGGGCACTCAATGGAAAAACAGCAATTAGAAAGCCTATCCCAGAGGAGCTCAGTTTGTTGCTAGCAAGCAGTTCAATTATTAGATTTCTTGTGAAGATTACCCGAAATTTCACCCCTCTACAGGCTGAGCCTAGAGCCACAGTGATAGATGACTAAATATTCAGAGCCACAGTGATAGATGACTAAATATTCAGAGCCACAGTGATAGATGACTAAATATTCCTCTTCAACTTAGCACTCGTGATGTTCTGGGGTTGTTTTTTTTTTTTTTGTCTCTTTCTCTCCACTAAATTCTCTTCACTCTATCCTAACAGCATATATAAGTATATTACACCCCCTCTCTCATTCTTTTAATCACAATGGTACAATAAAAAAACTGCTTCGTAATGATGTGTTACCTTAGAAACGGTTTCTGGTTTTCTTATTTAGAACATCCTCAAAAGTCTGGGAGAAAAAAAAATCTGTGTATATTTGTAAATCGTATGAGTACTTTCAGCTGGTCAAGAGTCAGCAAGGCAGCTTGCATGAACAGCTTTACTGAATTTAATGCCTTTGTGAGTCATAGTGAATTTACTTGTGGATGTGGAACACATCCTGTAATAGCTGTCAAAACTTGACCTAGAAAAAATACTTTAGATAGGAGACAACAAACTAATTTAAAAAAAGTATTTAATAGTTGACTAAAAAATCTATTGTCTTTTCAAATCCATAATCTCTTATTTATTTTCCATAAATCACAAGTAAAGTCACCTGCATATATAGTGCTTTTAATAATATTTAATATCGATTGTTTCAAAGCAGCTTTACAGTGATAATAGAAAATTAAAATAACAGATTGTTTTGGCTTTACATCAGCTCTATAATAAATTAATTTGTCCAGGTAAGTTCGTTTTTGATTGATTCTTTCATTGCAAAGATCATTAATTATTAACTTAGGGGCGCTAATGCTGCGTTCACACCGAACGCGATAGCGCGTTAAATTCGTGCCTGACATGTCTAGTTTGACGCTTGACCACTTAGTGTTAATTCGCGTGTCAAGAGTGAAACTGACACGCGTAAAATCAAAAGTTTGAAGCAAAATTTACGCGTGTGACACGTGTCAGAATCGAAATCCATTTGCGGCCATTTTTTTATGTCGACCGAGCATTCATAGAGAGAGTCAGCGCTCTGTATTTACTCTAGAGAGCAGAACAGCCGTGTGGGGATCATCGTCGCCGCATATTTGTGTCCACCGGACCCTTCAAGAGGTGAACCGTTTGGCGAGTTTCAGCATTTCCTCGCTCCAGGAGCTGCGCTGGATGACGGCCGCTGTCAGCGGTACTTTCGCCTGTCATGCGCCCAGTCTGATGACCTGTGTCCCGCATCGGAGCGAGGATCACCCTCGCCCTCATCCATCTAATCTAGCTGTCATTTATTTTTGTTTTGATGATAAATAGAGCCAGCCTTCAAAAGTTATTAACCTATCCTGTGATTTTTTTTCATGTCAAGACACGAACTTATGCACATGTATGTTGGTTTTCTTTACATCATAATACTATTTCATATAATCTAGATATGGAATGAATAACATTCAATACAAAATGAACAGAAAGTGATAAAATATTTGCTTTGTTGTGCATAATCCCACCATGCATTTAGTCATATTACAAAATAATTTATTCAAGCATCCAGATACTTCACCACGTGAGCAAGCAGCTAGGCTCCTGATTGGTTAATGTGGCGCGGATTGACGCCAAAATTCAGATTTTTCAACTTGGGCGGCAGATTCGAATTCGCGTCAAACGTGTGAATGCACAAATAGAACTAACTAAATCATTCGCGCTTACGCGCCAGATGCTCAATTCACGCCAGACGCTCAATTTGCGGCATTCGCGGCAAACTTGATGCGCAAAGACGCGTTACAGGCGTAGAAAAATCCTGCGGCGCGAATGAGGCGTAAAGAGCGTGGTGCGTAAGACGCGAATACGCCTCATTCGCACCGCAGGATTTTTTTATGCACGTAACGCGTCTTTCCATTGACTTATCATTGAAATCATTCGCGCCTGACGCCGCTATTCGCGTCCGGTGTGAACGCACCATAACAGGACACCATTTTAACTGAAAACAGAATACTTTGTGTTCTGGCCGTTCACTTGCACAACAGTGTTTGGTAGTTCCAAGGTGCGAGTTTTGAATTTTTTTAAAAATGTTGTCTGAAAATCTTCGTGTAAACTTCAAAAACGAGAATCTGTGAAAGCGGTGGCAACGTGCACATGCATATTATGTTTAGTCTGTAGGTATACAAAAGCAGAACTTCTTGAATAATCTTTATGTAACTCTTCAGTACAATAGTTTTCCAGACTGGCATGGGAAAAGAGCTGGGAGAACATTCTCCTTTTGTGTTCCAAAGAAAACACTGGTATGACATGAGGGTGACTAAATGATGTCTGAATTATCAACAAGCTTATATTTTTGCAAATAGGTACATATTACATAGAAGTGTGTAATTTGAGTTGTAAAGTTATTGTTGCTGTTGGGAGACAATAACTTTATTTTCTGCGCACATTCGACTTTACAACTTTGCAGACCGTTTACATTCACACGCAGCTATTTTACACTCTGTATAAAAGGTAATATTTGAAAAAACATAATAGGGGCACTTTAACATATTTAGTCATTTAATATATGGTAAAGACTCAGCTGGGTTTACTCACACAAAACTCCCACTGTCTTACTACAGAAACAACAGTGCCATATTGGCACAAAGCCTTTCTTTCTGAGTAACACACACAGATATAAACACTAACACTTGATCTGTGATGGATGTAACCTGTCTGCACTCTATAATCATTCCTGCTGGAGCTCTGCTGGAGGAAATCCAGATGCATTCATGCACCCATCTGTTAGTTTTATCGATGTCTTCTCTCCTCAAATGCACACACTCAATCTCTGTCCATTAATAAACATACTCTAGTCTCCAAGCAAACTCTCTCAGAAGACACATTGCAAAGACTTTAGCTTGCAGCTCTTTTAGTCTGAGTTATTCTGTGATCTCTTATGGTCTTCCATGTGAACAGCCACTAGACACAAACTTAAACTCATTTGCATGGATCTAAAGATCTGGCTTATAAACTTATGTTAAGACTTCCTCTTGCTTTATTCAACATGAAACATTTATACTGTATGTAGCTCAATGTGGTGCGTCACATCGAACACCATCTCAATAAAAAATTTAAATAAATAAATGAACAGTTTTAATAATTAATAATTTGTGCCTATTTACAATATGATATTTTTGTTAAGATAATTAGGACACCCACTAAATAATAGATTTTATCCAGTGGGATTTGGGTTGTGGTTTGGAAAGCTGAACATTTGAGGCAATGATATTATTGGTGAATATACATGTTTTCCCTGTCTGCACAGCCTTGGCTATGTCAGAAAATAAGAAAAGGTTGTTTTGAGAGGTGGAAACATGACATCATGACATTTGCGTAAACATACACAGCACTTTCAAGTCAAGTTGTGTGTTATCTATACACATTTTGAGCTATCCGCGTGTATGCGTGTACGTATACGCCAATAAATGTCCGAGTGATTCCACGTGTATGTACACGCCGTTAAATGTCGAAGCGAAATGAAGGAAATACATCTGGGGAGTAGGGTTGGGTATCGAGAATCGAGTATCGACTTGGAACCGGGACTAACTTTTCATTTTTCCCGAAATCGTTCAAAAGTTACAATTTCGATCCCTAGTTTCGATATTCACAGTCCGCCGACCGGAAGAAGAAACCGCTGAACAACACCAACGAAGAAGCGTCTACCGGAAGTGTTGGCATAACCGCGTCGAGTCGAACATGAGTAGCTTACGTCGGCGATCCAAAGTGTGGCTTCACTTTTCCAAAATAACGAAATCTCGGCAGAATGCAAAATTTGTGACAAAAGGAGTAGTTGTGACAGAAGGAGTATTTCCTTCAGAAATCATCGTTGGTTATCAAGGTAAGCTAAACTTTTTGAAAACCCTGCCTCTTAAAGAATCGGAATCGAGAATCGTTAGGCACCGGAATCGAAACAAGGAATCGAAATCAGAATTAGAATCGTTCAAATTCAAATCGATACCCAACCCTACTGGGGAGTGATATTTTTTCCTAGGATGGTAGGGGAAGACTCATAAATGGCATTAACCCCAGTGATGGGTAGGTTTGGGGATGGGGTTGGGGTAGGTCATATACTGTATTTATATATACAGTAATGTAACGTTAAGTCAACGGCGTTCATAAACACACTGAAAATCGATTACGCGTGTTGATAGCACGCTAAAAATAGAAATACAAATTGGCGTGTCATACATACGCCTTTTCATGAGAACAGTCTGGAAAACAAGTAGTATTAATTTAATTTGATCTTCATATATTAATATATACAATCTAATAATATGTTAAAAGAATTGTTCTTTACTCGTGTTCACCATGAAAATTTGCATTGTTGACTTGTGCTCATAACAGTAATGCGGTTTGCAACATGGTGCTGATTAATACTTTTTGCTTTAAGAGTGCAGTACAATTTTACTTTAAACATGATATAAATATTATCTAATATACTATATAAAAATGTTCAGTCTTTCCATCATTTCCAAACTTTTTGTCATCTGAACCCATTTACATTTAACTTGTGCAGATGCGTCTTAGGGAGACCTGAGTACAGTGGGCACGTAGGATGACAGATTCAGACTCCAAACCTTTAAAAGATGAGAAAACATGATCCCACGCATAATGCCTACACAGGATAGCTATTCATAGCAACCTGTCACATTGCTAAGTTATACGAGCTCTGAATTTTTAAAATCCCTCTCAGCCTCCACATATTTCCCTCTCAAGAACTAAAGCGCATCTCACCGTATTGACTTTTAATTTGAAAAGTTTTGTTAAAAGCAACATCCACTCTCTTTGTGTACTTGAGCTAAAAATGACAAGCAGAAGCCTTGCTGGCAGAGACTAAAAACGGACAAAGGTTTCTTCATGCAAATAATTTTAATTATAATTCAGTAAATTTCACTGACTCTTATTATCAACTTTCTGTGTGGTGTGGTAAATTCAAATTTGACTTCACAAACTTTGTCCAAATCAGTTCCCTTTCGAAAGAGAACTCTCACTGCATAGATGACGATATGGGGAACGCCCTCTCACGTGAACCAGTGTCTGTAAAGCTATCCAATCACAGCAATCGAAATTGCCCAGCAACAGCCTATGACGTTACTACTAGTGCAAAGTATAAAAGAGGCACCTAGAGAACATGACATCAGCTATTTTCATCTTCAGGGACAGTTTTGTCTGATTTGCAATAACCTAAAAAGGTAAGAAACAATTATGAGAAGTGATAAGTTGAAGTGTCTCAGGTATCTGACCCCAGATGGCACACACAACTTGTGCGTTTATTATGTGGGTGAAGAGCACGCACGAATCAGCTCTTGAGAGACCTGATTGTGCAGAATGTGAGAGTTTTCCACTAAGAAAACTCCGCTCTAGTCTGGCCCTCTTCTCGAGGGAAGAGGGAAAGACATCTGGGCCCATTGGTTCAGGTCCCAAGACTCGGATCATGGGGTTCCCAGGTGGAGCTCACTGATGAGTTTGAGAGAGGTGTTTCTCCTCTTGCCTGTCAGAAGCTTGCGAGGGTGAACTGCTGGAACAGGATGTGCTATCTCTTACATCCTCTTCCTCTTCATCGCACTTCAGCAAGGCTTTGGCTACCATGGGAGCACATGAAGGAAGGCACGGCAGGCTGGATGAACGGTTACTCTCTGGCCATAATTCCCCAGCTCATGAGCCTTCCATTCCTTCCTGATCTGCATACTGAGATCAAGAAGGCATGAAAAACCCATATTCTGCACGCATGCATTGCCAACAGTGAACATGGGGAACTGTCGGGAACTATCTAGCCGCTGGAGAGGTATCGGCACTGAGAGCTCCGGCCCTGCCTGCCAAGCCACTCAAGATGACATCTCACTTTAATGGCATACACGGCAGCAGATCACTGCAGATGTTACAAGATCATCAGATGTTACACAGATCATCAGATGTTACAAGCATACCAAGCCGGCTTGCTAAAGGATTTGGATCAGGGTCAGGGTCTCTCAAGCTGCGCCGCACCAAAGATCGCACCAAAGATCTGGGTCTTCGGGCCACCAGACAAACCACTGCCTCGATTGAAACGCTGATGGTGGCCACGGAGAGACATCATGCCCCAGTTTCGCCATCTGAAATTTTCGGCGCCTCCGTTAAGACAGTTGTGGAAAAGTTCAGAGAGGCGAAGGCCCAATCGGCTGCCAATTAAATCATGCATTCCACTGTGGCCTGAATTCACGTCCAGACAGCCAGGGGGTCCTGGCCCATCCCGGTTCAAAGATCGGAGACAGGGCCAGAGGTTCAGCATCACCTCTAAAGGAAGAAGAGGGATCTGAGGGAGGTGATCCAGCGCAGTCGCTCCTAGCCTGAGTGAAGGTTCCCGTTACTCTGAGGGTGAATAACAACCACCCTTTCCTCTCTTCTTTCTCTCCCCCAATTCCCTTTCCCAGGCGCTTTATCAGGCCTGAGGCCTGGACCGATGATGATATTCTCCCATTAAAATGGAATCCTTCTGAAGGTTTGGAGTCAGGCTTGGCAGTGAGCACGTCCTTTCTAGCTTATGGGTGGAAGGCCTTCATTCTGAGAATAAAGTTTAGTCCGCCACTCTACAGGCTTTACAAATAAACATGAAGCGCCTTATCAAGTAAAAAAGCTCAAAATGTTGAAAAGAATTTGATGTACAAGTGAAAAGGTAGACTATCTTTCCTAAAGCATTTTTCTACTTTACTACAATAAAGAATGCGAATATAATAGGTCTACTTAAAAGCAAACCAAAGGAAGAAACGTTTATAATCCCCTGCAAAAATGGGTGAGACACGAGTGAAGATTCGGGGAAAAAAAGAAGAGATTCCATGTCCAGAGGAATAACTAATGGAATAGTGTTAAATTCACTGACAATCGGGTGACCAGATCACTAAACAGAATACAAAGCTTAAATTTATGGGCTCACGCACAACTCTCTCATTTCCATGGCTGCAATGTAATATTTAATTGCTATCCTATTATCAGTGTTGGGGAAGCTACTCTGAAACTGTAGTTTGACAAGCTACAAGCTACTCATAAGTTAAAGTAGTTTAACTACAGTCAAGCTACCCGTTTAGAAAAGTAGTTAGCTACACTACAAGTTACAATCAAAAATTAGCTAGCTACATTGAAATTACTTTTTGCTTTTTGAACAACGTATATTATAAATAACTGAATAAGTGTCTGAGGAATGTTTTAAATAAAATATTTAGTGTTTAAAACAAAGCAATCCAATTACGATTTCAAAGAGTATTGTTTTATTACACACAACACTAAAATATCTCAGACTATTTGTCAAAAGTGCAACAAATAGCCTACAACATTGTAATAACGAAATATAGCCTACATCCAACGTAAATTGCATGTAGAACATTTTCTCAAAAATACTGATTGAACTTGGACAAATAAGGCCCATGGGTAATTAACGTTAGTTGTTTCTCCATCCTCCAAATCTGCCGTCAACTCTTGCTATATAATCATAATATGGATGTGTCAACCCACTTCTGTACATCCGTGAACCATTAGCCGCAAGATGCGTGATTAAACAACAGGTGGCGGTAATTTCAAAAAATGAGTTCGTAATCTAACAAGAAGAAAAATATCCTTGCAACGCACTGATTCGCGCAGGCTCGACAATGTAGCAATGTAGCTTTTGCTCGCGCTACACCGCTACTTGCTGCAAAAAGTAGTTAGCTACTGGAAAAGCTACACTTTTTAAAAAGCAAATGAGCTACTTCCAAGCTACTGAAAAATGTAGTTAAGTTCAGTAGCTACGCTACTTGTAGTTAACTACTCCCCAACACTGCCTATTATTTATTTAGTAAACAAAGCTTTGTGCTTCACTCGTGTCATAATTTTCATGTAAAACAGCATTCACTGAATTCAGCATTCGGTGCTACTCAGCCACTGTGGTGACACTTCACAACCGCGGTGGTGCTTTTGTCAAGTTTACCGGCACAACCCTAGTCACCGTCAACTTCGATTGCCGTGATTAGTTTTTCAGAAACCGGTTCATGTGGAGGGCGTTTCCCATAGCGTCAATGCCGCAGTGTCTCGTTCCATGTTCTCAGGGAAGAGAGGTTACAGTTATAACCTCAGACATTCAACAGTAGCTCACAAATTTCATTTATATTCACCAAATGCAATGTTCCTCCACTAAAGCTATCGCAACTTTAAAAGATTTGGAATATAGCGCATGAGTTGTACAGATAAATTATTGCCCAGTTATGATGTTTTTGTCATTTCTTGAGCATTACAGCTGTGCCTACTAAGCATCATTTTGGTATGGGAAAAAACAGCCTAAACATTTTATTTTTTTCATTTAAAAGCTCAGGAAAATTTATTAATTATTAATATTAACTTGAATGCCAGAAATTGTATGAATGAGAAACATACTATGAGAAGGAAATGAGATGAAGGGGAAAGGAAAGTTCCATTTCAAAGAGGGAAATCACAGCTGTCACATTGCTTTGTGTCGTGAAACAGAGGTTGTCAAGGGTCAGAACTGAAACCCAAGGACCTCCCCCTTCCCTCTGACAAACAGGCTGCCTCTGATCCTTTAGAAACCCATTCAGGATATTAAGTAGCTTTGGTCTGCTTTCATCATGCACAATAGGGAAAAGCAGATGTGGAAACAGACGGTGAAGGCAGAGAGCAAGTGTGTGCGCATGTGTATAAGCCAAACATCCTTGCATAGAGACACAGCTGTGAGAGAGAGCTTGGGGGGAAATGTGTTATTTTATTTTCTGTTGCACTGGTCTGCTCATGGGACTGATTGAACGGTCTTTCAATCTAAAAATATTAAAGTTGTGCCAATGAACTACATAAAAATTATTACTGATTATTATTTTACCATTTATTATGTTTTTATTATTACTATTATTATTATTATATTGATGCAATTTAATAAAAACAGGCTACTTTGTCACAAAATCACAAACAGACATAAAATATATTTTGGCTAAAAAAATGTTTTACCATTAAAGGGGTGTTATAATGCCCTTTTCACAAGCTGTAAAATAAGTCTTTGATGTCCCCAGAGTGTGTATGTGTAAGTTTTAGCTCAAAACACCAAACAGATGTTTTTATATAGAATATTAAAATCATCACTTTTTGAGGGTGAGCAAAAAGACACAGTTTTTGTCTGTCCCTTTAAATGCAAATTAGCTGCTGCTTCCAGCAAAGAAGGCCAAGTTTTTATGGCTTGTGTTGTTTTACCTCACACAGACATGCACTGAAAATCTCTAAAACTTTAGACCGGAGTTCAAACCGGAGTCAAACAATGATGGAGAGACTCAAAAAGAAGTGGGTCCCACTTTATATTAAGTGGCTTTAATTAATAATTTGATACAATGGACTTATTGTGTACATACATGTTTTTACATTGTACTTATTGAAAACATGAAGAATGCCATAGGACATTTCTGAATAGTTAGTTGATGAATTTATGTAGCTTACAGTATTATGTAGTTATCTTCTAGTCACTGGTTAGCATATTCTGTCATGATAATCTATAAATCACATTCCCAGGGGCAGGGTTTAAATACATTTTAGGGTTGGTGATGTCACTAACCCGGGAGGAATGTTGTGTAGTCCCTACCAGAGTGTTTTAACTTTGCATATGTTGTTTAAGCTCAAACAGCAACATTACACAAAACTAAAGTTAGAAGAGTGAAATCATAATAAATCACCCCTTTAAGATATTTTGAATTGTGAAATTGTCTTGACAGTTCAGCACATTTTATTATCATATTATTGTTGTGTATTTTACTTTTACATTTGTTTGTAATAGAGCGATGCAGGGAACACATGATTTTTGTAGGCCAAGCTGGAAATTATCATCACCCTGGTTCCCTCAACAAAATCCCAATATTTTCATTAAAAAAAGTTAGATTATTGGATTATTGAAGGAAAAAAATAACTGTGACCAACAAGTCATCCAACACTAAATCATAATCGTTTTAATTGCACTGTTAACAAGCAATAAACATTTAAACGCATTAACAGCCTGCGATAAGTTTCACTTGCTTATTCCCTGACCTTCATTTAACTCACACTTTATGACTCAAATCACTTTATTATCTCACCTTATCATCTTACATAAAAATTAAACTGCTGACCCTGAAGTAACCTCTTCTGTCCTTTTCAACTAACCATTAGCATAATTACCTTAGTATGGCTCAATTTGTCTAATACCAATCTCTATTCAGCAAAGGCAAATGATAAGATCAATTTTAGCCATCATCATTCCATCCTCAAGAACATCATTTGGCAGAAACAGCAGGGGAAAGATTAGTGCAGGAGACGATAAGAGTAAACATTTGCTGTTGATGGATCCAGCTCAGACAGGAGGCATTTCAGTGGTTTCTAGCAGAATAATAAGTTGTGTAGTTGAACCATTCGTTATCCCTGATGTTTTTTACTGATGCGCAAACAGTCATAGATGTTTGGAGGTTGGAGGTTTGCTAAATGCATAGAACAAAATAGGAAGACTAGTGTTTATAAGTGTCACTTGAGGATACACATAGGGTTATGGTTATTTAAGTCTTATGCAGTTTTTTTAGCTTAAATGAACAGCTTCAGAGTTATTGAAATGATTATATGACTTCTTTCGGGTTGAATGGTGGGCGTTCTCACTAGCAACTTTTAGCTCAATTCAATTACGAAATTAGTTCAATTCAGCTATAAAGCAGCTGATGCAGAAAATCCAGATGATGTCATCATTCAGCTCAGTTCAGTTCTCATCCAATAGTGCCAGTGCAGTTAATAATCATTTCCATAATATTGTTTAGTATTAAGCCAAACTCCTGAAGAAATCTGAGAAAAACATGTCTGTTTTGACAATCCAATATTGGGAAGAGGAGCCCAGGACCAAGAGTAGGTTCCAGCTAGGAAAAGCTCATCACCATGTGAGTATTTCCACCTGCTCAACTTCCAAATGTAGAACTTCCCACAGCCAATGAAATGGAGGTCACCATGAATCTGGGAACTCTGCTTCACTCAAAGTTCCTTTGGATGGTCCTGAAGCAAAGACCACCTCAGGACCGAGGTGCTGAAGCAACACAATGGCCTCGAGAGAAACCAGCGGAAGAAGTAAAGACAGTTAACCCGTGTGAATCTTCTAAAGAAATGGAAGATGAAATCAATGCCTCGCCAGCAAAAGAACCAAATGCCAAAACAGAGGGAGGAGCTAAGTGCCCCTAGAGGATATCAGTTAAGACCATGTGTCAAGTCATGTCCAAAGCCATCTTAGACTCCACGGGTGGCAGTCTGCACTGAGCATACTTCAGAGCAGGTTGTGGAAGCCTATTTGGAAGCATCCGAGAGGAACCACAACTGGCCCTGAAGAAGATTGGGGTGCCATGTTGGCACCTTTTTTGATGGGGAAGAGGAGGTAAGGACTGCCCAGTGTATGGGTGTTACCTGGCCTCTGACAAGTCAACCCACTCAAAGGCCTAACACAAGTCAAGTTAGAAGCAAAGATCTCCAGAGAAAACCCCAGTTCCCATCCAGGGCCAGGAATCAAGGAGCAGTCGCTGACCCAGAAAAGGTAGTGGTAAATGGCCACTCTAAAATGAAGTGAGATGATCCCTCCACCAGCAAAGACTTCTGAAGTCCCCAAGCAGAAGTGATGAAAGTGACTGGCCAGGGCAGTTTGGCACAGCTCAGCTACAATACCTGTAACTTTAAGTGAACTGACCTTTCCACATTGTGTTGTAAAAACAAAACAAAAAAACTCTACTTTTTAGGACATTTTACCTGCTGGTATCTGAGCCCTACTGTATATCTCCTGAGTAGTGGACTTGGCTCATTGCACCTTCTGGGTGCCCACCTGGGAAACAGAAGAAGCATACAGTATGAATGCATAATGAGGAGGTTTTACTCGGCCAGGGGGAAGCAAGGAGTTGAATATTCCTGTATACAATGTGCAACCTGCCAGAAGATCGAGCTCAAGGTAATCTATAGCGACCCATTTATTTCATTATCAGATTTTTTCATTCTGAAAGTAATTTGCCCTGTAGACATCTTGGGGTAACATTTTTGTTGTATCTGGATCACACCACCCGGTATTTTCAGAGGCCATACCCCAACGGGCAGCAACTGTTGCCCAGAGAGACATTCTAGCTCTTTAGCCAAGTAGGCATTGCAGAGGAGATTCCAAACAAGACCAGGGAATCTATTTCATGCCCAATGTTCTGAAAGATATGTGCAAACTGTTAAAGGTGAGCCAGATTTCTACTTCTGTTCTAAAAACCACAAACAGACCTGAAAATGAGACCTTAAAGCAAAAGTTGAAGAAGAAAACTGATTGAGGATCAGTTGGGACTTTGCTGCCCTGCGTCTCCTACATCAGGGAAGTACCACAGAGCTCTAAAACGACTTCACCTATTCCAACTTTTCCTCTGGACCAAGGCCTAAGAGGTGTAGACTGCATACCTGCTAAAGAGGTCAGGGAGAACAAGCCTGCCGCCCACATCACTCAACGGCTCGTGGACATGAACTGGCAGCAGATGCACCATATGGGCTTCTCAACCCACATATCTTCAAGTTCTCACCAAGTGGCATGGTCCATATGAAGTGGTTTGAAAAGCTGGTCCTGTGACAGAAGCAAGGCAGGGCAAGCTGTGGTCGTGACCTGGGTCCACCAGACCTCATTCTGTGAATCCCAACTCAAGAAGTGGGTATGACCCAGAAAGATCTGCCTGTCCACCCTGGTCATCCCAACTCCCTGTCCCAAGTGCTTATGGAAGTGGGAGATGGGAGTTCAAACCAAAGACAAGAACTTCTTGAGTTAGAAAGCCAACATTAAGACGTATCTCTATAGATCTGAAACTTCAGATGGTCTGATGTACAGACTCCCCAATGACGAGGTGCTGAATCACTCGGTGGCTTAGTAGGGCAACTGGCTGGAGAACTGCCGCCCCAAAATTCCGGCCTTCAACAAGCTTAGCAAGCTATCTTCTGTTCTGTCTCCCCCTTTAAGGTGATCTAGCGTCTGAAACAGACATAGGCACAATCCACAACAACAGCCCCTATAATCTGGAAGAATGAACCTCCAAGCTCCAGTTTAGATGGCTGATGGAACTTGGCTGTAAATAAAAGAGTCTCCTGCAATTTTTTGCTGTTTTGTGACACATTTAACCTACTCCTCACCCTGGGTACCCTCGTGTCAAAATGACAAACAAAAAACATCTCCAAATGCTAATGTTATTCTTGCTCGTCTGTAAGGTGACACCAAAATATTAATCCAAACATTCACCTCATATAAACTGAATCGATTCAATAAATGTGCTTAGCATTCTGCAACAAATATATTTTCATATATTTTCTCTGAGACTATTTGAAGCTGTAAATGTAGCAGCACACAGAACCATTCTGGAGACGTAAAATAGACACTGGTCCAGAAACACTTCCTGGTTCAGTTCGTAACCGTTCTCTTTATTTTCACATGTAAAGACAACATCTTAAAGATGTTTGTTTAACTTTTTAATTCGAGTTTTATATGTTCTGTTGGTTGTACATTTATCCACAGCTTTTATGTAGTGTTAAAAAACTGAAACAGGAAGTGCTTCTGGACTCATGTTGTCACACTGTGAAATGGCCCACATCAGCAATCAACATATGGAGCTTCTAGCAGGCATGTATTACGAGACCAAACAGGGCAACGGTAGCCTGCACTTCGTCATATACTCATATTCTAGTCAGAAGATTAACCGAACCGCCTCGGGAGGAGCTCTGATTACTGAGGCCGTGTCATACGCAAACCAGATAAATAGTTGCACTCAATTGGATAAATTGGTAGCCAACAACCAATCAGAAGTAAATGCAGTAAGTCAAACCTCACTTCTGCATAGCGCACGTTTCAACTGCACAGAACTTACTGTATTTTAGAAGTTAAATAACGAGTGTTGCTCTCTTTATACTTACTGTCACCATGAGTGGGACCAAAGGAGAAACCACAGCTGACCACAGGGCTTTTCATGACGGCCCACATGTGATGTCCTGTTACACTTCTCCCTGAATCATGTAAAGGAAGCGACACCAAAAATGTCTTTCCAATCGACAAAGTGCCTGAATCGCAGCTCTCTGTTTGTCAACTAAAATTAAATGCTCGCTGTCCATCAACTTTACAACACGCGACAGCAGAATCCATACATCTCATTCTCCAGCTCCTCAGTCATCTCTCACGGGAAACCAGTGCTCTCCCAGAACGTGCGTACCATGTCCCTGAAGACCACCTGTCCATCATAAAGCCAAGCCTGGCAATTTGATTTGATCTCTAACGTTTCTCGTCTGATCATACTCACTCTCAATATTCAACCAATGTCATGCAATGCTTCCCGACCAAAAATGTTGTGGCGTGAGTTCGGCTGGCATTCAGGCTAGGACAATGTGTTCTCCTAGCCTCTACACACTACTCTGCTGCTTCGTCCGAACCGAGACCTTTGCTAGCTCGCTTCTCTGCACTGCCCACGTCCAGAATGAACGGAAAAAACGAAGACCTAAAATGGAGAAGCCCAGAAACGGCAGAGTCTGCCGTTTCTGCTGCTTTGCGAATCTACAGAGGGCGTCCTAGTGAGACGCAATACAAATAAAGGAGAAGTCAGAAACGATGACGCAGAGTCTGACGTCTTCGGCTCTATGATTGGGTGTCATCAGTCATAACGTGTCCTCCCCTTATTCGTCTAGCCACTGTTGACACCGGGCACGCGCACGCTCAGTGTTTGTGAATGGTCACGTGATCCGTGTTTTTCAGTCATTGTAAGTAAGGACGTAAATCAATTCTAATACACATAATAAAACGCTGGTGTGGACGGAAGATCGCATTTCGTTTCAAATATCTGTTTTTAAACGAAAACGCAGTAGTGTGGACGGGCCTAACTCTATAGTGCTTTACAAATTTTCCAATGTAAATCTGTGGTGAAAAATGGAACTGCAGTGCACTATAATCGTGAGCCATTGGGGCAGATTTCCACTCCCACTTATTTATTTCAACGTGACCTATGTAGACCTTGCTCAGACTAAGACAATATCAATCTGCTTCACCTATGTGTATATTAGTCTGCATCATGTAAGTAACTAGTTGGCATGTCTGTTCTTTCTATGTGGAGCAGCATATCAAATTAATGAAAGTATAAATACTTTAGTTTAAATCTGCTCATGTAAAGAGTTTGGTTGTGTGTGTTTTATGTTTGAGAATAGATATGACTATTTTTTCTCTTGATTCCTCTGCAACTAGTAATATTCTAAATCAACTCTCAGAGGCAACAAACACTGCATTAAGGCAATTCTAAGATAGCATTTCATGTGCCGTGACTCGCGTGTGCTTAAAGCCTGTCAATCAACATTAGAGCACCACCCTCAGGCTGAAAAAATCAACCTCTGCCAAGAGTGTTTCAGCGGTTAGAATATAAAGCTTATAAAATGTTTAATGACAAACTAGCGCCTCAGACATAGAGTCTGCCTAAATACCTACCTAAATTGCAATGTAGTCAAAACACCTTTCGTGTTTTTTGTCAGACAGGAGCTTTATTGAAACCTACTTAGTCTGACTAGGGACATGAATATCCCATCTCACAATATGATAGTTTCAATTATGACAAGATCTAATGTTTTTGCATTGCTAAATTAGCATTTACATATAATTATAATAACAACACATTTGCATTGAGAATGAAAGGGCAAGCACAGCACTCATTCTCTCAGTCATCGAACAGTTTTCCATGGCAGAGTCTCAGAGAACCATATTCCTGATGATAAAGAGATATTCTCTCATAAAAGATAAATGGAAAAGAATGTGGATTATGGCTACAGTTAAAGGTGATACATGGATGACCTGGAATAAAATTTCTATGTCTGGTTATATCTTGTCATGATTATGTGTGGCTTTTTCTCAGTTTAAAAAATGCAAAGAACAGACTTGAGTTCTTGTGGAGAACCGGTCTTGCTATGCTACCTTGAATGAACGAACTCGGAAGGAAACAGAACAAATCTTTGTTTGAAATGAAATGTGCTGTGATCTTGATCTTGTGATCTTGACTATCCACCCAAAAATGAAAATGCTGTCATCAATTACTTACCCACGCATTCCAAAGACTTTTGTTCATGGTTGAAACACAAATGAAGATAGACAGTTTTTTAATGAAATCTGAGATTTCTGTCCCTCCATTGAAAGTATAATCAAACAAAACTCTGACAATTCAAATTGTAAAAGAAATCTAAATGAATCTAACAGTTTAATCAGTCTTCTTAAGAGACACAAATCACTTTATATGACTAACAGATTTAATTTAGGCTGTTATTCATTGATCAACGAACATACATGAGCACTCAAGTTTGATAAATGGAAGCTCAAGCATGCTTGATGAGCAAGAACCAATGAGGTTCATTCTTGTGTGTAACACCAGCATGTTTAAGCTTCTGCAAGATCCAATGAGGTTTGTAATTGATGACACAATTTTTATTTTTGGATGAACGTATCTCTTTAAGTAATGTGACAGCACCACCCATTGCACAATGAATAACACATAACACCACAAACAAATGTCATAACCAACTAAAATATTTATATTATTTTCACATAATTTTATCCTTTTATTTGACCAAATGTGTGTAAAGTGAGTGTGTATATTTAATATTTCGTCAAAAAAAATATTATTTATAATAAGCCAATAAAATGTACTACAGGCTTTCTCCAGGTCATTATTTATTATATTATTTAAAGGAGTAGTTCACTTTTGGAATTTTGCTGATAATTTACACACCCCCATGTCATCCAAGATATCCATGTCATACTTTCTTCAGTCGAAAAGAAATTAAAGGGTTAGTTCACCCAAAAATGAAAATTATGTCATTAATGACTCACCCTCATGTCGTTCCAAGCCCGAAACCTCCGTTCATCTTGGAACACAGTTTAAGATATTTTAGATTTAGTCTGCGAGCTTTCTGTCCCTCCATTGAAAATGTATGTACCTTAAAAGGCAATACAGACACCATCAAAGTAGTCCATGTGACATGAGTGGGTTAGTTCTGAATTTTTTGAAGCATCGAAAATACTTTTTGGTCCAAACATAGCAAAAACAACGACTTTATTCAGCATTGTATTCTCTTCTGGTATATTGTATTACTCTGGCACAAGAAAAACACGTCAGCAGCGTCATTGGAATCGTGAATCGAGCAATGACAACAGAACCGGAAGAGATACAATGCTGAATAAAGTCGTTGTTTTTGCTATGTTTGGACCAAAAGTATTTTCAATGTTTAAAAAATTCGAACTAACCCACTCCTGTCACATGGACTACTTTGATGATGTCTGTATTGCCTTTATGGACAAGGACAGTATAAGGTACGTACATTTTCAATGGAGGAACAAAAAGCTTGAATATCAAGTAGTATGAAGCTGCAGACTCGGAGACCTGCATCTACAGTCCCCTGCACCCAGAGTCCGCATTCTCAGACCCCTCGTTTTTCGAGACAGCGCCTCCTATCAGATTCTATTGGATAAACATGTGAAGAACATGTGAAGAACTTAAGCCAGAACGTGAGTAGGCTATCTTCAATTTTATTTAGCGAATCGTAGCAGCCTACTCGTTTGATATATTTTTTAATAAAACTAATTTAGCTCATCGATACAACATATGAATAGTCCGTTGAATATTTGTAAAGTTAGTTTGTAACAAGATTTGAGCCGTTAATGTATGTTTTTCGCCTCTTCCCCCGAAAATATTTAGATAGCTAACGTTTATAATTTAGCTTTGAAACATCATAAGACATGTGCTATTCGGTCCTATGTTGTAGGCTATTCCAGGGTACACCATAGGCCTACATCAATGAAGTTGCCCCTGCCGAACCCAAACATCATTTTATGATTATGCAAAGCGACTTATAAATGAGTTTTTTTAATGCAATTGAAGACGAAAAAGTAAAGTCATGAACACAGTTTTTTCTTCCTTTTTTTCTTTACAGCAAGATGATGTTTAGGTGATCATTAAATAAAGTACAGAATTGTTTATTATTGGTGTTTTGTCTATTCTGATTTGTTTTGCATCGCATTCAAAATATCAAAAAACTGATTTTGTAATGTTAGCATGGTAGGCTAATGTTAATTAGACCATTATAGGTTGAACTGAAAGAAAAATTGGAATTTGAATAAAAAATATATCTAAAAAAACATTGTAGCAATATAATATCACATAGGCCTACTATCTTTCTGAATACAGTTCAATCTGCAATTGTATCCCTTCCATCAGTAACAATTAGTTTGTTTGTTTTTTGCACATGCTTTAAGCAGGGAACGCAAATATTTATTGGATAATTTATTTGGAGACCGCAATATTGCATCCTATTGTTTTTAATTGCATTTGGATAAGCGTGCGCTGTACTCTGTGTGCGGGTGTTCAATCTTTTGAACAGCCGGAGGTGCTATGTTCGAAAAACGAGGGTCTTAGAATGCGGAACTCTGGTGGGACTGTGGATGCAGGCTCCAGCTGCAGCTTCATAATACTGAAAATCTCTACAACTGTGTTCTGTTTTACGGGCTTGGAACAACATGAGGGTGAGTCATTAATGACATAATTTTCATTTTTGGGTGGAACTAACCCTTTAAGGTTTTTGATGAAAACATTCAAGCATTTTTCTGTGCAATTTTCAGTGCAAACTGTTCAAAGGGCTTTAAACGATTCCAAGACGATGAGTAAGGGTCTTATAGAGCGAAACGAAACAAAAACAAAGCGAAACAAACCTTTTTACGGTCAATTCGTTCGTTTTCGTTCGCTGAATGAACCAAATGACTCGGAAAAAGATTTGTTCATTTTGATGAACGAGTTTGAAACACAGAGAGTCACGAACGTACATCACAGAACAGAGCAAGGCGAGCACTTGAGCTTATAAAAACTTAAACTTAAGTTATTTATTTCATTAAATTGAGCGAATCGTTTCTGCTTGATAAGACCCTTATGTCATTGTCTGGAATTGTTTAAAGCCCTTTGAACAGTTTGCAGTTTGCACTGAAACTGTCACTTGAACCATTTGGTTCCCAGTGAAGTCTATTATATGGAGAAAATGCTGGAATGTTTTCATCAAAAACCTTCATTTCTTTTCAACTGAAGAAAGAAAGACATGGACATCTTGGATGACATGGGGTGAGTAAATTATCAGCAAAAGCTTTTTTCAAAAGTGAACTACTCCTTTAATAGAATTCTGGGATTACTGGGATTCATGCATCAATTCAAAAACAAAACGAAAAAACCCAAGAGCTTGCTCATGCAAAACTTGCAGCCGCAATGCTAGAGTTGTGAATGGTTTTCAGGGTGTCGCTAATGTGTTTCCGAGTGGTAGTTGGTGCATTGCGGTGTGGATGCTAGTGTGTTCTGGGATAGTGGTTATGTTTCACTTCCAAGACTTTGTGATATCCATGTCACAAGTAGCAAGGGTGTTTTCTTAGTAGCCCAAAAAAACTAGCAAGGGTGTTTTCTTGCTTTATTATGAATATGATATATTTTTTGTGTTGCATAAAACATATCTTACAGCTACACACTAGCAAATAAAACATCAGAGGAAGGTAATGTCACTTTTGCCTCCCTGGAGATCTCATAAATTTGATAGGGAACTGCTAGAAACAGAAAATAGTCAGTCTCCATTGCACTACAACTGGCTGATTATCTTAAAGGGATACTCCACTTTTTTGGAAATAGGCTCATTTTACAACTCCCCCAGAGTTAAACAGTTAAACAGAGTTTTACCGTTTTTGAATTCATTCAGCCGATTTTCTGATATTTAGAAGAATATCAGTAACCAGACAATTTCTCATTGACTTCCATAGTATATATTGTTTTCCTACTATGGAAGTCAATGAGACCAGAAACTGTCTGGTTACTGATATTCTAAATATCTCTTGAAATATCAGAAATCGTCTGAATGGATTTGAAAATGGTAAAACTTCAACTGTTTAACTTCTAAGAAGTTGTAAAATGAGCCTTTTTCAAAAAAAAAAAAAGTGGAGTACCCCTTTAACAATGCAATAATGCCTGCCTCTCATGCTCACGATCAGTCCACAAATCAACCTCAATTGGTCAGACTGGCAGAAATGAACTAATTACAAAGTAAACACTTCATCCACTCACTTTCAGCCCCATCTGAATCAAATGAACTTGAATTACTGATCTGTGATTGATGTAGTTTTCAGTGAGCACTCAGTTCTCTCATTTACAGACATCCTCCCATTTCTTATTCTGCTTTCCCTTTCTCACATTATTGACGCACCATTATATACCACATAATTATTGTGCTAAGAAGCTGTCTGGTGTTCAGCAGACATCAAAAGCTCAGTGCGTGTGTGTGTGTGAGCATATAGCACACCAGTTTTAAAACCTCAATTGTTGGGCTTGAGCTTCAGTGTCCAAATTTTTTAATTCAATAAATTAAATGAAAATGTCTGGTAGGAGACACTTTAAAGATCTAAAATGAAGGTTTAGATTTAACTGTACGTCAAATATTCCGTTACAGCATTTGCATGGACTGTGCTGCTGATGTTCTTGTGTTTATGTAACCCATTCAGGTCAGTGAGTTGACTACTTCTTGTCATGCATGTATAAATGGGGCAGTGGTGGTTACAGCTAACCCTCAACATTGCAAGTAAATGCGACTAAATTTTGTTCTATGCTTCTAGATAATGTCTGTCATTAGCCAGAGGCTAAAAACTGTTCGATTTCATTCGCAAGTGACTGTTTTGGAGGATAGGAACACGTTTAGAACATATATTTGCACTGCATATTGTATCATATGACCGCCTACACGAGAACACTGTGACTGAGTGTTAGTGATGGGTCGCTCATAAACGATTTGCTCATTTAGAATGACTCTTTTTTTCCCTCACTTTCAAAGAGAGAGAAACCAAGAGACATAGAATAATGCGCTAAATGAAAATGGCATTATTTTTTTGTTTCGTTTTTTTTATTATTTTTAGTCTGAATAATCTATTAGATATATTAGTTTACATACACACTGACCAATAGTTTCTAAAGCATTACCACTAGTCAATAATTTTCCAAGTTCTGTTAAATGACACATTGCATTCGTAAATTTTCATTCATGCATATGGATGGTTGCCAGATTTAGTTATAATTGCTACCAGACCACTCTCGGATTTAAACAAGACTGCAATAGAAACTCAATTTGAAATTCTTGTCATGGGAAGCAATTTTACCAAGGGTCACCCATTTATGGCAGACTAATAGTGCACCAGAGACTTCACTAACATTCACAGTAGATAACAACAGTCTAATGTTAGCATGTTCTAAGATGACTCTACACACTTGTCAGAACTATTTTAAACTGTTTGAATAGAAATAATAAAGTGTAATAATCATAAAAGTGTTATTAAATTGATTACCTCCATGTACAAAGCCATGCAGCGTGCAGTCAGATGGGCCAACGAGATGGATCAGGCTTGACTGACTATATGCAACAGTGTATGGCTCTAAGGAAGAAGAGAAAAAGCAATAAAATACACACATATTAATATAATTTATTATAAAGATCCTAAATAAAGATAAATACATACATATATATTGTACATGCATACATACAGTGCATGCATACATACTCCCAGATGTATTATTTGACAATTAAAGGACTAGTTCACTTTTAAAAAAAAACTTTTGCTGTTAATTTACTCACCCCATGTCATCCAAGATGTCCATGTCTTTCTTTCTTCAGTTGAAAAGAAATTAAGGTTTTTGATGAAAACATTTCAGGATTTCCAAATGACTCGACAAAAGATTTGTTCATTTTGATGAACAGGTTCGAACAGGAGAGTCATAAAAACGTGCGTCACAGAACAGAGCAAGGCGAGCATTTGAGCTTATAAAACTTAAACTTTATTATTTATTTATTAAATGAGCGATCGTTTTGCTTGATAAGACCCTTATTCATCGTCTGGAATTGTTTAAAGTCCTTTGAACAGTTTGCAGTTTGCACTGAAACTGTCTTTTGGAATTTTTTCATCAAAAACCTTAATTTATTTTTGACTGAAGAAAGAAAGACATAGATATCTTGGATGAGCATGGGGTGAGTAAATTATCAGCAAAAGTTTTTTTTAAAGTGAACTACTCCTATAACTAGTTCTTTGAAAATAAAATGTATACATACCCTTAGTCTGTCTATCTGTGCAGCATCAGAGCAAAATAGCATAAAATGATGTCAAAATGAGACTCTATTCATATAACTCACTATATCAACAACAAAAATATTAAACATGCTAAGGAATTAAGATGTTTGTTGGACATGTACTATAGAAACGCCATGTTTTTTGAATATACAGACAATGGTATCATTTAAAGTACCGTTGTTAATTCTTATTCTAATTATTCAATATTATGGTATCAAAGTACCATGGTATTACTCTACTGTGTTATTGCCAGTGCTTTTTGCAAGATAAATATTTCATATCTGCTAAAAAATTGACCCGAATGTGGCAAATCCATGGCATGACTAAAACAATCAAACAAATGAGATCAATGAGGATAAGGATGTGTAATGACATGAAGGAGGAAGTGTTACCTGGAAGAGAGACAGACATGAGGATCTCACCATTCCTCTCTTTGGTCTCTAATCGCTCTAATTTCTGAGCCTCGTATCTCTTTTTCCTGCTTCCTCCTGCTCTGAGCTAGAGTACTGCAATGGACAAAAACATGTCAGCAGAAAGATTAACAAATAACTCATTTGTAAAAAGAAAAAGTCAACAATAGGGACAAATGTTAGGAAATATAAGCTGAAATATTTGGCTAAATAACATTTGAGTAATGTCTAATTGTACATTCTGACGTAAACTACCAGAGAACTTTGAGATAAACTACTTGTTAGGGCTGTCAAACGAAATATGAATATAAACGAATATAAGAAATATTTTCATGTATATAGAAATATTTTATATATAAATAATATTTTTTTCTTAAAGGGTTAGTTCACCCAAAAATGAAAATTAAGTCATTAATTACTCACCCCCATGCTGTACCAACCCCGTAAGACCTTCGTTCATCTTCAGAACACAAATAAAGATATTTTTGATTAAATCTGAGCGGTGGATCACTCCTCCATAGACTGCCTAAGGGACTGGCTCTTGACGGCCCATAAAGTCATTAAAGAAAATGTTTAAATATTCCATGTGCCTACAGCGGCTCAATTATAAGTTTATCAAGCGACGAGACTACATTTTGTGCGAAAAAAACAAATAATGACTTTATTCAGACTATTCCATTACTTCCTTATGGACGCATGCGCTGAGAACTGATATGACGACGTTCTTCTTCAACTACTTCTTGTTACCGGCTGCTCACTGCTTAGGAGTATTACCGCCACCTACCGTTCAGGATGGGAATCGAAAACCGGTTCTTCTTCAGAACCGGTGCCTAGTGAATCGATTCCTTGGAACCGTTAGCTTGCCTGCTTAACGATTCCGCTTATCGGTTCCGCTCGTTGTAAATGCGTCATGGCGTCACACACACACGCTATGTTGTTTTGATTCAGAACGCGGCAAAATGGCTTCAAGGCAGAGGCGGTTCGTTCGGTTCATTTTTCCTGCCGACCAACATTTCGTTATTCAAATGTAGGCGCGCGCGCGTGGCAAGCGCGTTCATAGTGTGGCGTGACCACAACATTGCCCTACATCAATGGCAAATTTAACGTAAACGGAACGAAACTGAGCTACTCGTTATTGTGTGGTTGTTTGGATGACGGACCGTTCATCAGTTTGGACCAAAGCAGCGCAAGCCGATCTTCATCATCAGCACTGTTACTACACCGGCAAATCCAGTGAAGAAAACATTTGAATTCGCTACTGAAGTAATAACATCGCTGCAAGATCTAGTGAGAAACATTCACATTTCTCCGTTATTAACGGATCAAACAGCGCTGACGTGGAAACCAGGAAGAAACATTGTGCTATGAATGAACTATCCAGTGTCCACAGATCAGCAACATCACCAAGATTTACTGTATAACACTACTATCTGTAAGTTTGGCAGGAATAGTAGGCTATAATGTTTTCAAGTAACATCACGTCTATTGTATTTTGACATTATGAATTTGAACATTACAATTGCTTCCCTCAAATGTTAATCTAAACTAAAATAAACCTTTGTTTATAACTACTACAATATTACATTTCATTTTGTACAAGGAGCTATTTTGTTTTATATGCTCCCAAGAAAAGTCAAGTATAGTTCCATCATTGCTCAAAGTTAAAAAATATCATACTTTATGATGTTAGTTTTGCATAATTTGTTTATTCTGTGCTTCTGATCAGATATTAAAGCAAGTTCAAACAAACAAACAAATTTGTACTTATTCCCTCACCCAATGAGAATCGATAAGAGAATCGGATCGATAAGCAATATCGAATAATGGAATCGGAATCGTTAAATTCTTATCAATTCCCATCCCTACCTACCGTATAAGGCCCTGTTCCAAATCGCGGACTTGCGGTCTCTGTGGACTTAAATTGCGCGTGTCTCTGTCCCATTTGGCATTTTATCGCTCTGAAGTGTGCTCAGCAGCGCCCCCTTTGTACCCTTGAAGCGGTCTTCGCGAAAGCCCGCATAGATGCAGGCTCCACGCACTTTAACTACCCAGGAATCCTTGCGAAAGGCCAATCAGATAACAGATGGGAGGAGATTTCACTCACGGATTGTAAAGATAGAATATTAAAGATGTAAGTATCATTATGGTTATGACATAGCGCTGTACATTTTACCAGTTGTAAGTCTATTTGAACCTTTAGAGACCAGTGGTTGATATGTCAAACATAATAAAAGAGTGTTAAATAATACGATCGCATTATATGATTCATTACATAAATAGAACCAAATGTATTGGCTTTACTGAGTCATAAACGTCTTATGAATATTGAAACCTATACATTTTTCTTAAACTCATTTTCATTTTGTGTTAAAATTGAACATTATGCATTATTATGTACAACTTTTTTTATCATTTACATAACCATGACATCTATTGTAATTATACAATTATAGAACTTTAAGAGCAGGCTGCGTATTTCACATGGCCATAAGATTTTAGAAAATAAAATAAATCCTGTTTTTGTACTTCTTATACTCTCTATGCAACAACCAGACCGTCTTCCTGTTTCCAGCGTGTGATCGAGTCTGTACCAAAAATACCTCTCAATGCGCCCTCGAAGACTCGCGCTAAGGGCACTATAGGTCTG
The DNA here is from genome assembly GCA_030378365.1 of Hybognathus amarus. NCBI lineage: Eukaryota > Metazoa > Chordata > Actinopteri > Cypriniformes > Leuciscidae > Hybognathus > Hybognathus amarus. The sequence continues at coordinate 435,207 of JAQIUQ010001938.1, read as the reverse complement.
CACTTCATGACGTAACCAAAGTGTGGACTCTGAGGAAGTCCACAAGTCCAGAGTGCGCCATTTGGGACAGGGCCTATGATGATCGCGCTCCGGCTATATCAGCACGTCATCTTATACGGTAGGTGGTGGTAATACTCCTAAGCAGTGAGCAGCCGGTAACAAGAAGTAGTTGAAGAAGACCTTCCTCATCTCAGTTCTCACGCATGCGCCCATAAGGAAGTAATGGAATCGTCGAAATAAAGTCATTATTTATGTTTTTTCGCACAAAAAGTAGTCTCGTCGCTTGATAAACTTATAATTGAGCCGCTGTAGGCACATGGAATATTTAAACATTTTCTTTAATGACTTTATGGGCCATCAAGAGCCAGTCCCTTAGGCAGTCTATGGAGGAGTGATCCAGCTCTCAGATTTAATCAAAAATATCTTCATTTGTGTTCCGAAGATGAACGAAGGTCTTACGGGGTTGGTACAGCATGAGGGTGAGTAATTAATGACTTAATTTTCATTTTTGGGTGAACTAACCCTTTAAATAGACAAGCATGTGTTTGTATTTATATATATATATAAACTAATTATACACAGTGCACCCACTTATATTATGTAAACACAAACTTTAATTTTGGATGCGATTAATCGTTTGACATCCCTAGTACTTGTACTTGAAAATATGTGAATAGTGACAATATTAAAATATAGATCAATCTTGAAATTTGAATCGATACAAACTGTGTCCTAATGTCACTCCTTAGAGAAAATTCACTATTAATTGTGTGGATTATTTCATTTTTGTATGCGCAGAAAATGCCCGCCTACTTCATAACGTGTGTATGCACATGAGTTGTTCTTATCCTCCTTCTAATGTTAGTGACTTTGGAGTATTCTAAATGTGGCCACGTGCACATGGTCATGAACCATCTCCATATTAGGGCTTTCTGCAGACGTGCTCTCGCCAGATCCTCGAGCAATGCCAAGAGAGCCATTCTCAAAACCAGTGCAAAAACAATCAACATATTTTATACAGACCTCTGATTATCTGTATATATGCATATGTCTGCTGCTTTATTCAGAGAAACCTTGCAGCTGAAGATATAATGCAGCTCTTTTTCAGTATAAGATTAAATTAAATTGTATTATTTTATAATATACTGTAATATAATAATACAATATAATTATAGTTGTATTAAGATTAAATATACATTTTTTAACATGATTATAAGGCCACACAGAGTAAGTGCTTTTTGCATCCGTGTGGTTTCAGTTGTTCCTGTATTTTTTCATACATTTAGGCCACGTCTACACGAACCCAGAGCTTCCCCTATCTGTTAATTTTTTTTCCTCGTTCAAAAATATATGTCTTAAAAAATATCTGCGTACACAGGAAACCACTGAAACCGACTTAAATGATGTAGTAGACATCCCAGACCAGTATGTGGCGCTGTGAATCTGCCATAGATCTTCAATAAAAATGCGAGAAGAAGACTTAGAGCATGCACATACAGTAAAACCGCGCTGTAGGCTATACAGACAGGAAAATAAATACCAGGCTATGAAATAATATTACGCACAGTTCCTTTTTTTCTTTTTTTTCTTTTTCCCCAAGAACTTTACTGAACAACCATAAATTGCCTGATACAAAATAGGGAGTCACGATATTCGATTAGTTAGCGCACTCAGAAAGCTTGCCACAAAGAACCGGCAAAAGTAACGAAAGTGTCAAATATAGACATTTTAATAGTTTATTAATAAACTAATGTTTTCTGTGTCATTCTTGACTAGAAATGAGGAAGTTGATGATGCTGACTCGGCACTTCGCAAGTATTGTGAACACGCCTATGGATTAGGCTAATGCACTTCATACGGATTTGGCTATAATAGAGAGTTATCTGTTTCTTTTCGTCTTGAATAGTTGTTTGTTGATGTTGTTTAAACATAGACATTTCAAGATGTCTATACATTTCTGAGTTTCGGTTCATTTATGAGACGAACTCCAGTTCACGAGCAACGCAAAGTTACAGTGGCGCCGGGGCGTTCATGTCCTGATTATATTGTCTGCTATAGCCTATATTTCTTTATTATTTATTACTGGTTGATTAAACATTTATTAAAATTAAGATACAATTTCTACAAAAAATGAAATTCACTTTAAAGAAAGGCTCTATACAAAACAAAACTTAATGTGGTCAAAATTATGTCTCCCAATATATTGCGCATATGCACGCGGTTCACTTTTCATCATGAACATATATTCAATGAAAAAAAACATATTTAAACATAAATATCAAACTAAATACTAGGGTTGTGCAAAAGTTAATTGCGATTAATCGCATCCAAAATAAAAGTCTGTGCTTACATAATATATTTGTGTGTGCTGTATATAATTATTTTGTATATATAAATACCTATGCATGCATGTATATATTTAAGAATTATTTACGCTTAAATTCTGTATATATATAAATACATAATCTATATTATATAAATATAAATATTTTATTTATGAATAACACATTTTCTTAAATATATATATGCATGTGTGTGTATTTCTATATACAAAATAATTATATACAGCACACACAAATATATTATGTAAACACAGACTTTTATTTTGGATGCGATTAATCGCAATTTATTTTTGCACAGCCCTACTAAATACATTTCTTTAATTGCTATAACACATACGCCTAACCTACAGAGAAATGTAATGTCAGAGTGGAACATTAAGGGTGCGTTTTTTGAATAGCCGTAATAATCAAATAATTCCCATCAATCGTTGAATATTATTTTGCTTTAAATCCCCATCCCCACAAAATACAACATGTCTTAATCAGACAACAGACCATACGAAAGAAAGTATAGGCCTAAATAAATAACTAAATAAATAAAAAACATTCAAGTAAATAATAAATAAAGGAATACAAGAGGCTCAGTAGTTTTGCCACATTATATTATATTATTGTTATTATACAAGCAGTTCGGCTGTTGCTGTTACGTGACTGTCTGACTAATCGAACACGTGGGGTGATGACATCATTGTTTCACAAAATATACCGATTGGCCGTACACACTGAAAACGCAAAGGTGTCGTTTTCAGATTTATCCACCATGGGACCTGGTTTCCAAAAAATAGCAGTTTCGGTGTCCCAAAACGCCGGATCTGTCTGAACGAAATGCCAATACGACAAAAAATTGGTGCGTATACAGCTAAACGCGTCTCCATGTGGACGGGGCCTTAGAATACATTTTAACACTAAAGTTTTTGGTGGATCATCATTTGTTCATGAAAACATTCACGAGACCCAATGTGTTTACTAAAGTACAGACTCTTACCTCAATCGGAGGAACTTCGATGATTTTATCCACATTTTGAAGGGATAGTGGGACATACCACAGTGTTGCCTTGTTGGTCACTTTTTTGGCACCTACGAAAATGCAAAAAATAATATCAGCATATTCAGAAGTGAATATGAACTCAAATCAAATCTTCGAATTTCAGTGGATTTATCACATAAAGAGTGATGTAAAGTAAAACAAAGTATGGTAATGGCAAACAGGGCCAACGTTAGAGGGGCAAAAGGTGGTGGATCGATTCTAGGGCCCCTCAGCTTTCAGTGGGCCCTAGGATCTCCAAAAAGCACATGAGCTGCTGAGAATGTTTTCTAAAAGGTCATAAAAAGTTACCGCCAAAAAAATTTACTGGAAAACATTTCCAATAACCGGAAAAGACAATAACTTCCCAAAAACTCGTAGGGAAGGGATACGTTTCTGGTGTTGTCATGGAGACTTCAGCATCTCATATTGAAGCTGGTTTGCTCTCTAAAGAGCAAGTGAGGCTATTTTAAGTAGGCTGTGTTTATTAGACACGAGAGAGATTTGAGAGAGGAAAAGTATGTGCTTGAGCGGATAAGTACACAATTAAGGCCGTCACAGAGCACGGCAAACCTTGAATTAATGAAACTATCAATGAGTGTGATAATGATGCACCAAACATAAGAAAATTCTGGATTTAATCAGCATTCTAAAATCTTGATTTCCTTCAAAGCTAAGATTCATAATCAGTAATGCCAGGATGCTATAGAAACACTTTATAATTTTCACCTCATAGTGGCATGGGGCCATAGATTGTCTGATACCCAATTTTGACAAACGTTGCAAGGTTACAATACAGAGACTAACATGGCGGACAAATAAAAAGTGTTTCTTCAACATTTTATGAACACAAAACAAATTATTTAAAACTGAACTGTACCAATTCAGCAGAAAGAAGAGGATTAATTCTGACAGACTGCTTTTGGGAATATCATTTGCATTTTACACACTGTTGAAGTCATCCAGACAAGCCGGTTGCTATGACAACAATGCAGGGATTCTGCGGCTACCATGGTGAGAGACTGACTTCTCTAATTGGTTTCCACAGCAGCTTGTCTAATGGTTCTACACAGCAGGATATTTACATGTTCTCCACAAGCAAAGAATCATGGGCAAAAAATAGCTCTCTCACTGGACAGATGAAGTCAGATACCATAGTATAAGTATATCATTTTGAATTTTGAATAATATTTTCTTACAGTAAAGTGTAAAATGGAGATTTTCTATCAGCAACTCAACTGCTTTATACTTTGTAGAATTTAAAAAAGTTAGAAAAATATATTTGAGTTTTAGTTTATAATACAGTTGGGTATAGTGAATAGGTCTCCCAAAGAAGCTACGAAACACTTTACTTGAAGGGGTGTGCATAAGACTAACATGACACCTTCATAATCATGACATATGTTTTAAGCATGTTTATGACAACTGTCATTAAGTGTCATTCGCTCAGTTATGACATTCTTAATGCAAATATGACATTGTTTGAGATGTCTTCGTTATGACACCTTGACATGAACCAATACATAATAACCTGTCAGTGTCTTTGTCATGACAACTTGACACTACTAAGAAAACACAACCTGTCATAAACATGACATACACTGTAAAAAAAAACTGTAAAAAAACGCTAATTTTCTGGCAGCAGGGGCGCCAGAATATGTCTGTTAAAAATCGGAAAAATACAGTCAGGAAAAAAACTGTAAAAAACAGTAAAAAATGTTAATTTCTTATTTTATAATTATGGTTTATTACTGTTATTCTACACAAAAATATCTTTCATTATCTGATATAATGTTAATTTAAACCTATTGAAGTATTAATATCTGTTTTTTACCATCGTAACACTAACAACCACAGTGATTATGAGAGTCACATGATCATTCAAAGCTCATTACAAGCAGCTTTTCCACAAGAGAGTTAATACTAATATATAGAAACTGCACAGTGTCATTCGCAGAAACATTAAACACCATCATGGTAACACATTACATTTTTAAAATGCATTAAACATTAGTTTAACAACATTAAATGTAACATAAAACCCTAATATACATAACTGATTCAAAAAAAAACTAAGAAAACTATGAAGAAACAGTTATTTCAACAAAAACACATCAAATGTGAAGTGTCACGCAGGGAATTGTGGGAATGTCAATTTACGTTTTTTCACTGTAAATTATACAATGAGTTGTTCTTTTTCACTTTCAAAAACTGTAAATTTAAAGGTATTTAGTAGGAAATACTATTATTTAACCTTAAAACTCACTTTAACACCCACATACTTAATGATCTTCAAGGAAAACATGTTAAATGACTGCTGATTTCTGCAATTACACCTTCTTTCTGTGTCTTTCTAATTTAACAGAAAAAATCTGTAAAATATTATGGAATATGTTATGTAAAATTACACACAACCCTGAAAAAATACAGACAATTTCCTTTAAAAAAAACGTAAAATAGATGTAAAACCAAAATACAAGCAATTACCTGTAAATTCAATAGTGGACCTTTTAAATTACAGCAAATATCTGTAAAATAACAGGCATTCACTGTATAATGATAAAACAGCAAAATTCTGTAAAGAATACAGACCATTACCTGTAAATTTACTTTTTAATTACATTTTGATCATTATGTAGCAATTAATGATCAAACTTAAGAAACCACTTAGCTTTATTGGTTAACATTACATTAAACTGATTCAGGTGTTGGTTTTGACAATGGCTGTCATGAAGCCATTAAAACTTCTTAATGACAAATTCAATTAGTACCACTGTAGTTGAGGTCACGAAAATATTCATGAGTTATAATGCCTCATGACAGCCAATGTCAAAGCCAACCACATGACAGTTTAACTTAATTTTATGTCAAGTTGTCATGACAGACACTGACAGGTTATTATGTATTGGTTTATGTCAAGGTTTCATAACAAAGACATCCTAGAACAATTTCATATTTGCATTAAAAATGTCATAATTGAGCGAAAGACACTTAATGATAGTTGTCATAAACATGCATAAACCCTACTTCATATTCAAGACATACAGTATGTCATGTCATGATTATGGAAGGTGTCATATCGGTCTTATACACACCTTCAAGTAAAGTGTTACCAAAATTTCACCTCATGATTTACAAAGTTTTAAATGTCTGGTACAGGGTATAATCTAGGTCTAGTGTACTACAGAGAAAAATATAATTATAATAAAATATAAAAATAAAAATGTTAATCCCCAGCTTTCGTAGTAGTGACTGAGTAGTGTAGTTGCTTACTGTAAAGAAGCTTAGGTTACACCAAATGAAATACATTTTTAATGAATAGCTTTTTTAAGGAAATGGCTTTTACAAGTGTACTATAGATCTAAGTCAAACTCTGATCCAACAATTATCTGACAAATTTGTCTCTTAGCAAGAAAACTTGGTGGTTTTATATGCTGATTTACACTGCTAATTCAACTGTATTTGATCTTAATTACTAGGATACAAGTGCATTTCCTTTGTGCAGACTGTGCTGACTATATAACAAAAAAAGTCTGCTGAAAGTCATCGTAAACAATGTTTTTTTTTAGTGACTTGCGTCAACCAAAACAGTTTGTTCTTGATTACTATTAGATTTTCCATTACTGCCAGCCAACATCTTAATCACTGGTATCAGTATGGAGCCGTTAGTCACGATACAAGAGACGTCGTGCAGTACAGGAGTGATTGCAGGTGTGCTGTACACATTGATTAGAGATAATGGAGTAGCTTTTAAAAGGATCTGCCCAACCCGCATTTTGCAGTATACACACTCACCTATTGAACTTGTCTCAAGTTTAATTTGGATATGAATCTACATTAACTATTAAATTATATTTTTATCCAAGGACAGGTGGTTTATGTGTATTATACATTTGATTAAATGAGGTGAGAAGCGGATATATTCTGTATTGGTTTTTTCCTACGTCACACTGTTTATTTAAAAAAAAAAAGACTGAATATTACTGACTATTTACCCTAATGATGTTCTATCTTCAGTGCGAAAAGAAATGAAGGTTTTTGATGAAAACATTCCAGGATTTTTCTCCATATAATGGATTTTACTGGGAACCAAACGGTTCGAGGTCACAGACATTTTCAGTGCAAACGGCAAACTGTTCAAAGGGCTTTGAACGATTCCAGACGAGTGGTTCGCTCATTAAAAAAAAAAAAAAAAAAAAAGACGTTAAACTTAAAATTGAAGTTTTATAAGCTCAAATGGTCGCCTTGCTCTTGTTCTGTGATGCACATTTGTGACTCTTCTGTTCAAACTCGTTCATCAAAATGAACAAATCCTTTTTTTCGAGTCATTTAGTTTATTGTAACGACACGAAATGAACAAATTGACTCAGAAGAAGACTTGTTTCATTTTGATGACGAATTTAGAACAGGGAGTGTCACAGATAGTTTCGATTGGCAGTACAGAGCAAGGCGACCATTTGAGCTTATGAAACTTATAAAATAAAATATTAACTTTGTTTTTGTTTTTTTAAATGATTGATCATTTCGCTTATACCCTTTTTCATCATCTGAAATCGATTAAAGCCCTTCTGAACAGTTTTCAGTTTGCACTGAAACTGTTTTTCGGACCTTGAACCGATTTTTGGTTCCCATTGAAGTGCATTATATGGAGAAAAATCCTGGAATGTTTTCATCAAGAACCTTAATTTCTTTTCGACTGAAGAAAGAAGACATGGACATCTTGGATGACATGGGGGTGATCATCCATCTGGGGACATTGTCAATTGGAAATCCATAAATGCTTAATATATATTTTAATTATAAAACCATAACGGGTTATGTATGCTTTGTGTTGGAAATAGAAGTATTGATATTTAGCTTCATACAGCATTTATAATTAGCTTCATTTATAATTTAAAAGTGGGAGAGTATAAAACATACAGTGTATAATCAAAGTCTATGGTATGTCCTTATTTAGAGAAATCAGTAAATGTGTTTGTTTAATAGAGAGAGTGATGGACTGAGAGCAAATGTGTTCATTTTAATGTGATTCTGCATTTGTATAAACACGTGTGTAGATGGCCGCCCTGCCAGATGCAATCATCACGGCCCCTGCATTGCGAGTCTGGAGACCCCTAAGGAGTGTGGAGCGAGCCGAGGCTGACAAGATTGGCCCTGACTGCGTGTGTGTGCATGTGTAACCCAAGAGAAGAGTCATTTGATGGCCTAGCCTGAGTTCACACATGTATATAAACAGACACAAACACATACCCAGCCTTTAAATGTGTGTCAGACCAGGAAACAAAGGTTTATGGGAAGATTTTTTGCAAGAACATTGCCTCTTTGCTGTATATTGATGCTATGGAAATGATATGTAATGCTGAATGGAATGTATGGAGAAAAAACTATATATATTTTGCAAAAAGAGAGTTAAATTGAGGGCTTGAAGAACTAATAATGTCGGACACCATCTTTCATGAAAGTTACTGTTGCTATTATGCACTTGGCAGCAGTTTATTATTAACCATGTTAATGAAGCCAGCCAATAATAGCGCAGTGTATGAACAAGGACATAAAGGGGAAGTGATTTCCAGGCCATGGTTAATTTACATTCTTGGATGCATGCATGCATATTAATTGACAAGACGTTTTTGTCTGTCTATACATCCAGGTACTGCATTTGGTGGGCAAAGGGCAAAGGTTTTTTCCTGTTTAAATCTCAGAGGAAGACACTGCGTTTGCAGAGCAGACTGCTTTCCTATGCAGGTATCGCTCTGCAACTGCCGCCTGTGTTGGTGAAGTGTGACGTTAACTTAACATGACAGAAGCACATAAAGTATGCCCCCATTCCACTCGGTTCCCTGCGGCTCAGCACGAGCCTTTAAAGGGGCAGCACTGAGACAGCCTGAGAACACTCCACAGAGCCGCCTTAACACAACACACTAAGGACAATGACTGATTAGCATGTACAGAGCTGCTTACATTGGATAAATTATGGAATACAGCCATTGCTTGTCATGGAATAATTAAAACGCTTTAATGTGGCAGTCGTTTAAGAGTCATTTTAACAGCATCACTTCACTTCAAGCCTCTGTATGTATACACTGCATGATATATAGGTCTTAAAGGAGTAGTTCCCTTTTTAAAAAACTTTTGCTGATCATTTACTCACCTAGCCTCGCGAGACCATCCTGATCTCGCGAGCTTTCAAGGTTTCACTCGCAGATCAGTCTGGATACTTTCCGTTAAAGAAAATTTGGGAGCAGTTCACCAAACGACGTCCAATCAGCGTTGGCTTTGAGGCGGGTTGAGGTGTGACGCAATCAAGCGGAAGCAACGCGATCTAGAAACATTTTCAGACAGCGGTAGTCCTAATTCTTTTAGCCGCTCGCTAATGCTTTTTTCTCTTGCATCCTTCTTGTGAAATATGGACCGGGCAGCTGAAATGGTGCCTTTTATTCGCAAATTGTAGTTACATAAACGGCAAATATCCTTTGCCGACATGTTGCTTTGCTGAGCTAACGAGCCTTTACCTGCAGCAGCAAGTTCAGTACGTCATGTGCTTCGTTGATCTGATTGGTTGATTTGGCCCGTCTATCACCAACATAGGCCAATCAGCTAACCAGTATTTTCGCCCTTACCAAAACTTCTTCAACGGAAGGTTTCCAGATGGATATGCGGAGCAAATCCATCTGGCGGAGTCAGGTTATTACTCACCCCATGTCATCCAAGATGTCCAAGACTTTTATTTCTTCAGTTTAAAATAAATTAAGGTTTTTGATGAAAACATTCCAGGAATTTCTCCATATAATGGACTTCATTGGGAACCAAACGGTTCAAGGTCCAAATGAGAGTTTCAGTGCAGCTTCAAAGGGCTTTAAACGACACCAGACGATGAATAAGGGTCTTATCTAGGACCCTTCGAGTCATGACTCAAAAAAAGATTTGTAATTTTGATGAACGAGTTTGAACAGGAGACTCACGAACGCTCATCACAGAACAAAGAAAGGCGAGCATTTGTGCTTATAAAACTTAAACTTTTTTATTTATTTTGTGAAATGGCCGAATCATTTCGCTAGATAAGACCCTTATTTATCGTCTGGTGTCGTTCAAAGGCCTTTGAAGCTGCACAAAGGCTACGTCCACATTAATCCGGATACATTTGAAAACGGGTTTTTGTTTAAAAACGCTCTCCGTCCACACTAGCGTTTTCAGGCGTTTTCCGACGTTTCAGTGTGGATGAGAAACTTCTAAATTCACTTTACTGCGCATGCGTGAAACTTCACAAAAGCTCACTGAGATGATACAGATGGGAAAATAAATAATAATGTTATCGCACAATAACAGGATAATTTTATTTAGCAAAATATTTCACCATCACTGATGCGTCCAGGTCGCATTCAGTCACCATATGTTTGGTCTAAAACGCAACCGCTCTCCTGTTTTGCCGCAGGACAGCAAATGTGAGTACATTATCTGTCATCTTTGCAGTACCGTGCTGTGAAGAACAGCACATTAAGTAACATATTTTAGCAATAGTGTAAAAATGAATAACACATAACAGGCACAATACCAATAAACATGAATCTCTATTGGTACTACATGGATCACATGACTAAACTTACGTCAGTCGTTTTGAAATACCTCCGGTTACACTGTCCACACTACAATGCGAAAACAGCGTTTTCAAATTTATCCACTTTGGAGAGTGTTTTCCAAAAGATATGAAGTCAAGTCAACAAAAGTTTTTGTTGACTTAAAACTGCGTCTCAGTGTGGACGGAAGGCCAAACGAAGAGAAAATATACGTTTTCAAATGAAAAACGTATTAGTGTGAACTCTCATTTGGACCTTGAACCGTTTGGTTCCCATTAAAGTCCATTTTAGGGAGAAAATCCTGGAATGTTTTCATCAAAAACCTTAATTTCTTTTTGACTGAAGAAAGAAAGACATGGACATCTTGGATGACATGGGGTGAGTAAATTATCAGCAACAATTTTAATGCAATATAATGCATTCATAATGCACTTAATAATCTTCTGAATTCAAGTGTATGAATATTCAGTGAAGTGTTACTACTTTATCCAACCTTACATACATCACACTCACATTAAGCGTTAAGTACTATATATATATATATATATATATATATATATATATATATATATATATAATGCCTTTACACATTGAAGTGCATAATATATTTAGTTAAATATTTATAAATAATCTCAAGTGGATCAAAACCTTTCAGGGCCCTATTTTGCAAATTACTTTATACACAAATGCATTTATTATTCCTATTTTGCACCAGCGCAAAGCGGGCTTTTCCTTCCACAGACGCACGTCGGTAAACTAGGGAATGAACTTGAACTTGGGCGGATTGGCGCAAAAAAGGAGGCGTGTTTCAGCGCAAACATTCCTTGATGCGATTTTGCAGTTCCAGAAAGCAATTGCGCCACTGACCAGAAAAAAATTAGTCTAAAGTCAGTGGCGCGTTGTACTTTCAGATGGTATTTTAAGCGTGCATGCTAGGCCAGTGTGAACAATGCACATAAACTGCAGATAATTCTCTCATATCAGATGCATTTTACTTTTTGCAAATGATACATTATAATAAGGAAAACTATTAAAACACAAGGGAAATTATTGATGTGTTCATAATGGGAAAAATAGAAGCTTACACGTTTACCCCAATTATTATATACATATTTATCCGAAGCTAATTTGGGTGTGTTTGTCCCATCACCAATGTCACTTCTCTTTCTTTTACGGCCCTGACGAGAACATCGATCTCCTCTGCTGTGAACCAATTGTGAAGCGCGTCTGGTAAATGCGCCGTTATGATAGTATTGCGCCATGGAACAAGCACACCTCGTTCATCATGCTGTTAAAGGGAATGTGAGATGATGCTCTGGTTGGCTGATTTCCAGTGTTGGGGAAGCTACTCTGAAACTGTAGTTTGACAAGCTACAAGCTACTCGTAGGTTAAAGTAGTTAAACTACAGTCAAGCTACCCGTTTAGAAAAGTAGTTAGCTACACTACAAGTTACAATCAAAAAGTAGCTAGCTACATTGAAACTACTTTTGCTTTTTGAACAACGCATATTATAAATAACTGAATAAGTGTCTGAGGAATGTTTTAAGTAAAATATTTAGTGTTTAAAACAAGGCAATGCAATTATGATTTCAAAGAGTATTGTTTTATTACATACAACACTAAAATATCTCTGACTGTTTGTCAAAAGTGCAACAAATAGCCTACAACATTGCAAGAATGAAATATACATCCAACTGTAAATTGCATGTAGAACACTTTCTCAAAAATACTGATTGAACTTGGACAAATAAGGCCATGGGTAATTAACGTTAGTTGTTTCTCCATCCTCCAAATCTGCCGTCATGTCTTGCTATATAATCATAATATGGGTGTGTCAACCCACTTCTGTACGTCAGTGAACCGTTAGCCGCAAGATGCGTGATTAAACAACAGGTGGCGGTAATGGCAAAAAATTAGTTTGTAATCCAACAAGAATATCCTTGCATCGCGCTGATTCGCGCAAGCTCGAACAATTTAGCAATGTAGCTTTTGCTCGCGCTTGCGCTACACCGCTACTTGCTGCAAAAAGTAGTTAGCTACTGGAAAAGCTACACTGTTTAAAAAGCAACTGAGCAACTGCCAAGCTACTGAAAAATGTAGTTAAGTTAGTAGCTACGCTACTTGTAGTTATCTACTCCCCAACACTGCTTATTTCATGTTACGCCCAAACCACACCTATGAATAATGAGTGCATTACAAGGTGTAAAGGCATAGTAGATCAAGGCGATAAGCCGCTAACAAGCCTTGAAAATTTTTGGAAAAACAAGATTATCTCTGCACAAACCTCAAAAAGCAAACCTGCGAAACGTCAATGGCGTGCACATGCGATTCACGTGTTCAGTCCACAGTTATGCGCTTTTGACTGTTATTTGTCGCAGGCGTGAGTGCCGGACTTTACCAAAACCAAACCTCAACAAACTACTTAGAACTGTAGGGCTGTCAACTTTAGTCGTTTAGTCGACTAATCAAGTCGAATGCCGTCTTGGTCGACTGAAATTCTTATTGGTCGACCAGTCGCATTTTTTTTTTTTGCCAATAGAAATACATTTTATATGATTTACTCCTTGATATTTATTCCTTTATAAAGCAGTTATTTATTACTGTATTCTAAATATAATTAGCCTATGTTTATCCCCATCTTTAAATGCTTTAATTTAGGCTATTTCTTATAACTGCGCCACAGTTTAGCGCACACACATAACACACTCGGGAACCGCACCTACTGGCTGCGCTGCTGCTCGCGCTCAGTAAGGGATGTACCGGTAGGTAGTTTTGCTGTATTCATTCAGTTCACGCTACTTTAGTCGACAGAATGTCCAAGAAATCTAAATCTTTTGTCTGGCTACATTTTTGTGGAGGTAGGCGACGGTGGCGACCGCGTTGCTCCATTATGAGCGCGCACATCGCGTGCCTATTTGAAATCGAACTTGAGCGCGCAAAAGACGTGAGCAGCTCTTTTAACGGCTTTATCATACTGACTCAATAGATTGTTTTCTTAATAGGTTTTTATTTGTACACTTGACTCATTTGAAAGTAGCCTAAATAATGTAACAAAACGAAAATAAACTTATATGCTATCTTACAACAGAGCCTAGATTTCAGATTGTTTTTAGGCTATTTTGTCTGTTGTTTTAAAACGCCTAACAGATCGGCTGGACAAAAGTTAACCCATAGCTTTGTAAATAAAGAAGAATACAGCCTGTAACGAGAGCTTTTGTTAGGATTTTTCATTATGTGGCAGATAGCAGTTATATTATTTTGTAGCGTGTGGTGTGATCAGGTGCGCGATTGTGACTGTCACTATAGACCAAGGACAGAGCTCCTCACTTGCAGTTAAAAAAATCACTTAATTTTCAAAGAATTGTATTATTATTATAGTTTTATTTATTTTCGATGTTTTTTCGTTGTTGTTTTATAAATGCTCTATGACAATTGTTTAAAAAATGTTCAATCAAAACATCCGTTTTTTTTTTTTTTTTTTTAGTCGACTAATCGTTGCACAGGACAAGACCTTGGTCGACTGAAGGATTTCTTTGGTTGATTACAGCCCTACTTGATTGGCCTTAAAAATCTATAATACAGAATTATTTAACACTTCCGAATAGGATTGAGAATCCCGACAAGGATTTATCTGTACAGAGGTAAAGGGAAGGAGGCCTTCACAGGGGAGAGACTAGTTGACACTTAAGGACTGTGTTGTCGTCATGTACAGGCTCAGGTCCTACAACAGATCTGAATCCGGCGGACTGCGTTAAACCTCGGGGTAAACATTAAGAGAGCAGCCAGGAAAACGGAGCGCAACTGGAATAAAACAAAACAATTTTTTTCGCATTTCATGGAGAAAGAGCATGATTGCGTACAGAAAGGCATTCATTAATTAATCTGCTTATTTTTCAAACCCTCTTAGAAGAAAACTAAGTAAACCCTATGTATTTATTCAAAACAGTGGCTAAATTAACGAGAAATAAAGCTTCTACCCCTGACATTTCCAAACAGCACAGCAGTAATGACTTTATGAACTTCTTTACTTACAAGGTAAAAAAGTATAATTATGCAATGGCTTAGAACAGTTTTGCATCAGGCAGTGCATTGCAGTCCACCTGAGGAAAAATTTGATTCATTCATTGCTATATAATAGGAGAGAAAGAATTTTCTAAACTCGTTAAATCATCTAAATCGGCAACATGTATTTTAGACCCAATATCGACTAAGCTATTGAGAGAGATACTTCCAGAGGTCACATATCCTCTTCCTAATTGGGGGGTATGGTATGATACCGTCCACGATTACACCGGTATACATTTTTACATGATAAAAAAAGTAATATTGCGGTATCAATTTAAATATAGTGACGTGATGACATATGGCGCATTTACATTCCCTAGCGTGCACAACAACACCTGAGAGTGAGAGCAGCATGTCAGCCTCTGGTGACGATTTAATACCTAAAAGGGAAGCTACTAAAATAGTTTTCTAATAATTCCAGCAGCTACCATTTACAATGCGCAAAATTCCCCTGCAAACATTGATTCACTTTAGCATGTTGATTGTATCAGAGCTGCCAACTTTTGAGTTTAGCTTGGCGTGAGGCGTCTCCAACGGGGACTGGGGGTTAAGGGGGGTTGGGGTTAGAATAGAGTCTCCGTAATAGCGATTGAAATGCGCACAGTGCGCGTCCGAGTGAAGACTGCGCGAGCCATGCAACTGACAGCAGCGGCAACAAGCGCTCAGCTTGATTTCAAAAACAAAACATTTTAGCGCTAGATCTCTTATTAAAGAGCAAACTAAATTAATGCTCTGCTAGTTAACTGGAGATTTTTTATTTGTATTAGGTAGCCTGGCAAGCCAGACCTACATCAAGATGTTAGGTCTGGGTCTCACAATTGGCATACCTCAATCCGGGGGGCGGGATAAAAGGTTGTCTTTCAATATCCCTCTGCACGCCACAGAATGGCGCTAACCAACCAGAGCAATGAATGGCTGTGGACGAGTGAGTCATGAGTGACTCCCATGCGTTTTCCCATGGTTTTCCCTCCAGCGGAGCAAGTTGATATATTAAACTTTTGCCGTTTCCGGTCGTCAAAACTCTGAACACATCTTCCTTTTTAAGAATGACTTAAGTGACATTCTCTTAACTCCAAGTCATCCCAGTCGCGGCCAAAGCCGAATCGAAAGACCGCTGTTCGCCAGCTGCATCTTGTTTGTTTTTAAAGGGATACTCCACTGTGTTTTCATATTAAACTATGTTATTCCCTTAACTAAGACGAGTTGATACATACCTCTCTCGTCTCAGTGCGTGCACTATATCGCTCTGTATTGTCGCAAAACTATGTTAGCACTTAGCTTAGCCCAGTGCATTAAATATGGGCCACAAAGAGAAGCCACCAAACACTTCCTCGTTTTCCCTATTTAAACACAGTTACTCGAGTAGTGTAACTCGACCTAGTCTGGTGACAAAAAATAAAACGTTGTGTTTTTCTAAGCGTTTAAAGTTGATGACTATATTGTATGGCGGAATACCATAAAAAGTGCTTTTGAGCACTTCGACTTGGCGCAATAATACCTTCACTCGTGAATAGTCCTCTTACCGGCTCCCGCTTCCTCTCCCTTCCGTCAATACAACCAACGTGACATGCGCCGGTAGAAGTAGTTTGAGCGAAGTTGGAGAAGTAACAGGTTGTTGGATGCTAGTTTGTTTACAATCATGGTTAAAACGTGTATCGTGTACCTCCAATTGACTTTGTCACGATGAAAGAAAAAATTTACAGCTGCCGGGTGAATCATTGCTGCAAACGCATCGCTTGCCGCGACACATGCGATTTGTCCAGGGTCTTCTGGATCTACGCTGACCACCACCTTCGATGGCAATACCTGGTCCCATTCTAAACAGCACAGGCTCTCAATTTCGGTCGGCATCTGTTCGCAACAGTCACACTTGCACCACCAATTGCTGTTTGCCCGTGGTCTTTCGCCAGCTCCGGTCTGTTCTGGATCATATCTTTCTTCCCTCTCACGTTCCATAAGAGCATTTTTCTTTCATCGTGACAGTCAATTGGAGGTACACGATACACGTTTTAACCATGATTGTAAACAAACTAGCATTCAACAACCTGTTACTTCACCAACTTCGCTCAAACTACTTCTACCGCGCATGTCACGTTGGTTGTATTGACGGAAGGGAGAGGAAGCGGGAGCCGGTAAGAGGACTTTTCACGAGTGAAGGTATTATTGCGCCAAGTCGAAGTGCTCAAAAGCACTTTTTATGGTATTCCGCCATACAATATAGTCATCAACTTTAAACGCTTTGAAAAACACGTTTTATTTTTTGTCACCAGACTAGGTCGAGTTACACTACTCGAGTAACTGTGTTTAAATAGGGAAAACGAGGAAGTGTTTGGTAGCTTCTCTTTGTGGCCCATATTTAATGCACTGGGCTAAGCTAAGTGCTAACATAGTTTTGCGACAATACAGAGCGATATAGTGCACGCACTGAGACGAGAGAGGTATTTATCAACTCGTCTTAGTTAAGGGAATAACATAGTTTAATATGAAAACACAGTGGAGTATCCCTTTAAGTATAAGGGAAATCACCTATGGAAATCACGGTGCAAAACCGTGACAACTCTGCCGTCATTGTGTTAAGCCCGCCCCCAACTCAATACACGATGTGATTGGCCTGACCAGAGTTTGGTTTTTCCACTTCAAAAGCCAACGGAGAGTTGACCACACTTTGCTGCAAAATAATTGTTGCTGCCGCTAGGGTGCGTCTAGATTTCTAGGCTATGTATTAGATACATCCATGCCTCAATGTTTCCAAAAGTAGTGCCGGGTACAAAATGACTAATAACAAAATCGCTGTGTGCGCGTGACATCAAGCACAACATCTGTCTCGCATGCACGCTCGCTCTAGATTATGGAATATTTTAACTAATTTGCGGTAAAACTAGTCGATCACGAGTGGCTCAACAGGTAGATCAATAGATAAACTCATCTTTCAGGCATTTGACTGACAGGTTGACACTTCAGAGTGAGAAATTGGGGGTGTGGCGTTTAGAGTGTGAGAATTGGATCAATTGCGTGAGCCTCACGCTGAATGTGTGAGAGTTGGCAGCCCTGATTGTATCTAACAGTTATGTGTGGATTTGAACAACAATGTATGGTATTTATTTGTTTCTTTCTTTAAGTTTTTCATTTTTGATATTTTGATACTACTCTGAGTAGTGGGATATGTAATTTATTATTCCCAAGTCGTATTGGCTGTTTGTGTATTATTATTATTTTTCTTTGATTTGTGAGTTTGTATGAGTAAATGTATTACTCAGTATATAATTCAGAATGAATTATATTTATTAGATAATTATTCTTTTTGTTAAGTGTGTGTTCATTGTGTATGTGTGAGGGCATTTGTGAATTTTTCTTTTGTTAGGTGCTGAAGGCTTTAGGCAGGGATCCTCCCTTGTTTGCTCCACGTGCTGGTGGCGAGTTGAGCACTGTGTGCTGTGTGCAATGAGAACACAGATAAGTTTTTCTTTTTTAGAAGTGAGAGGTTGTTTTCCTTGTTCCCTCAGCCTTATCTTATATATTTTTAGAGTGTTTGTTTCATTGTATTTTTTATTATGTTAATCGTTTATGTGTTGATTATCTGTAATTTCTTTTTTGTGTGAAATTTAGTTAGTAGTTAGAAATGTAGTCAGTTCTCTTAAAGCTGTATTATTCGAATCCTAGTTGTTGGGCCTTAGCGCCCTCCCTACATTGTCCAATTCCAAGTTATCAAAAGTGGCGACTCCTAAACGGAGGGAGCCCAGAGGTGTCTTCTTTGCAGTCACTTCCACTACTACTAACTGGGTACTTTCGCCCACGCCAAGCTGGATCACTTTTTGCCACATGACAACCCTGTTGCTGTGGTAACAACATGTGTCTTGGGAATAGCGCCTTTGTTTTAGACGTACAGTCTCTTCTTCTCTTACACTATTTTTTTTACTTTGATACACTATCTGTCAAATAAATAAATTTCAAGGTGATCAGGTCTGTTTTCTATTATAAAGCACCATATTTGTCTATATGTGTCCTAAGTTCACATTAGCATTAGCATTAGCAAATTAGTTAAAGTGTTTATTGAGCTATAGCTCCCTCTTGAGATGAGATGAGAAAGAGGAATCATCAAGAATCAGCTTTTGTGATATTTGTTAGAATGAAGAGTGATTAACTATGTTACTCACATGACTATGGCAAAGCACCTAGTATTTCCAACAGTAGGGTGTTTGGCCCTTTCGAAATGAGCTATAAATCGCTACTTTCATAGTCAGCATGAAATTGCATTTGCAGCTCATTGTATTTATATAATGATATATGCTGGGCTGACTGTTGTTTGGCAGTGTCTCAAACCACACTGAACTTTGACAAATGACTCTTGAATAATGAAAGATAACCTTTAACCCAGAAAAATGAATGTACACGATGACGAAACACCTTTGACTAGCTTCAACGGAATCTCAAAAATTCATGCAAGCTGATGCCGTCTTTAGATTAATTTAGTCCATGTACAATGTAGATGTTTATCACTTTAAACAAACTTCCTTGCATTTTGTGTCAGTATCTGTAAAGGTTATTTAGTTTAATCTATTGTAATTTGTGATACACTAACTGTAATTGTAATTGTGAGGACTACATACAGACTTGTTATAAAAAAAAATCATCTATATATAAAAAAATAGTCAGAGGCTGACATTACAGCCGCTTAAAAAGAACAATGTTCTCATAACACCTCAGAGCTACTGTGTTTACACTTTTCTTCATTATTAAGTAGATGTGAAGATGGATCATGTCAGGTCTTATGTCAATCATATTTAATAGCACAATTTTGGTTTGATTATGCAAAAATTGTGAATGAGCTGTGGTGCATGGGAACATTTTATTAAATAAAAACTTAGTGTGATCCACACATGAGTCAATAACATACTTTCTAAAGACTTGAAATATAGTACATTTACTATATGGAAAACTATTATGATTTTTATTTTTATTTTTTAATGTTTCTGTTATTTTAAGAGCTTGGCAGCCTTTGTACACTATATCGTATTATAGATTGGAACATGAACATACATTTTGTTCCACAACAGGACTTTCATTTTTGTGTGAACTATTCCATTGAGCAATCCTTAATGACCTTTCACTGACCTGTGACTATGTTCTCTGAGAGAACATTGATCTGCACCTCGACTGAGTGTTTGGAGGTGTAGGTAATCTCAGCGCTGACATGGGCTACTTCACCGATGAACATTGGGTACAGGAAGTCTGTGCGCTCCACCCGGGCCAAAGCAGCTAAACAGTGATCCTATTTGCCAAAAGAAATTGTCATTTATTAGCAGGATACTACAACTCAGTGTCTGAATCAATAGATACATTTGAGCTGTGTGTATGCACTGTGCTACATAATTGTAGTGCCCTCTACTGGCTACAGCAGACAATGGCAGCAAAAGGCTTGATTTAAGGGATAGTTCACTTTGAAATTAATTGTTGGTATGTTTTATCTTACCTCACGGACATCCAAGATGTAGGTGTCTTTGTTTCCACAGTAGTTTCAATTTTGATATTTTTAGGTCAAACCGTTGTTGTCTGTCAGTCATATAATGGAGGTCTATGGTCACCACCTCAAAGAGCATGCACAGAGAAGTCCAAATTAAACATGATTTAATGACTCGTAAATGTAAGTACACATTGATGGCCTAAGACACGAAACGAGCGGTTTGTGTGAGAAAAACGAACAGTATTTATATAGTTTTTACCTCTTGTTACCACAGCCACGTCCAAGTACTCTGAAGGCACTTGGTCTGGGCAAGCGCCGGAAGTGATCTCTTACGTAGTTGCGAAAAAAAAATCAACATTGTCTGTTGATCTAACGAACTTGTCTTCCATTGCAATTTCCTGTGTCTAAATATGTTTAGATCTTCACATTGAAAGGTAACACTTCCGAAATCTCTTTGTAAACAATGAGTGACTTAAACGCAGAAGAGATTGTGCAGACCAAAAGCATACGCACCCTCAGATCACTTGGATGTGGCTGTGATTACAAGAGGTAAAAACGATATAAATACTGTTCGTTTTCTCACACAAACCGCTTGTTTCGTGTCTTAGGCCATCAATGTGTACTTACATTTACGAGTCATTAAATCATGTTTAATTTGGACTTCTCTGTGCATGCTCTTTGAGGTGGTGACCATAGACCTGCATTATATGACTAACAGACAAGAACGGTTTGACCTAAAAATATCAAAATTGAAACTACTGCGGAAACAAAGACACCTACATCTTGGATGCCTTTGAGGTAAACTAAAACATACCAAAATATATTTCAAAGTGAACTATCTCTTTAAGTGAACTATTCCTTAAGGTGAAAGAAAAAAATATTTATTACAATTTATAGATTTTTTAAGATTTAAGTAAATATTTAAGCATTTGTACTAAAATCTATACTTTACTATGTAAATAATATACACATTTTCACATTACAATGTTGAGAAAGATATTATTTTGCATTAATGTAATGAGAATCTGTGCGATAAAAGGCAAATCATTTTTATGTCAAATCATAGCTGTTTGACAGCAAAATATGACTAGTCGCTTCTTGAGAGACTTTGTGAGTTTCAACTATCACTTATCAAAATCAGAATCAGAATGTCCATCAGTTACATCTTTCCCATGCTCATCGGTTGTAGAAAAGCACAAAACACAAAAAGATAGTGGTTCCAATGTTGAACTGTAAGACTAAAGGGTATCAGGAAGAGGAACTCACCCCATTTTGAGTATTGCAGTGGCGTGTGCCAATGATGCATCCTGCTTCCTCAATCATCTTCAAGATAGTGCCACCGTGAACATTACCAACAATGTTGGCATCATCAGGACGCATGATCCTGAAAGATTTAAGAAAAATGTTTTTTAAAAATCATTTCTAGGCTTCAGGAAGATGTCTATATTCAGTACTGACCAACATGTAACTATTCAAGTACTCACAGATTGTAATTGTATCTGTTAAAAATATTAAATTATATTACAGGCTTTAAGACTTGATTAATTCATACAGTATATGACTGCAAGCATTACTATAGTCAATAATTATATTTATATAAGTTCCCATCTCTATTGTTTAGGCGTAATGAAGCCGTATTTCACTCATTTTCTGTCTTTCTGCATTCCAAACAGTTTATCAGTTGGAGATACAACATTTGATCCTACACTACCTGTCAAAAGTTTAAGATCGGTAAGATTTTTTATGTTTTTAAAAGAAGTCTCTTCTGCTCACCAAGGCTGCAATTTTTTGATAAAAAATACACAAAAAAACACAGTAATATTGTGAACTATTATGACGATTTAAAATGACTTTTTTATGTTAATATATATTAAAATGTAATTTATTCCTCTGAAAAAAATCTGATTTTTCAGCATCATTACTCCAGTCTTCAGTGTCACATGATCCTTCACAAATCACTCTAATATGATGATTTTATGCTCCAAAAACATGTATGATTATTATCCATGTTGAAAACTGTTTTTTACATTTTTATTTCAGGATTCTTTGATGAATAGAAAGTTCAAAAGAACAGCTTTTATCTGAAATGGAAAGCTTTTGTTACATTAAACACTACCCTTTAAAAAGTTTGGGGTCAGTAGAATTTGTATTTTATTTTTGGGGGAAATAAATAAGAAATCAATACTTTTATTCATCAAGGATGAGTTACACTGATCAAAAGTTACAGTAAAGACATTTATAATGTTAGAAAAGATTCAAATTAAATAAATGCTGTTCTTTGAACTTTCTATTCATCAAAGAATCCTCAAATAAAAATGTAAAAAACAGTTTTCAACATGGATAATAATCATACATGTTTTTGGATCATAAAATCATCATATTAGAGTGATTTGTGAAGGATCATGTGACACTGAAGACTGGAGTAATGATGCTGAAAATTCAGCTTTTTTGGAGGAATAAATTACATTTTAATATATATTAACATAAAAAAGTCATTTTAAATTGTCATAATATTTCACAATATTACTGTGTTTTTTGTGTATTTTTTATCAAAAGAATGAGACTTCTTTTAAAAACATAAAAAATCTTACCAATCTTAAACTTTTGACTGGTAGTGTATATATTTTATATATTCTTCGAGGGATTATATATCTATAATGACTCTAAAAATGGACTGTCACATACAGTAGGAGGTGTATTGCTGTCATAATAAAAGACATAAGTTGGAAAAAAAGTTCAAATGACGCAACAAATGACAACATGCAGTGAAACAAAAACATCCACAACCAGTTAGGGAAGAAATTCTGCCAAGTCATATTACCCCAAAACAGTCTATCATATTAAACCTCCATGAAATAACAAGCTTAACTTAATCGTTTTGTTGAACATAAAAAAATCCATGTCAAACACAATATTACAAACACACAAAGCTGAATATCTAGAAGAACATGAGGGTGTCTATGTCTGGATTAATGTGAAAAAGAGTGTGTTTAGAAGAATATGATCATGTGTCTGTTAGTCAACTCTACCTGCTGAGCTCATAAAGAGAAGCCATGCCTTCAAAGTTAGACGAGAGAGTCTTGAGAAGTTCCCAACACAACAGTGACTTTCAGCGATAGTAACATCCTTTCTTTCATTTCCTCCATCACATCAACTCATTCATGACATCATCTCCACAATGACTCAGACTCCACCCACCATCTTCATTCAAATTCTGTGGTATTCAATCAATTCACTAGCAATGACACATTCACTGCAGTTTTGTCCTGAATAGTATACAGTACAAGGCTCTAGAACACACTAGATGTTAACTAAAAGGAAAATAACTAAGTTCTAAACCTGTTACCTAAAATTGTTCAACTGCTAGTTAGGATTCAGTCGACTTGACTGCATTTTGACACTGTTGTAAAATAAACACAATGACTCATTATATAATTATGTGCAAAGCTACATTATTGAGCAACAGTAGACAGTCTACATTTATGCTACTTACAAGAATTATTTAACCTGATTTTTTATTAAAAATAATTACTAACAATTGTTTTAAACATCTTGTCTTGTATCATATTGCTAATGCATCTGTTGTATATAAGTAATAAATACAAATTATTGCATTAAGTGTTTTTACCATGGGTAAAAGGATTAAATGTTAAAGTATTTTAGGGCTATCAAATGATTAATCGTGATTAATCGCATTCAAAATAAAAGTTTGTGTTTACATAATATATGTGGGTGCACTGTGTATAATTATTTTATATATATAAATTCACACACATGCTTGTATATATTTAAGAAATATTTTCATGTATATACTGTATATAGATTTAGGCTATATATAATTTATATTATACATAAATGTAAATATTTTAGATATAAATAATATTTTTTTCTTAAATATACATGCATGCGTGTGTATATATATATACAAAATAATTATACACCGTGCACCCACATATATTATGTAAACACAAACTTTTATTTTCGATGCGATTAATCGATTTGACAGCCCTAGTTTCAACAGCACTTGACAGACATGAAAATAATAATAATAATAAATCCAAAATAGAGTTCTCAAGTAATGAAGTATTTTTCAAGTTCTTTACACACATGAATAAATACTACAATAATGAAAAAACACTATTTAAAAAATGTCTTTTTTTCATATTGAAGCAAAAGGGTGCTTAACTGTCATTTATAAAACGGGTAGTTCGAATCCTTGATTCTGATTGGTCAAGAGCTGTGCTTTATTCACGATAAAACACACCTACGAGCCGCTTCACCCAACGGTTCTATTGATCGCTGCGCAACACTGCGGTTCTATGTTGTTTTTATTTGAGCTTTCATGCATTTTACACATTGGAACGTTGTTGCTGTTCACACTTGGGGACTATTTTTTCCAGCGGAAGGTAAGCTTTTAGTGATTTTACTTCAAGAAAGTTGCACTTATATTGTTCTTTACTTTAATATTGTGTGGCAACCGTTTTATAAAAGCAATAAGATACTCGAGGCAAGTGCTGTATCGATGAAATAAGTAACAGCTGAAGGGGTTGCAGGCACTCCGCTTCGCGTCGTGCCTAACAACGCCCTTCAGCTGTTACTTATTTCACGATACAGCACAGCCTCTCGTCTACTTATTGCTTACTTAAAGTGTCACAATGCAAAAATAAAAATAAAGGTCTAACAATTGGCTTCCTTTTCTTTAGGAAAAATATTATTCATTTCTGATTTTGGGGATAGATGTGATCCGAATACATTATTTGCAGGTAACGGGTAACCCAGTTAGAGCCCGACTGATAAAGGATTTTGAAGGCCGATACCAATACAAATATTTTTGGGTTTTAAAATCCGATATTCCGATATATATGATTCGATATATACGATTATATATCGAATTATACGAATTAACCGAAAAATAATCGAAACCGAAATTCAGAGCCTATAACCGACATTGATTTT
Source organism: Hybognathus amarus (assembly GCA_030378365.1). NCBI lineage: Eukaryota > Metazoa > Chordata > Actinopteri > Cypriniformes > Leuciscidae > Hybognathus > Hybognathus amarus. The sequence goes on along the minus strand of JAQIUQ010001938.1, from coordinate 409,784 downwards.
ACCATGTTGGTTATTTCAGTTTTTGAATACTATTAATATATCCGCCCACTGTGTGTTAACGTACTTTCCCTTAAACATAGTAGTCACATCACTCCACCCCGTCCAGTCAGCGACATTGAAACAACATGAGCCCCTTTCACACAGCGCGTTGATCCCGGGAAATTGCCAGAACAAACACCTGTGTGAGCGCAAACACGGCCCGGGATTGGTGCCGCCAGGTTGGGGACAGAGTAACAATTGCTGTGTTCAGTCCATGGTTCAGTCACAGAGCGCGCGCTGTGTGAACAAAAGCCGTAATGTAATCAATGTCGCGTTGCAGCCTAATGATGCCGTTTAAGCCGGGATCGTTCGCCAGCGTGAAACGGTACGTAATGCGCTAGTTTATTATCGAATCAGAGAAAAACAAATGCGCAAGCGTGGTTTTTCGAAAAAGAAATCGCAACTCATAAGCAAACTATAGACGCTGCTGAGACATGTCAAGTGTCTTTGCGGGTAACTTGTGTGTGAACGCACTCTCTGATTCCTAGAATACTGAGTCAACTCAGCAACAGGAGCTGCTTTTACCAAAGAAACACGCAAAAAAAGAGAGAGAGAGAGACAGACAAACGCCCAGCAACAAGTGCCTCCACTCCACAAAGCAGCTCACGATAACACAGGCATTTACAGATGCCATACAATATGAAAAGGATTAGTTTTTTAGTTTTATACAAGTTATATTTTACTTTTTAGATGGCAATATTTACAATAATTTATTTTATTTACAAAAATAACTATTTTCTACATTTTTTATTATTTTAAAATATTTAATAAGCATTAAAAGCTATCTGTGTGTTTCCTTATTTTAGAATCTCAAAGATTATGCACTAAAAAAATACATACATATTTACAGAATAAGCCTTGCCAGTGACATATGAGAAAAAAAAATCGTTCAATAATCGTAATCGAGGTAACTTGTTTGATTAATCGTGATTATGATTTTAGCCCAAATTGATTACAGCCCTATATATATATATATATTTTTTTTTAAACGTGCAACAAAACATTAACAGATTTCCCTAACATAATTATTTGTAGTTATTTATGAGTTTTAACTAAAATAATAGATAAAGCATTTTAAAAAGAAACTTGTTTCATTTATTGTCACAACACAACAGAGGAACATCAAAATATATTAAAGTTCTGATAAATAAAATAATAATTAGTCCCAACATTGCCTTATAAGCTACCTTATAATTGCAATGTCAGCTTGCTTATCCCTTTACCTGCACTTTTTAAATTCTTTCCATCAAGCTACATCAAACCATTTTCAATCATCAGTTGCTGCCTGCCATCTAAAACCTACTATTTAGCGATTCTAAATCCATTACAGAACGACAGTCTACAATACTTGGCGTTGTTGGATTTCACACACACGTAAAAGAAAAGCTAACTTTTATGCACAAGATACATTTGATACTTTTTCTCTGTCTAAACGTTCACTCCTCGCAAGTCTAACTTTCATTTTACAATGCAGGGACGGTAACTCGAAATATGCTAGTTAAAAATATAGTAATCATTACTTTATTTAGGCAGAAAAAGTTCATTGTGGTTTTCAAGCTCATTAATGTTAACGTTAGCAGTCTTCCACTGATGATAGTGGTATTAGCTAGCTTTGTGGTTAGCTAGTCTATGATGAGCCATAATTTAGCAATAGATATAATGTCATACTGCAAATTGTAAAACATACATTTTCGATATAACAGGCCAAGGAGAGATGATTGAAGCGTGTTGCGTCCGTTTTTATTTTATTTTTTAAATACTCATTTATCAGCCATTATAACAGCCGATACCGATATTTTGGAAAATGCCTAATATCGGCCAGATAATATCGGCCAGCCGATATATCAGTCTGGCTCTAAACCCAATAAGAGAGCAGACATGGAAAATGTAGTGTAAAGGGCCTACTTTGAATCTTTTGCTTACTACAATATTTAATGTTTTCATGCCAACCATCTAAACAACCGATACAGGATTTTCAGGAATGTTCAGATTTCTGTCGACTGATTGATCAAATCACAGTTTATCATTAACAGGAAAAATCTCTCCCTTCACCCACTGATAGCAGAAACTTTACCATGATGTTATCACTTCAACGTTACCAGAAACGTTGCACTTTTGGATATTGAGAAATTTTACAAATAAGTATCAAGGATTGAGTCATTTTGGTGTCATGCTGTTGTGTCTATGCCATACTGTCAACTGTCTTAACTATATTGGTCACATCACACACATCACACTTGTTTTGTATTCAGTTTGCATTGCTTAAGTTCACTAAAATAGCTCAAAAAAGACACAGTATAACATGTAATTTGGTTCAAGTAGTTTTTTTCCCAATCACTTATACTTTATTTGTGTCTTGCTAAACAAAAAGCACAAAAGCAAATATCCTACCTTGGAATATGAGGATAATGACAAAAGCGTCTTGATCTCTTTTAGAAACAAAATGCCAGGCTCAATAAAATGTAGCATATTGGCTTTTTTTACACCGTAACAAAATGACCTGATTTGTGAAGCACTAACAAAATGGATCTAACCACACTAAGTGATTCACCCTGGCTGCTAAGTAAATTTGGTCACCTCTGAGTAAATGTGGTATCTGCGCAACATTTGCATGTGAATGTGTTTGGTTAAACTGACTATGCGTTATTATAGCAAAATGCGATGTGAAGGAAAATAACCTACATTATATATAAGTCACACATGTGTATTTTGTCATAAGTCACAAAATTTGTGTATTTTATTTTGTTGCTCTGTTCCAAAATATATGTATTTGAATTTATATTTCCAGAGTTTACAGACTAAATCATCATAATTGCAATTATGATGATTTAGTCTGTAAACTCTGGAAATATAAATTCAAATACATATACACTCACCGGCCACTTTATTAGGTACACCTGTCCAACTGCTCGTTAACACTTAATTTCTAAGCAGCCAATCACATGGCGGCAACTCAGTGCATTTAGGCATGTAGACATGGTCAAGACAATCTCCTGCAGTTCAAACCGAGCATCAGTATGGGGAAGAAAGGTGATTTGAGTGACTTTGAACGTGGCATGATTGTTGGTGCTAGAAGGGCTGGTCTGAGTATTTCAGAAACTGCTAATCTACGGGGATTTTCACGCACAACCATCTCTAGGGTTTACAGAGAATGGTCCGAAAAGAAAAAACATCCAGTGAGCGGCAGTTCTGTGGGCGGAAATGCCTTGTTGATGCCAGAGGTCAGAGGAGAATGGCCAGACTGGTTCGAGCTGATAGAAGGGCAACAGTGACTCAAATAACCACCCGTTACAACCAAGGTGGGCAGAAGAGCATCTCCTGAACGCACAGTACGTCGAACTTTGAGGCAGATGGGCTACAGCAGCAGAAGACCACACCGGGTGCCACTCCTTTCACCTAAGAACAGGAAACTGAGGCTACAATTTGCACAAGCTCATTGAAATTGGACAATAGAAGATTGGAAAAACGTTGCCTGGTCTGATGAGTCTCGATTTCTGCTGCGACATTCGGATGGTAGGGTCAGAATTTGGCATCTACAACATGAAAGCATGGATCCATCCTGCCTTGTATCAACGGTTCAGGCTGGTGGTGGTGGTGTCATGGTGTGGGGAATATTTTCTTGGCACTCTTTGGGCCCCTTGGTACCAATTGAGCATCGTTGCAACGCCACAGCCTACCTGAGTATTGTTGCTGACCATGTCCATCCCTTTATGACCACAATGTACCCAACTTCTGATGGCTACTTTCAGCAGGATAATGCGCCATGTCATAAAGCTGGAATCATCTCAGACTGGTTTCTTGAACATGACAATGAGTTCGCTGTACTCAAATGGCCTCCACAGTCACCAGATCTCAATCCAATAGAGCATCTTTGGAATGTGGTGGAACGGGAGATTCGCATCATGGATGTGCAGCCGACAAATCTGCGGCAACTGTGTGATGCCATCATGTCAATATGGACCAAACTCCCTGAGGAATGCTTCCAGCACCTTGTTGAATCTATGCCACGAAGAATTGAGGCAGTTCTGAAGGCAAAAGGGGGTCCAACCCGTTACTAGCATGGGGTACCTAATAAAGTGGCCGGTGAGTGTATATTTAGGAACAGAGCAACAAAATAAAATGGTTGGTTGAACCATGTGTTTAAGGGTTAGTTCAGCCAAAAATAAAAATGTTATCAATTACTCACTCTCATGTTTCAAACCCTTAAGACTTAAGTTCATTTTCAGGACACAAATTAAGGTATTTGTAATTAAATTTGAGAGATTTCTATCCCTGCAGGCCTGCATTGACAGTCCACACAACTATATGACGCTTCAAAGGGATCGTAAAACCAATTCACATGAATTGAGCGGATCAATCCAGACATGATTTCTTTATATATGTTAAACAAATTGAATGCAAACTTTCATGAACGCACACATTAGGGTCCTCTATACCATGAAGGAGGTTAACCAGGTGTGTTTCAGTTTAGTTTGTGGCACCTATCCGCCACCATGAAACTGGCTCATCTTTTAGCAGAATACATTGCACCATAACTTGCGCTTCACGTCTAACCTGCTCCGAGGAAGGTTATGTTCTGGGTGGGACATCAGCTGAGAGCAAAGTGAAACATCTGACAGAAAGTCACTCCCCAGTTACACTATAGGCCAATATAGTAAATGATTTGTAAATACAAAAATGTCTGGCTTTTAGCAAAGATTATTTATTACAATTATGATTATTTTATATGATTTATTATTATCCATTACACGAGATCAATTTTAGTTTAATAATTTTTAAACATTTAGTTTAAATGAACAAAATTATATACAGATGTGTAATATAAATAAGATTTGGAATCGATAGATAAAGCTTTTAAAATGACTACATGTGAGCTTAGATGTTCAAGTCTCTATACACTCACATAGAGGATTATTAGGAACATCATACTAATACTGTGTTTGACCCCCTTTCGCCTTCAGAGGATGGGTACATGGTGGCCATAAAGGGATGGACATGGTCAGAAACAATGCTCAGGTAGGCCGTGGCATTTAAACGATGCCCAATTGACACTAAGGGGCCTAAAGTGTGCCAAGAAAACATCCCCCACACCATTACACCACCACCACCAGCCTGCACAGTGGTAACAAGGCATGATGGATTCTTGTTCATTCTGTTTACGCCAAATTCTGGCTCTACCATCGGAATGTCTCAACAGATATCGAGACTCATCAGACCAGGCAACATTTTTCCAGTCTTCAACTGTCCAATTTTGGTGAGCTCTTGCAAACTGTAGCCTCTTTTTCCTATTTGTAGTGGAGATAAGTGGTACCCGGTGGGGTCTTCTGCTGTTGTAGCCCATCCGCCTCAAGGTTGTGCATGATTGAATTGGTTTGGTTTTGTTAACTAAAACTTGTCTGGTTTTGAAACTAATAACGTATGTTTGTTAAACAACCATGGTAGAGCCCAGTTATGGTAAACGGAAAGTCAGAGTATTTTCAACTGACGTGTGCAAGAAGAACATTTGTACACTCAAGTGTACACTCATTTGTACACTCAAGAATCAACACTCAAGTGTGCTTGGGTTTCTGTTTATGTTTGCTGATCAATATTTATATGCAAGTAAAAACCTAAATTCAATCTGTTCATCATATAAAGCAATTGTCTCTTAAGATATTGTAGACTTAACTGCTCTAGATAGTTGTATGGACTGTCAAAGAGGTTTTGTGTAGAAGTCTGTATCCCATTTCCTATGGACTGTCTAAATCTAAACATATAACATTCCTACTTAACCCTTAATCACTGTTAGAAAAGGATAACACTTAAGGGGTTTGGAATTTCCTTATGCAATCACTCTTTTAAAGAGTGATTGCATAAGGAAATATACATTTTTTATATGGAAAACTATATATAATTTTTTTAATTCACTTCTCAACTAATCATTTATGCTGTGTTTTTTTGGATTTTTTTAAGTTTTCTACCTATTTACTGCACAATTACATAACTAGGCCATAAATTGGCAAATGAAAAATGATTTTTTAAAGAAAAAAACACTTAAATTATGATGATAATTAAATCTAAACAGTTTTTGGACATTGCTCTATGTGTTAGGGATAGAATACTACCATTTGGTGGTTAGTCGAAAAACAGTTTTTCTTATAGTCAAGGAATTAAAGTGCAATGACCACATCTATCCAATAGGGGCCCATAGAGACTCATTCATTTTCACTTCATTTTTCTTGATGCTTCAAATTCTCCTCACAACTTGATATATATGATATATATATTTTGTGAATTGCACAAAATATTTTTGTCAAAATTAGAGTTTGTTGTTGTTGTCTGATATATTTTGAATTATTTGTTTATGCAAATTATTATACATAAATTTGCATAAATATTACAAGTCAGTGCTATGACATAACTGTATTCACACACTTCATTTTAGAAAATTATTCATGAACAATTATTATTTTTTATAGAACAAGAGATTTTAGAACAAAATAAATTTAATAAACCAAGTAAATAAACCAATATAATACAAAACAACCGCACTAATAAACTGTAATGAACAGGATGCATACATGTGTGTGTTTGTTTGTGTGTGTGTGGCTGTGTGTGAATGAAAGATCAGAATGAAAAAAAGCACGTTTTTTCATTTTCCCATTCATTTTCAATGTGGGGTCATTTTGACCCCAAACAGCTTAAATGGTAAATTTTGTTTTACACACCTTTAGAACAACCAAATCAAGCCCAGTTTTTTTGTGCATGTTTAGATGGATTATGTAGGAAAAGTCACAGAGTTTCATGTCCCTGAGATGAAGGGAACATTTTTAAAAAATCAAGGAAAAGTCCAGTGGGGTCATTTTTACCCCAAACAGTGATTAAGGGTTAAACATATGGGGAACAGGGGGAACAGACTTCAACATAACAAAGTCTTATGGGTTTGGAACGACACGAGGGTGTCATTGAAGACCAATTTTTCATTTTTGGGTGAACTTGCCCTTTAATGCACCATCTTTAATGAAACATCCCGCCATAGAAGTCTATAACATGTTATCGTCGTGATATGCACAAGCAAAAACTAACACAATAGAAGGACATAAAAAAAATTATCAAAATTATCATTCAGTCTTTCACCACATAAGCATACGGGAAAACATTGGTAGTTCAAATGATTTATCAAACTTTTCAACTTACGAACTATTTGAGTCAGATTTGACTGAAACGTGGAAAACGTAGAAACTTAGCCTACTGGTCTAAATCATGGTCAAAATATCTATATGTCATATATCTATATGTACAATTGTACCATGCGAAAATTAACATGTAATGACATTTCAGTGTCATTATTACTTTCTAGACCACTGCTGTAACACTACCGTGTTGTTATCACATGGTACCTGTTCATTTTCTCACCGTTGATTAGGATTAACCAATCACAGTCGTTTGGATTAAAGTTGTTATTGAGATTACCAACGCCGATTTTCATATGTAAATCAGCTTTGCAAAAAAACAGAATTACACATTTTAGCATTAGCATGTTTCCAGAATGAAAAAAATAAATAAAATACAAACCTTGATGTAGAATTCGGCTTTCTGGCCCCCCAGTTAAGTTTCCACAGGTGCTGGAGTTGTTTGTGTCTCATAGCACCATTAGCTAGTTACATATAGATTAGCAAATTCACACAAACTGCGCGACAAGTGACAACAAATACCGACACACCGTCAAAATCTCATAAAATTTGCACATGGTTGCAGGTTATACCACTTACAAGCACGAGAGGGCAGTCGCGCTTGAGCATCGAATGACAAGAAGTAGCCTCTGTCACCGCGCTATCGGCTATCCAATGGTGTAGGTCTGATTTTGAAATTGGTGGGGACAATATATACATATATTTTAAGTTTTGATTGAAATTACTGCTAGGAATATATCAGTGTCACTGGATATTGGTAGGGACACGACAAGTTATCTTATCAGTGTCACAGGATATTGGTAGGAACACGTCCCTAGCGTCCCTACTAAATTGTACACCCCTGATCCACAGACAGGCTTTTTAAACATTTAATCCTGATTACTAAAATAAAGGGATAAACACACGAGCGCCGACATTTATACTATGAAAATATCACGCATAACTAGCCCTTTCGATTTGATTTCTACTTTTTATTTACCATTTTCTTTGATGACTCCGCTTCTCTAGAACTATCATTATAGCTTAATCTAATAGTAATACCACACGATTTAAGTCCCGTGTATCTCTAGAATATAAATGTTTTTTCTTGACCACCTAGATAACCTTGCCTCAGTCAGGGCTCTACGTCAGCATCCCTGTTGAGGTCATCACATGCGACATACGATGTGCCGGGTATGAACGGTGTGATGAAAAAAAAATCCAGCATCCGAAACCTGTTTTCAGTCATTTGCAATAAACAAAAGTAACGTTCAAATATTCCGTTCTCTGTAAAACGTGTTAGGTTGAACAAAAAGGATCTTATTCTATTTGTGGAGCAGGCGGATTATTGGGCCGCTTAATCGGACGTAAAATTGAGATCCATTCATTGAGCCACTAAAGGTTACAGCTTCATAAAAGCGTCTTACCTGCATATCTGGATGGATGATGTCGCTTGAGCATTTGAAGTAGACATTATGAGCTTGCGTCGAGGCTCGTCTTTAACCCCGGTTCCGTGTGTCGTAGTGAAATAGACTGAGTCAGGCGGAGCGAGAACTGCAGGTTTGAAGGGTAAATCGATTGGCCAGGCTTCTTCCACTGCAGTGATAGCCTATAAGACATGATAACAATCAAACTGTTGATAATTTAGCTTAAGTACGGGGCGCGAATCGTTTATCGATTCATAAACTGTTTTAAAAAGTTTTCTTTCGTTTATTAGCGGAAGTAGGTTACACATGTGGAGATAGACTATAGCTTAAACTGTCCCTTTGTTGTTCTTTATAAAGCAAAGAAACGTTTTTATATAAAAAATATAAATATATAGCAACCGTTTATGCATTCTGGACTTTAGGTTTACCGACATGTGTATACATTTTTGAGTATCAATAGTAAATGTTTTACACAAACTTGTTTCTTTTTTCCACAGTTGAACTAAACCACCGAAAGGTGGCAGCAGAGACCAGGTTTTCTTGCAAGCGTTCATAAGGAGGACGCTGTCAAGCAGCTGTCACTGATTATTTGCATTTCTTTATTTCAAAATAATGCTTTGTATTTATTGTGCAATTTCTACGCGAATGAGTTTTTACGTGCAAATGTGCAAGTGTGAACCCCTTGGGTAGGATAGCCTACACGTCATAGCCTACGTATTATTTGCAAGCGAAAACTGCGTATCCTATGCACGTAAATATGTATTTTCTCGTATTTAACCGTGCTAGAGACGCATTTATAAATATTGAGGCTAGAAGACGCTTTTTTCTTCGTGGTTCATTCAAGGTATAAGCAGGCCCAGGGGCGTAGGAACAATTCTGAACCTGGGGGGGACATTAAATGCTAGGGGGTCCGGGGGTATGCCCCCCGGGAAGATTTTTTTGAAAAAAATAAACCATTAAATGACTCTTTCTGGAGAGTTTTGCACAAAGAAATTGAGAAATTGAGTCTTACATGATATGTGAAATACTGCGAGGTAAAGAGTACTGCGAGTACTTTGTTGTATTATCAACATGTATTAGAGCATTTAGCATTTACATGTTAATCAGTCATGTCACTGATTAACTCGAATAAATGGTTGATTTGATTTCCATTACCTATAAAATACTAAAAAATAAAATCAATCTATCCCTTGTGGAAAGGTTGCTTATTTAATTGGTAGCTAAAAGTAAGGTCTAGCAATTATATTTCAAGTTTTTCACACAAATCAAACACAAATATGCGGTCTGAATAGATTATAGATCTAGATTATACTGAATAGATTTATAGGTTTATTTTGAGTCGCCAGCTAGCAGTTCTCTTGGCAGTTGCTGATAAACCGGTGTCTGAAGTAAAATGCTCAAAACATCTCCTGAGAAAAATACCAACCAAGTCTTGGTTATTTAATTTTGGTTTAGGCTTATTTTACTTACCTTATCATTCAAGGCCAGGGCACTTTTTGTATAATGGCTCCTACGCCCATGAGGCCCATGGGTTTTTTAATCTCAGATATTCTATGTGATAATACGCATTGTCTTCATTTGCGCGCCAAAATCATGTTTTTATAGCGAGTCCATGCTTTTCCTTTTGTGGACGAGCTCTGTTTGTGCTCTTAAACCCATTTTTAAAGCTATTTTGTCTAGAAAGAATGAAACAAGGGAAACCAGCCATTTATGCCTTAATTTGCGCGCCCAAATCATGTTTTTATAACGAGTCCACACTTTTCCTTTGTGGACGAGCTCTGTTTGTGCTCTTAAACCCATTTTTAAAGCTATTTTGTCCAGAAAGAATGATGCAAGGGAAACCAGCTGTGTATGCCGCAATTTTATTATAAAGTGTATAGCACAACACAAACGTATAAACAAGTATTCCAAATACATACATCCCCCAAAAAAGAGATTTCAGTGAACAACACAGTGCTTACAATTAAATAATCCGCACCAACTCAAGATACTGAAGTGTGAGGCGCAAATCTTTTACAATTAATAACCCTTGGGGTTTTACTAGGCGTTTTCAAGAGCCACCGACGATTTAACCCGCAATGGGGAATAAATCTATAACCACGTTATGTACAGGTCACGCGCAGGATCTTTACGAAAACAAAACTATTTGAACGGGTCTGTTCCATTACTATACACTGGACTGTGGGGAAAAAACAAGTATATAATACTTATATGTTATTTGACGACTCGTACTCATCATCAAGTAGCCTACGGTTTAAAAGAGACATAGGTTGCAGATATGTACAATTCTGAAAGGCTTGTATAAGATCATAACAGTCATTTGTGTGGATCTACCAAGGTCTCCAGACTTCGGCGTCGGTGATCAGTGGCACGGGCTCTCGACTGAGAATATCAGCGTTGCTTTTGGGGTTTTCGATTCTTGAGCTGCTAGATTTCAAATTCAGAAGTTTTTGCTGAATTTGTGACATCATTTTGGAGCTCTGTGCACAGCAATTCTGGCAGGCTGGTGTCTTGGGTGTCGCCGAACGCTGGATGAACTCGTTGACGCGATGGCGCGCTTCAGTGTCGAGGTTGGTTTGCGCGATGCGAGCTGAAACGCGCTGCATACAGGTTGTGTACCCCTCTTTAAAACTAACGGCACCATCTGTAAGCAAACAATAAATAGGCATAGTTTAGTTTACTTTGAAACTATAATACATCAGACGAACATATGAGTAGAAATGGAAAAGATAGCCAATCTGAAGAAAACTGACCTTTAGAAGGAGTGGATTGAATATCAGTCAGGAATCGAACGGTCATCTCCAAAATATCCGCTTTCTCCAGTTTAGAATAACGGCAATTCTGAAATAGAGAACAAAAAAGGTTACACATCAGCACTTCACGTTGAAGACAGACTATCCAAACATAATGCGTTTAACATAGGCTATGCGTAAACAAACTTACATCTTTGCCTGTGAGCGGGAGAATGAGCGCTTTTAATCGGTCGAGGCTCTCGTTGATGCGCGCTCGTCGTTTCTTTTCCAGTAATGGTTTTAAGGTTTTCCTCAGTTCGTTTGCCTCCTTTTCTCATGGCCACCGTACGGGGCGCATAAGACAGAGCAGATACAGCAGTGGCGTTGGGAGTCATGTTGAGGTTGCTGTGGGAAGATCGTATGCTGGATCGAGGACCCGCGCGGGGTTTATATTCCTGACCGGCGCGTCATGGGAACGCCCCCCACGCTTCAAACAACTCTTCTTGTCAAATAACTTTAGACTGTAGAACAAAAGGACGCGTCTGTAGCGTGTATACATTATATTCCACTCTTAATCTCAGTTTGAAAATCTATAAACCAACATTATATTCTTTTAGCCTATATTATACAACTTATATTCGATATAGCCTGCTAGGCCTAATTTAATGTTTGCTCGTTCACCCATTGTGTTATATTTAGACTGAGAGATGCTATTATATATTTAAACTACCCTTAGTTTATTTATATTTATTATTTGACTAATTTACCCAATCTTTCAACATATGTTAATGCGTCTTTACGCGTCTTTTTCACTGTATAAAAGCCTGAAACTGTTTAGGAACAATTTACATCTATTATTTAACGTTATATCTTATTGACAATGCTTTTTCTATTGTTCTATCAAATAGATGCTTGCGAAAAAACATGTTAATGAGAAGTAGAGGGAAGCTGGTGACGCGTAAGGACACGCGATTCGGATCCAGTTTCAGGGCGGGATAAGCATTTATAATTTAAATAAAACAGACAGATTCCCAAGCCACGCCGTTTTAAAGTAACATCTGTCTGTAAATTGTGATAAACAATAGCTTTTCTGTCTATGATGACGTGGGTCTTACACCTGTAGCTATACCGCTGGCGTTCGTGGGGAGGGGTTGTGCGCACGCGTCCCCCAGCACCAGCAGACCGATGTTGCCATGCAAACCAATATGTGATCACTACATTCATCAAACATTGATTTGGCGTAAATTGTCTTATAAAAAAGCATATCATCCACGTTCATTTGTTTGTTTTAAATTATAGGACGTGGACTATGCAACAAAAACTATGTTTGCGTACGCACGCCTGTTGTGTGTTATATTTTCCTTTAGACTATGTTTATCCGCATGAAAACCAAAAAGACGTTTAACCCATGATCGGGCTGTCAAATATTTCAGCTAGGGGACCTTGGAGCCCCATGGGATCCACGCGTCCTGCACGCGTCATGTTGAGGTCTCCAGATGGCCTCCCCTCAGCCAACTCCCCCTTTAATGATGGTGTAACTTGTGCCCCTCATCTTTCTAAAGTTCCAGTCTTTCGTTGTTTTCTAAAAGCATTTTTGGCGTCGTTGGCCCATCTGCATGCGCCACGTCAATGGTTTTGGATTACAAATGATTTAACAAAAGAGAAGCGTTATTCGTTTATTTTGCGCGCAGACGTGTCGCTGTTTTTTCCATATCTATTTCGGTTAATATGAAAAGTGCCATTCATATGCTATTCTGCTTGAATAATTTATACCAGATATAGCGATTTTAATATATTCAAACTGACGCAAAACGTGTTCAAAATACAACTAGGCAATTAAAGGAAAAAAAGAAACGGGGGCATACCCATGTCAACCGATTTAATCATATTTCCGCTTGAAATGCAATTTCAATAGTGTGACATTGTTTTATTTTAGTTCTTTATTTATTATTTTTATACATGTATGTAATGTAAGCTATGTGTTTGTAATAATAAAATGAACACAAGGGAGCGTCAGAGTTGCGATGACTCGTTTGGTAATCAGAGTGCCCTGCACGCGCCCCGTTCCCCCAAGGGTCCTTTAGGGAGCGTGTCAGCCAATGTTTCACTTAAGATGCGTTCAGTTACAACTCTTTTTGTTCCTTTTTTGTATTTTAGCGTGGGTGCCCCATCTGTGGCATCATAGCGTACACTCACATAGAGACCTTTTGTCTAAACTCAATCCAGTACGTGGGAACAAGGTAGTTTTAAAGAGCAAAATCCAGTAAGATGAGCTGCACATGCTGCACAAAACCCCATGTCTAAAACCATTTGAATATACGAGTGGGGGAGGTTACTAATGACAGTTAACGGTATTTAGCATGTTAAGACACTCTTCTTATCTGTTACTTGGTCTATCTGTGTTATGGCCTGCCATAGATCTAAAGATAAATGCTCACTGAAATAGTGTGTTGCCTTATTCAGAAGAATATCTATGCTGTTAGCATTTGAATGCTGCTTTTATATTGACATTTTTTTTAGGATACTCATTAGAATTTGGTTATGTGGTACTAATCACATAAAAGTAAAACATTCCAGGATTTTTCTCCATTTAATGGACTTCAATGGGGACCAAACGTCTCAAGGTCCAAAAGATAGTTTCAGTGCAAACTGCAAACTGTTCAGAAGGGCTTTAAACGATTCCAGACGATGAATAACGGTCTTATCAAGCGAAACGATCTCTCATTTAAAAAAATGAATAAATAAAGTTTAAGTTTTATAAGCTCATAAGCTCAGTTGCGCCTTGCTCTGTTAGGGTTAGTGTGTGATGCGCGTTCGTGACTCTTCTATTCGAACTCGTTCATCAAAATGAACCAATCTTTTCCCAAATCAATTCGTTAATTTTGTTCGTTTAACGAAAAAGATTTGTTCATTTTGATAAAGGAGTTCGAACAGGAGAGCCACGAACGCGCATCACAGAACAGAGCAAAGCGAGCATTTGAGCTTATAAAACTTAAACTTTGTTGTTGTTTTTTAAATGAGTGATTGTTTCGCTTGATAAGACCCTTATTCATCGTCTGGAATCGTTTAAAGCCCTTTGAGAGTTTGCAGTTTGCACTGAAACTGTCTTTTGGACCTTGAACTGTTCGGTTTGGTTCCCATTGAAGTCCATTATATAGAGAAAAAACCTGTAATGTTTTCATCAAAAACCTTAATTTCTTTTCGACTGAAGAAAGAAAGACATGGACATCTTGGATTACATGGGGGTGAGTAAACTATCAGCAAAAGTTTTTTTTAAAGTGAACTACTCCTTTAATGCTAAACCCAACATGCTCTCGCCCCGTCCCAACAAGCGTCCATGTGTCGAGTTGCGAGTGAGAACATCATAACATTATAGAGAATTGTGATTTTTTTTTCAGGTTCAAACTTGTTAAAACAAGCTTCAGAGAGTGCATAAATACATGTAATGCATAAATACATGTAACTAACCCTAAACCGAACCCTAACCCTATTAGTACATGTAGTTACTAAATATTACTCAGTAATTAGTTATGTAATTACAGTGTAACAAAGACATCTTAAAATAAAGTGTACACAAATTTATTTATAATACCACTGTATTTACCATTACAATACACTGTAAAAAAAAGAAAAAAAATCTGTTGAATTTATGGGAAAAAACTGGCAGCTGTGATTACCAGTGTTTTCCTTTTTAAAATACGGTAGCAACATTTTAGGTTTTACAGACTTTTAACCATTTTTAATTTTACAGCAATAAACCGTATTTCATTAACATATATACAGTAGTGTCACTTTACTAACCTTTTGAAATATTAATATCTGTTTTGTTCAATTGTAATACACTGATAGCCAACAATCACAGAGAATCAAATGATTAATCAAAGCTCATTATAATCAGCTCTGTTTATAATCAAGTTCATATTATATAGAAGCTGCACAGTGTCATTCACACAAACATTAAACACCATCATGGTAACATGTTGAATTGTTAAAAATGAAATAAGCATTGATTTAACAACATTAAATGTAACACAAATCCCTAATGTACATAACTGATTAGAAAAAAAACTAAAAACTAAAATTATGATGAAACTGTTAAAATACATGAAATGTGAAGTGTCACGCAGGGAATTGTGGGAATGTCAATTTACATTTTTCACTGTAAATTATCCAATGACTTGTTCTTTTTCACTTCCAAAAACTGTAAATTAAACAGTATTTTACAGTAAAATTACATTAAATGTACCATTATATATATTATGTATATGTCACAGTTATTTACC
The DNA here is from genome assembly GCA_030378365.1 of Hybognathus amarus. Classification (NCBI taxonomy): domain Eukaryota; kingdom Metazoa; phylum Chordata; class Actinopteri; order Cypriniformes; family Leuciscidae; genus Hybognathus; species Hybognathus amarus. The sequence goes on along the minus strand of JAQIUQ010001938.1, from coordinate 394,152 downwards.
ATATAGAGTAGAGAAACAGTGTACAGTGAACAGTTTTTCACTGTAGCATTTTTACAGTCTTTTATTGTTAATATCACAATCTTTTTTGAAAATAATTGTTTTCACAGCAATTGCTGGAATAGCCAAATCTGTTCATTAGATGGAGGTGTCCACATTTTAATTTACAGTAAATACTGTCAGCTGTGGTTGCCAGAAATTCATTATAAAAATTGATGAAAAATGTATGTTTGAATTTTCTATATGGCGTATAAATGTATATTTTACAACCATCTATTTCATAAACTATCTGCTTTCTGCAATCTGCTTTTTACCTTAAAATTTCCTGTTAACCACCAAAAAGGCGATGCAACAGAAAGTCACATCAGAGTCCATAGAATTCAGAGTAACACAAAACATTACCGATTACAAGCAAAATCATTTAAAAACAATGTCATGTCTGATATCGTGTCACACAGGAGCTCCTGGAAATGTCCTTTTCCTACACTGTAGCTTCCTACAAATGGTGCTAAATAGCACTAAAAGTGGTTCATTGGCTTGTAATCATAGGGGAACCACTTTAAGTGCCATATAGCACTTATCTTTGTCATATGATGTTATGTAGAACCATAAGAGGTGCCATAGAGCATGTTAACCACCACAGAGAACCACTGAAGAATCACTGAAGAACCGCTGAAGAACCAAACTGGGCTTAACAGGTTCTTAAAATGGTAGTGCTATATAGTCTAACTGAGGAAGTCAGACATCATTCGCACAGATAACAATCTATTAAGTCTCCCTCAGGGATGGTAATAATTTGACGGAGTTAAACTAAGGCACAACAAAGGAACCGAACAATTTACAGGGCTCGTTAAACTAGTTGCATCCAAAATCTTATCTAAAGATGATTGTCTCTATAATATTCTCTGTTAGCCTAACAATTTCCCTGCATTCATTACATAAGAATCCCACTGAAAATTAAATAGTTGGAATACAAACCATTTCTTTAGTTGCTCTTGCCGTGAATCTTTAGAATTCATACAAATTGAAACAAAAAAAAAGTCAAAATGTGAAAGGCCGAAGTTCTCTATGTTCACTCACAATGCCAGATGGCTTGTAGGCCCCTATGTTAATGAAAGGACTGACCATGTGCTGAAGATTTGTTTCTGTTTTACAAGCCTAAAATTGCAACCTCCATGGTACCAATTTCTGACTTCTGGCCTGAATCATAATCATACACTGTTTATTCATTGGCCAGAGAAGAGCTGAGTCTGGTTTCTCCCAAGGTTTTGTTTTCCATTCTGTCACCTGATGGAGTTTTGGTTCCTTGCCATTGTCGCCTTTGGCTTTTGGCTTGCTTAGTTGGGGACACTTAATATTCCACAATATTATTGATCTGCCTGCATTGACACCATTATGAGATTGGTGTTTTTCTCTGTTTTCTCCAGAGCGGCTATATAACTCACCGGCCACTTTATTAGGTACACCTGTCGAACTGCTCGTTAACACTTAATTTCTAAGCAGCCAATCACATGGCGGCAACTCAGGAATGTAGACATGGTCAAGACAATCTCCTGCAGTTCAAACCGAGCATCAGTATGGGGAAGAAAGGTGATTTGAGTGACTTTGAACGTGGCATGATTGTTGGTGCCAGAAGGGCTGGTCTGAGTATTTCAGAAACTGCTAATCTACTGGGATTTTCACGCACAACCATCTCTAGGGTTTACAGAGAATGGTACGAAAAGAAAAAACATCCAGTGAGCGGCAGTTCTGTGGGCGGAAATGCCTTGTTGATGCCAGAGGTCAGAGGAGAATGGCCAGACTGGTTCGAGCTGATAGAAGGGCAACAGTGACTCAAATAACCACCCGTTACAACCAAGGTGGGCAGAAGAGCATCTCTGAACGCACAGTACGTCGAACTTTGAGGCAGATGGGCTACAGCAGCAGAAGACCACACCGGGTGCCACTCCTTTCAGCTAAGAACAGGAAACTGAGGCTACAATTTGCACAAGCCCATCGAAATTGGACAATAGAAGATTGGAAAAACGTTGCCTGGTCTGATGAGTCTCGATTTCTGCTGCGACATTCGGATGGTAGGGTCAGAATTTGGCGTGTACAACATGAAAGCATGGATCCATCCTGCCTTGTATCAATGGTTCAGGCTGGTGGTGGTGGTGTCATGGTGTGGGGAATATTTTCTTGGCACTCTTTGGGCCCCTTGGTACCAATTGAGCATCGTTGCAACGCCACAGCCTACCTGAGTATTGTTGCTGACCATGTCCATCCCTTTATGACCACAATGTACCCAACTTCTGATGGCTACTTTCAGCAGGATAATGCGCCATGTCATAAAGCTGGAATCATCTCAGACTGGTTTCTTGAACATGACAATGAGTTCGCTGTACTCAAATGGCCTCCACAGTCACCAGATCTCAATCCAATAGAGCATCTTTGGGATGTGGTGGAACGGGAGATTCGCATCATGGATGTGCAGCCGACAAATCTGCGGCAACTGTGTGATGCCATCATGTCAATATGGACCAAACTCCCTGAGGAATGCTTCCAGCACCTTGTTGAATCTATGCCACGAAGAATTGAGGCATTTCTGAAGGCAAAAGGGGTACAACCCGTTACTAGCATGGGGTACCTAATAAAGTGGCCGGTGAGTGTATATATAAATTAACTACATTTTTTATACAACAAAAATTAACCATCACTGAACTTAAATAAAGCAACAACAAGTAACTTTTCCTGTGCGGTCGCCCTACAGGTTGGAAGCGGAATTGTCCATTACTGCTGTCGTAAATAATTTAGCCTACCACAACCTACTGTCGCACGCGCACGCTCGCCATTTATCCCATTGACAGTAAAATAAATTAACACAGCGACCCCACTGATTTCAACTGGGAAAATTGAAGCATTTAAAAGCTGATCGCCAGGCGTAATGCGCAGGCTCAAACTGAGCCTTTCACGTGAACATCATGTTTGTCTTCTAGTAGATGTGCCAAGTGAAATCTGAATAATTCCCTTCCGAACCTCACAGAGACAGAGACAGAGAGAGTGAGCATTAGTTGTCCATGAGCTAGCAGCAGAATCAACTTTATGACTCTCTATGGGCTTCTCCCTCGACTTTATCGGACTTTATGCCTCACATCCCCCGATTGCCTGCAAGCTTCTCCTCCTGTCTATATGGTAATTTCTCTACTGTGCGACAGAGAGTTCGATTTGTTATGATGCAATCGTTAGCCTATTTTTACAAAAAACAGCTTTACGGGGCATTAATATAAGATACTAGAGCCTTTTATACATTGTCGTGTTTCTTTATCAATAAATAATGGATAAATGGAGTCTTTGGACTCCTCAGATGTAGTTATTCGCTGTCAAAGTGATGCTGAAATGAATGGGAGTCAATGGGATGCTAACAGCAGGTGAAGTTCTGCTACAATGGCGGCTCCCGCGAGGCTTTAACTTCCAACTGATGGATTACCCCCTTTGGAATCAACAATGGGCAATGGCCACAGACAAGGTTTGATGCATGATTTTATGAAAGCCATCACAAACGTAGAAAAACTAAATAATGACATTGCCTGCTTTTATAGTTTTTATTTTGTGTAACAGTAAACTTGAAACAGTAAAACAGCAAGATAGGTTTACACAACCTATCTTTGTCCGGCCTTTTACTTGATCACTCACCCTTTTCCTCTTCCGAGTCTCCTCCGACAAAACCTTTGTCTTCTTAGTTTTTGTTACTGCTTCAGCCATGACAAAAACATAAGCACAAAAGCCGGAAAACAAACGCTGGTTGGCCTATCACGTCCGAATTTGAGGAAGTGACGTATGCTAAGCAGTCAAATGTTGTAGTTCTTTTTTGTGCTCTGGTTTCTACCCGAAACCTGAAGTTACAGAGTGCAAGTAAAAGCGACACAGACCACGTCAGGCTTTGGCAGATGTGTTATTTAACCTATTGTAAGTCGATGTACCATCACAAGGGTCATGGAAATATATTATGAAGGTTGAAAAACTACATAGTGTTACTTTAATTTCTGTAAACTAACTATGACAATATTTTCTTCTAGATCTTCTATACAGATGAAACCAACTCTGTTATTATTTTTTCTGTTATCATTGTAAATGCATCATGTACCATTGTTCTGCTTTGAAACAATCTGCTTGGGAAATAAAATCATTACTATTTAAATGAAGGTGACTTGACCAATTTCAGGAGGAATTTCAATTTACAAAGAGAGAGAGAGAGAGAGAGTATTCATTTTTTCCAATTAGTGCATAATGTAATGATTTAGTTTCTCACATTAATTCAATGATTTCTACATGTATAAAAGGATGGTGAACGTTTGTCTAAATTATTAATGTATGCTTTCATTCTTTCCAGAATTCAAAACAGTTCGCTTTTACATATTATTTGTTCTCAATTCTTTTGGTAACGCTTTAGATTACAGCCCGGAAAGTACTGCGTAATTAAAGCGATTTTACAGCGTAACCTTTGTTAATTATAGTATACCTATAACGGACTTACAATATAAGTATAAGGGAACAATATTTTAAGTTTGGGGAATAAAGGGGTAACAACCAGGAGAATTAAACAAATAAGTATTAAAGAAGTAAAGGGTGCTTATCCTACTATTATGATATAACAATCTTACATTTGGGAGCAATTTAGCAAGAACATTCATTTTTTGAATAATGGTGAACCAGTACATCCTGTATATGCTTTTTAAAATATACAGGGTACATATCTATGCATTTGTAAAGTAATCTTTTTAACAAAAGTGCACTGAAAACTAAAACTATTGCAACTTTTGCTTAAATATTGGGCAAAGATTACTCCTGTTTCATGTAGTGGTGCTTGTTACCCTCTTGTTCCTTGTAGTTACAGGGTAAGTGTGACATTGCGGGCTGTAAATTAAAGTGGTGTTTGTTACCCTCTCGTTCCATGTAGTTACAGGGTAAGTACAATAAGAATGCATACACAATCTTATATCTACACAACTCTACACCCATTCTTATTGATACAAAATTGCTACAAAAAGGTACGCATTGTATGTTCTCGCTAAACTGCTCCCAAATGTAAGATTGTTGTATTTCAATAGTAGAATTATAAGTACCCTAAGTACCCCTTAGTTTTATAACACTTAGAGTATATATATATATATATATATATATATATATATATATATATATATATATATATATATATATATATATATATTTAATTCTCCTGGTTGTTACCCTTTTATTTCCCAAATTTTACATATTGTTCCCTTATACTTACATGTAAGTACTTTATAGGTACACTATAATTACAGAACGTTACACTGTAAATTTCTTTTAATTACACAGTACTTTCCGGGCTGTAATCTAAAACGTTACCATTCTTTTCTCAAATCTTTCTCAAAAACATGAAAACTGTTAATCTTAAGCATGAAGGATAAACTTTGTTCCATGTTTTTGAGTACTGGTAGGTTGTGCGATGTAGTTTGCGTTAGATTCAGCCCTCCTCCATGCTTGTGACATAATGCTGTGTTCTGGGACTAGACATCCTTACCAAAATTGTCTGAACTATGAACTCATTGTTCTCTTCCATTCAGCCCAAGCATTTCAGTAAGACAACCCCCTCTCTCAAGAGGATTAGAAACTACTTGCCATATGCAACAATAACCCCCCCCCCCCCTCAGCTTGGCCATTCCTTCATCTTGAACAGATTAAAAAAACTATCTATTGAAATACTATGCACTGTAATACGTGATAACCTTATCAGTGTTTTAATTCATTTAACCAATGAAAATGAATTTTGTTAGTGCAATTTATTGTATTTAGTTTGAAATACTATGCACTGTAATAAGTGATAACCTTATCAGTGTTTTAATTCATTTAACCAATGAAAATGAATTTTGTTAGTGCAATTTATTGTATTTAGTTTGATTCAGCAATATGAAATAATGTTTTTACTTAAATAAAGCCACTAATGGTGTTCTGCTAGTGTTTTTGGGTTGGTTGCATGAAGCCAAAAGAGTCCCATCCTTTATTATTCTCTGGTCTCTGGATATTGCTTGGGTTAATTAATTCTATTAATTAATAAAACTGACGCTTTACCTTTAACGTTAGGTGACGGGGTAGGTTTAGGGGTAGTCTGGGGTAGGGTTAGGATCCGATAACGTCATCTAACCGACGTTAAAGGGTACCCTAATACGGGCGGATGTTGCAACCCGATCTCACGACCAAGTCGTATCGAATTCGACGAATGGTTAAAAAGTGGCTACTTCGTAACAATTCATATGACCTCACTCGTACGAATTAGTACAATTTTGCTAAATGTACATATTTACAAATTGGCCAATTCGTATGAATTCGTACGAATGACCTACCCTTACCCCGCCCCTAAACCTAACCATCACGTGGGATTAGACATATTCGTATGAGTTTGAGTGAGGTCGTACGAATTAGTACGAATTGGCCACATTTTAATCATTCGTCGAATTTGTACCGAATTGGGCGTGAGATAGTGTTGGATGTTGACGTATGGTCAAAAGACGTCCCAAGACGTCAGTTATATGACGTCTTACAAATCTGTTGCCTGTGGAACAAGCGGACTGGGATGATTTATAGGCTTATGTTTAAAACGTAGGGTTATGTGGCTCTTCATATCTTTAAAGGGATAGTTCACTTTGAAATTAATTTTTGGTATGTTTTAAGCCTGGAAGACACGAAGCCGACGAATTAGCACTGATGAAAGCCGACTGTGTTGTCGCCTGTCGTCCGCTCTCATCGAGGTAAAAGCTGCACTTGAACACACCGAGAGAACTCCAGCCGACTGTCAGCTATAATGTGCATTATAATGTTTGCTTTTATTCTCGTGCACTAAGTCTTTCACTTAGCTGAACAGCCAATTAGAGTCCTCTCTTTCCCTGATGGCCCGACGCGATTCAACATGTCGAATTGGCGAAACAAAGCTGGCGAGGACTATTTTCGGCCGACGGCACTGAACCGTGCGGAACACACCGAGGAAACTTAGTTGGCCGTACGCACAAAAACTGCCTGACGGCCGACCATCGGCTTGGTTTGTTCCGGGCTTTAGTTTACCTCAAGGGCATCCAAGATGTAGGTGTCTTTGTTTCCGCAGTAGTTTAAATTTTGATATGTTTAGGTCAAACCGTTCTTGTCTGTCAGTCATATAATGCAGGTCTATGGTCACCACCTCAAAGAGCATGCACAGAGAAGTCCAAATTAAACATGATTTAATGACTCGTATAAGTACACATTGATGGCCCAAGACACAAAATGAGCGGTTTGTGTGAGAAAACGAACAGTATTTATATCGTTTTTACCTCTTGTAACCACAGCCACGTCCAAGTAATCTGAGGGTGCAGGTGCTTTGTGACTGTAAAGATGTAAAAACAATATAAATATACTGTTCAAGAAAATCTCTGTTGAATGTGATCTTTGAGCCCTCGGATGGCATTGCATTCAACAGAGGTTTCCAGCCTTGCCCTACACAGACTGAGATTTCTCTGGATTCCCTGAATCTTTTCACAGTCGTTAATGATGAAAGACCTAAAAGATTGCATTAAGAAATGTGATTTTAGCACCAAAAAAGGTTCAGCTATTGCCGAAGAACCCTAATTTGGCACTGTTTAGAACCACTTTTCTTGAGTATACTGTTCTGAAATGGTTTCAGTCATACACTCTAAAAAATGCTGGGTTGTTTCGACCCAAATTTGGGTCCAATATGAACAAATTGGGTCCAATATGAACAAATTTTACTTAAAATTTTAACCAACTTCAACTTTCACTTTCAATTGTAATTTTTAAAATTTCATTTTTAACCCAACATTTGGGTTTGTCCATATTTGACCCAAATTTGGGTTGAAACAACCCAGCATTTTTAGAGTGTACCTGTCTAACAGAAAGTTTTTAGTTAAAGATGGGTCATTTCTCCTCCTCCATGGAACCTCTGACTTGTGGCATTCCAACACAGTCTCATGAAGATGCATATCTATACCACGAATGTCATTTCTCGTACCATTTATACGCTAAAAGTGTTTTTTTGCTTGTAAATGGAACGCACTAAAAAACCCTGGGTTCGATTTAGGGGAGAGGGGAGGGGAGTTTGTGTGTATTATACGCCAAAAAGTGCGTATCAATATGCACGCAAAAACGCGTGCCATATACACGCAAAAACTGTTTTTGGCGTAAAAATGCCACGAGAAATGACATTCGTGCTATAGATACAAACTTTCATGAGATCGGGCTCTGCATTCCACAGGGCTCTATTTTGGGTCCTTCTCTCCTTCTCTTCTCTAATTTCTCTCTACATACTGTACCTCTGGGCTCGGAGAAAACGCGGTGTGTCTTTTAATTTTTATACAGATGACAATCAAATATGTAGCAATCAAAATAAACAACCCATAGCGACTACATCTATTCTGCGATGCTTAGAGGAGGCCAAATCATAGCTAGCCCAACAATTCCTCTTCCTAAATGAAGATAAGGCTTGGTTATTGTTTTCGGTCCAAATGAAAATTCTCAGTATAAGCCCTGATTTAGAGAGTCTGTCTATTTTTAAATCCTCGAGGTTCTTGTTGATAGCCTTTAAAATATGACATATTTCCCAAGTTCCTAAAAAGCAACATGTGTCGATCCGGCCCACATATGATGATTATGTGTCATCCTCATACCAGATGTGGCCTGGATTTGGGTCGACACTAAGTTGCTTTCTGGAGTGGCTTTGCTCAGATTTAAAATAAAAAAGGCGGGAATTTCAACACATAAAGGGTTCTTTAGGACGGTACGGTTCTAAATAGAACTGTTAAGATGTGTAAATAACCTTTAAAGAACTGAATACTTTGGAAAACCATTGTCACACAGTCTGCCGCTGCATCAAGAAATGCAACTTGAATCTCTGTTATGAAAAAAGAAGGATAAATCAACCTATGCAGAGATGTCGCTGAGTTGTCTAGGCTCATCTCAGATGATCCAAAAGACAATGGAAATGTGCGGTGCAGTCAGATGAGTCCACGTTTCTGCATTTTTTTGGGAAAAGTTCCCAGTCCCAAAGATGTCAGGGACCAACCAGAATTTCATCAGCGACAAGTGAAAATGCAAATATCTGTCATGGGATGGGGTGCATCAGTGCAAATATGGGTGGCTTGCATGTGGGTGAAGGTACCATTGACATGGAACATGGAGTGTATTGGGCTTATATCCTCCTGAGACCCAGACATTTTTTTTATTTAGTTTTTTTCATGTCATCACATTGTTTAGAGCATAAGAAACAAATGGTAAAAAAAAACATATTTTAAAAATTTTATTTTATTCATAGCCTACTATGTCCTCTGTAGTGGACACCAGGACTCAGTTGTTAAAACAATTAAATGACATACATTTATACGTGTAGGCAAAAACAATGGGACTTTTTTTTTCAATCACCAATACATTTTTGGGTGTCAGGATTTTTTTAAACCAAAATTAGCATAAAGATGATTCTCAACTATGTTATGAAAGATATAACGGAATTAATTGATACGCCATTTTACTTTATGCAATATGTGGGTAAAATTGGCATAAATTAACATTCCCATTCAATGCAATGTATCTTTACACTTATCTAATGTGCACATTAATGTGTTCTTGGAGCAACATTTAATAAAAAAAGAAGTGTAAGGATTGGAGTAATAACAAGCAAGATTTTAATAATAATATCTATGTCAGAAGAATATTGATGTATAATTTATTTACATATTCACTTGCGTCTCCCAGAATGCCTGATAAACATGATTTATGCCCTGATGTTCTCTACAGTGGACGTGTATGAAATCAATGCCCTGTTCTGTAACGCAAAGTCATTTTTTCATTTGAAACCCCATAACATTTTCCTGAGATGTAGGTTGATGAAATACAATTTGAAAAGTAGTTAGATTTAAATTATAATTACAATACATTATCATATTTCCATAAGAGTGCTACATTTGATCACTAAATTAATGTTAGACATTTTTTAAGACCAAGAAGAAGTTGTTTTCGTGGTGAAACCTGCAAACATGTATCTCTGTATTGCCCTCAATGTGCTCTTTACAGGACATACAGAAAAAAATGTGACATGCATGGTGTCAGAGAAATACACTAAAATATAATGTCCACTACAGTGGGCAAAAGTCTATTCCTGGGTCCCAGGAAGATATAGAGACATTTACGGCCATCAAGATGACATCTTTTCTGGGAAGCTGCAAGACAAAGACATGCAGTCCTCATTCTGCACGAGCTACAACAGAGTGATATGGCACTCTACACCAGTGGACATGTTTACTGGTCTGTCTGCAGTCCCAACGCGGTCTCTGTGGCATCATGAGAATGAAAATCAGAAAATGACGACCACGATCTGTTGAGCATTTCTGTTGACATCTGTCAAGCGTTAACATAATTCAAAACTTCTTAACGCGTTTAGATCATTTAATTAAAATAATGCAAATCAATTTCTGAACGCGTTGAGTTCATATTCTGGGCTTTTTTTGTACATTTGGTTTATTAATATGGTGTTTACTGGGTTTGGTATTTAAATATCACTGTCTTATACATTAAGCCAAGCGTTTTTCACGTTAGTGTTTTAATGTCCAGTTTAAGCCGATGTGAACCAGGAGGAAGATTTGAGTTCAGGCAGATACAGCCCTCTCTTTTCTCCCTTTTTGTATTAACTTCCCTCTTCTCCCTCCCTCTCTTCTTCTCTCTCTTTTTTTTTATCTCATATAGCACATAGTACATCTCTTCAACACATAAATCTTATGCACACACAGTCTTACTCTCTCTACACACACAAGCACAGACATACATATGGACACTCATTCCTGTTACCAAGTGTTCATTCCTGTTACTATTTAAAATAAACAAATAAATAAATAAAATTAGAACGCTGTATATATATATATATATATATATATATATATATATATATATATATATATATATATATATAAACTTGAAAAATTATAAACTTGAGGTCCTCTTTAAAATGAAAAAAATGGCTTTGTGTTTTTTATTAAAATATACCTTGTCTTAATATTGATTTTTTTTTTTGGTCACAAATATCAAATATTTGAACATATATCCAATATTTTTTTTAAAATAAACACTTTCTTGTGGGGAAACTGAGAAAACATGCGCCCATTTTAAATAAACGCGCCAGAGATTGACCAATTTGAATAGTTAAATATGTGTAGCCTAGTATTAAATTCAGTGTTGGAAAAAAGGGTTAATTTTGAAGAGTTAGAACAAGCAAATGTCACCATTCGGTGGATACAATTTAGGTATCTGAAATTATCCTTGCAGCCTGATCTCATGAAATAGGCCTACGTCAAATCTTATCATGTAAAATTGCACGATATACAACGAATGTTGGCTGACGCATTTTTTTTCATGAGATCGGGTTGATGTAGTATTGAGCTCGGTCAACTGTCCCCAACACAGTCTCATGAAAGTGCGTATCTATACCACGAATGTCATTTCTCGTGCCATTTTTTTTACCTAATTATATCAAGAAAGCCTTAAAACATAAAAACAAAAGGCATCAAAATACAATCGAGGATTAAAACACAATAAATGTGCCAAAAATGTTTTTGTCTTTTTGCGTGCATATGCTAAACCTGAAAACCCCTTGGGTAGGTTTAGGGGGTGGGGAGTGCGTGCGTATTACACGCCATAAAGTGCGTATCATACGCACGCGAAAACTGCGTATATCATATAGGCCTAGACGCAAAAACTAGTTTTGGCGTATAAATCGCACGAGAAAAATGCACTTAATATGTTTATTGCTTGTACTTAATTCTGCAGAATTCAGCTGTTTATGCCATATCATAAATGTTGCTTTACTTGATACTGAAGAAAATAATGTTTGGAGGAAACATTTGAGTCACCCCTGTGTATCTCGTATTGACGATTGTTGACCCATCAGTGTGTATAGGCTGTGTGCCTATTTAATAACGATTCATGTGTTCGACATTTCTGTCATGGTTTTTTTTATTTCGTCTTTCAACGTCCAGTTGCTTTATTTCATTTTGAAGAAAAGAAAAACAAGATTTCAAGAATTTCAAAGCAAAATGATTTTATTCTTCTGTTGCTTCACAATGCTTAACATTTTCGTGATCACGTTTCCTTCAGCGACATTCATTTTGCCAATAGTAATTAACACACAGTGTTTACAACTTCTTTGCACAGAAACGAAAAAAAGTCAATCGTGCAAACCTCATAAATACATTTTAACCCTTGGGGTTTACAATTTTGTTGTTTACAACGCATAATATTTAAACCCCAACGAGGATTGCATAACGTTATGCTCATAGAATATGATCTGTGCTCACTGGCTCTCTTTCAGTTACAAAGTAGCCATATTTTAGGTAATAAATACTTAAAATCCTTACATGTAATCTCAATAACAGGCTTTACATTTCACAAGCTTATTACGACAAATAAATATTATACAAAAGCCTCGAGTCGCGTGTCTGGTCACCACGGTCTCCACATGTCCACAGCCGCCTGAGGCGCAGGCTGAGCTTGGCTGGGTGCTGACGCGTTACTGGTGGAGTGGTTCTCCATCGTAGAGCTGTTGTTCCTCAAGCTCACAAGTCTCTGGTGCATTTGGGAAATCATTCTGGAGTTCTGACCACAGCAGTTCTCGCAGGACGATGCCGCAGACACCATCGAGTGCTGAATGAACTCATTGACGCGCTGAGAGGTTTCTGTTCCAAGGTTAGACTGAGGCAACATCACAGAGATGCGCTGCAAACAGGCTTTATAACCCTCTTTATAGCTGTCTGTTTGACCTTTGGGGGAAACAATAAAATCATTAAATATACTTGGCCCATTTGAAATAACGCAGATTCCAATTAAATGCTGAGAATGGTGTAAACAAAAGTAAATCACTCACCTTTAGCTGATGAGGAAGGCAGATCTTTGAGGAACCGGACGGTCATTTCGAGAATGTCAGCTTTCTCCAGCTTTGAATAACGTGAAGCCTACAAAATTAAAATGATTTGACACATTAGGATGTTGTTCAGACACTGACGCACACTTGGATGTAAGTCAAGCAATAGGCTACATACAAGCTCCAAAGTTGAAATACTTACGTCTTTGCCGACCAGAGGGAGTATTAGTGTTTTCAAGTGATTGAGGCTCTCGTTAATGCGAGCCCGCCTTCTCTTTTCCATCAATGGCTTGAGAGTCTGAAAAAAAGAAAGAAATCGGTTAACGTAAGTGTTTTTAGTGACTACAAGGTCTATTAAAATGGTTCAGGGGTGTTCATTAGAAGGAACTCAAAATGGTCCTCACCTTTCTCAATTCATGTGCCTCTTTTCTCTGAGCTACAGTCATTCGAGTAGCGATTGAGTGGGAATGAGCTTCGGTAATAACGTTTGGAGTCATGATTTGATCTGTTGGTGTCTCTAAGAGAGAGAGGAGTCGAGTTTTGTGGTCAGGGTGGGCGAGAGGGGTCTTTTATAGGGCTCTTTGGCGTGGAGGGAGGGCTTCTAGTCCATTGTGGCTTCGGTTTGACGCAGAGGGGGATGCTGGATGCCATAGGGAGATCTGATCTGACTGTCCCGAAAGTTACCATCTGTTGATTGATGTTAGCTTCATCTAAACCACTGGTATTCGCATGTCAAATAACAATTTTCATTGTTTCATATATCTCCGCATGTGTTTGCATGTGCTTATAAACTATGCTATACAAGCCAAATTCGGATGCAATTCACAATAAAACGTGGAGATTAAAAGAAAAATACAAGTTCGTTTTCTATATCGCATTCTGGTTTAATGTTTACAGCAAAACAAACTATAGCCTACAATATGCTATTCAAGTTTATTTGTTTAGCCTACTCTCATGTTGACTTTGCATTGGTCTATTAAAATGTGTGCTGTAAGATAGGAATCATCAATGTATTGGCCTATACTTATAAATAATACAGGGCATGATGCACGCAATAATTAACCAAGCCACGCTATTAACATCTGCTTGCGTTTGGACCATGTTGGATAGTCTATAAGTTCGTATTACTTTAATGTCATAAAGCAACACGTTGGCAAGTACGTAGACTATTTAAGTAAATATTCAGCTAATTCAAGAGTAGGGTTTGCAATACAACATATAGGTTTAAAAAAATCACAAATAGCCTTCATAAAAAGGAAAATTATATTTAGGCTATAGATATCAAAATGATGGCATGGGTTTATAAATAAGCTTTTATTCATGTTATTGAACAGCTTTTGCATGTTTCGCCCCCTCTAAACATTTATTTCTGGTTTATTTTTTCACTGGCCACACATTTTAGCTGTTCAGGGGTTTGTTTTAAAGGCATAACTTCATATTTCAAATCAGTGGTGATCTCACGCGCCTGACACGCGCCGTTACTAAAACAGATGGATGTCTGTTCCTCCAATCCTAACAAAGCGCGCCACTAGTTTGAATCCCAACTCCCTTGAGTAAAGACTGCCTAACTCTTTAGTTACCTGTCTGCTATATTACTACCCTATCACGTTGCTGCATTTATGGCGTGTCTTTTCAATCTATTGGCGTCAGTGTCTGAGCCATATGACCGAATATGATAATAAAGCTTAAAGAGAACTGTTCCCCCCCCTTCCTCTTCTTTTTTCTTTGTTGGGGGCTGCATGAGGGAAGTATGGAATAGGGTACCACGCATACAAAATTATGCCCTACCACCATTAAAAATGTATCTCGACAGCTTTTGCCTTTTTTGGTGTGTTGTCTGTATAACAGTCAAACTGATTGGTGAAATTGAAAGTCTACAACAATCTCGTACATGTCTTTATTTCTGTTGCTTGTATTTATTGGCTACACATTATGAGGGTGATAAGAGCAAAAGCTGTTATTTGTGCGTTGAAAACCTTTTGGATGTTCCCTCAGAGGCAGGCACGTGTCACTGTCTCCAAGAGCGCATCGATTAACCTTCGTGTTGTTGGCTTGTACTGGTCTTGTCCGGTTGAGTTGTCTTTAAAGCTGAATAAATTATATATATTATATAATTTATATATATATGTATATATATATATATAGCAAATAACGTATATTTATATATGCAGATGCGGGGATTTTTTTTAATGCGGGTAGTCGAATTCAATAATTAAAAACAGAATTTTCAAATATTTGATACTAAATCACTAGTGAGTCAAATGGTCATTTTACATTTAGGCTATTTGAATGTATCAAGAGCCATAGAGATGGTCACACTTTTATTGATGTTTTTAAAAGACGAATTTTAGTGCTTATTCATATTTTTTTTAATCAGCCTACTCTCGCGCACATGCGTCTCTATAGCACGCGTTGTGTTTTATCGTGCAATTTATACGTGAAAATGAGTTTTTATGTGCATATGATACGCAGTTTTCGCGTGCATTTAGTGATGTGTGCACCCCACGCACCCAAACTTAGGCTATAATATACGCACCACACACCACCACTAAACCTACCCTAACCAACCCATGCGTATCACGTAAAAACTCATTTTCGCGTAAATAAATTGCACGATAAACACACTGCTATAGGTATGCATTTAGTGTGATCGGGTTGCCAATTAAAATATGTCGTGGCTAACAACCTTGGGGGAAAAAGAATATCTTGCTCTATTGTTTAAAACAAATCAACAGTCTATATGCTTTGGAAAGCTGATTGGAAATTGAGGTTTATACGTATAGAAAGATTTAGAAATATTCATAAGGAAGATTTAAACCATTTTTTATGAATAGCTAGCAAAAAATATGATGGTGATTTGAAATCATATAGCTCAGATGATCTCATATCTCATTTATGTATACAATCTTAAATATGAATATGAAAACACATTGAGCAGTACAATGCTAAATGCCTCACAAACTTTGTTAATAATATAACATGTAGAAATGTACTTTTTGAAGTGTATTGCATCATGTTAAAATGACCACAAAGCTTCATGGTTTAATACACGTCCTAATTTTTTTTTGACCAGTCATCAGCAAATGTCATTTAGATAAAACAGTTAGCCTATATTAAGATATATTTCAAATGCTATAGCAAAATTAAGTTAGCCATGTGTCAGCTGACCCTAGGTAATTTTCTTTAAATTTGTGATGTATGCTGCACGCTTATACATTACATTTATGGTGACTTTCCTTCCTTTGTGTGTCCTGCTTTTCTTCATTTATTTAAAGAACTGCTTATAATCATCCATAAGAGTGCAATATATAAGTTCATAAACAGGTGAAGATAGATATTTCATCAAAAAGCATGACATCTAGTTATAATAAATAATGATGTCTGAATAATAAAATTCAACCTCCAAATAATCACAAAACATTACAAAATCAATTTAATAAAGCTTTTTGTTCGAGAACATGTGGATTAAATCATACATTATTTATTTCACTTGAAAAACAAGCGAGAGCGACATGAAACAAAGCCCAAATAAAGTATGCTTCCCAAGCCAAAACCAACGCTGCCTGCAAACATCTGTTGACACGCAATATTGCGTAGACTTACTAGCAATCACTACATAATTTGTGTTGTTTGGAACCTGAAAACCAAATAAGTTCGTGTGGAGCAGACATGTGGTGTTTCGCAAAGCTGCGCGTCTTTCTCAGCATCACGCTGACAATCCAGACCAAATATTTGTTTGTGCGTGCGTCGTTTTGATCGCATATGCATACAACAACAACAAAAAACTAAATAGGCTATTAGTAAAATTGTTAAAATCACTTGTGAGTCATTTTCAATGTAATGGAGCAATTGAGCAAGAGTCATTGAGATCGCACAGGTTTATTTCCTCTTAAATCATGTACAAATATTAGGCTAATGTTCAAATATTAATGTTCATATTAATGTTAATCTTAATGCACTCTGGTTCAAATAGCCTTCTTCGTGCTTCTTATGACCAGCTTGTAACAAGTCGAATGTGCCACATTGACAACCCAAACAATTTACCAAAAGGAATAAACAGTCTGAAATGTATTCATCAGTGTTTGCGATCATCAGAACCCAGACAAAAGCTGAAAGATGAACATGCGCGTCCATCAGCAAAACAATTCGGGTATTCGTAGGTGAAATATCAACCCAAAAATCGCAAAACCCATCAATAACATATCTAGCAACCAAGTCTTAATTCAAAACCCAAGCCAAAAGCCAAGCCAAATGAATGCACATCTGGTGATGTAACTTTTCACACAAAGATTTGTTTTCCCGACAACGATTCGCCCATATAGTGCATGATTTTGTGACGTAGCAATAGACTACGTAAAAACGCTCCACCATTGTAATACTTTGAGTGAGAACTACAGTAGCACATAGCCTACAGCACGGTAGATGTGAGAAGCGTGTTTTTTAGCAACTTCCTAGAAAAATACCAGGGAAAAACAACGAAAAGGAGCGTTTTCCTTGTAAATGTGCGCATGGGGCTCTTCTTGGGTCCCCCGCTCGCGCTAGGCACGAGAATGGCACGAGCCATGGGGACAAAAGGCCAGATGGCTGTGCAATTATAATGAATTATAGATAGGCTACGAAAGGCTGGTTTGTTATCTAATTTACATTATGTGCACATGTACAATTGTATTATTTCATTTTTGATGGCAGTAGCATATAACATATATGAAAGCAATCTAGTGCAATTATACGAATAGCTGGTAAAATTGTACATAGTGTTTGCGTAAAGTATCGGAATTGTTCAGTTTTCGCGCTAGACACTACATGAGTTTGATAGCATGGCGGACCTCGGAAAGGGCGGACACCCTCCACGCCCACAAAGCGCGTGCCTTCTCTTCATTTGCGAGCTGGCTCTCCGCGTAAGTAGGCGCGTAATACAAGCACGCGATTGAGCTTTAGCATGCTTTCATCCAGAGGCTTCCGCAAAACCTGCAATAATGTGCTCGCGTTTGAAAGCAGGTAACAGTGTGGGTAAGTGGGTCTTTTTTTTCAAAGCAATGTTGATATGAAAGACATCTTGCATCTATTTGTGTTAATTGACAGATTAGTTAACTGTAAAATGCACTGTTATAGACGCGTAATATCTCAAATGAACTGATTTTAGGTCAAATAATAATAGTTTAAAGGCTACTTTGACTTGAGCTTCGTTGATGTTATATTTGCAGAATCTGTAAGAGTCGGGTAATCGTTTACCTTGATGTAACAACTGAATGTTGTCCTATATGCTACTTAAACAGCTTCTTATTCTGACAATGAAGACGTAATGACCAACCACTGTATACAGTCTCATTACTGTACACGTTAATGTAAGCCTTTAAAGTGTACGGAGAGATGTCAATGCTGTAATGTCAAATCGTTAGCAAAACTTATAATCTCTTTTTGATTCATATAAAATCCGATCTTGTGTGACATTTTTCTTGTGAGATTATGGCATTCATATCGCAATCAATCTAAAAAGTATTTAAATTATAGGCTACATTTATTCTTTACATTGAAAACGATGATGATTGAACAGTGTTGTGCAAATGTTATCAGGATCAGTCATGCACGATATTATAATAGGCTCTCATTACATTATTAAATATCATAAAGAAAATGACGCTCAACAGTGATTTTTAAAAAATATATAATTTGATTAAGATAAATGATCAAAATTATCAGATTAAATGTTTCGCAAAAATAACTTGCTATCTATTCTAATTACCATAAAACTCGTCAGCTATTGATAATTCTACATGCAATTACCAGCAACTTGAGTTTGATGTTTTAACTGAATCTTTGGATTTCAATTACATGTTCACCACAGCACAATTCATATTTTTTTTACTGTATAGTTCTATATACAGTGTTCTTAGTCTTAATTTCAGCGATAGTGGCATTTTTTGCATCGATGGGGTAATGTTCAAATGCATTTACAGGCTGATACAAAAACAAGCCAGTCACTTTCGGTCACGCATGACAACTATAGCGCATAACGTTGGATTAGCCAATAATGAACCAACCCGATCAAACTAAATACGTCTTTATAGCACGCATGTGTATTGTCGTGTAATTTATACGCTAAAGTGATTTTGTAACGTGCATATAATACGCATTGGTTGGTTAGGGTAGATTTAGGCGTGTGTACGATACGTTTGGGTAGAATTAGTGGCGTGGGGTGCGTGTAAATGAACGCCTTGTCTTCCACAACTCCAGAGTAGATGTTTCCACTGTCCCCTGAAGCTCCACTAACCACTGCGCCTCTAGGTGAATTTGAGAAAATTAAACATTGCAAACTGCAACAATGTTTATATTCTAACTCACAAGCTATTGGCCACAAATACTGTGTATTCTAACATTTATTTTAACATCATGTATTCTATTGGAATAAACATTTAACGCAATTACCACCAAAGTTGGCACATTTATTATATTGTAGCCTATAATTAATATCTCCCCCAAACAATGTTAGAAGAATAAGTTGTTTATTTTATGGCAGAGTATCAAATCACTAGTTGCATTATACACTCTAAAAATGCTGGGTTGTTTTAACCCAATTTTGGGTAAAACGTGGACAGACCCAGCAATTTTTGTCCATATTTACCCAAAATTGGGTTAAAACAACCCAGCATAAAAGGCACTAAATGCAAAGGCACTATAGTAAGCCTTTACATTTAGGCCTAGACCAAAAATACAGACTAGAAGGTCATTAAATATATGCATTCTAAACAAGTCTGGGTTGTTTTAACCCAAAATTGGGTAACATGCAGATAAACCCAAATGTTGGGTTACAAATGCTAATTTAAAATTTAAATTTAAAACTTTCGCTTTCAACTGCACATTTGTTAATTACATTTTTAACCCAACATTTGGGTTAACCCAGCAGTGTATGCCTCCTTATACAGAAAAAATACACTCAAAAAAATGCTGGGTTATTTCAACCCAACTTTGGGTCAAATGTGGACAAACCCAGCCGTTGGGTAAATTTTTTTTTAAATAAAAATTGTAACCCAATGTTCAGGGTTGTCCATATTTTACCTAAAATTGGGTTAAAACAACCCAGCATTTTTTTATAGTGTATACCCAGAAGTGATCTCTGACAAAAACTAATTTAGGAAAATCTGGTGATGTTAGCCTAAACTGTAAAATTATTGTATCCTAGATTAAAAACACCAGAAATGTATACTGTGTGTCCCCATTTAGGTAAGTACTGGTTATGTGGGGACAAAATGTCCCCAAAAGGATGACATTTTTGACTTTGTGGAGAAAATTGCTTTGGTCCCCATGATGAGGGCTGTGTTTGGGGTGAGGGAATAGAATATACAGTATGTTCATGGAAAGTTCCCATAAAACATTAATTACACACATATTACACTGGTATTACAACGTAAACTTGGTTTATGAGGACATTTCATGAGTCTTCGTAAATAAAATGGCTTAAAATCATGCTAAACATTTTTTTATTCAAAATGTAAAAATGCATAAAGTTTTCTGTGGGTTCAGGGAATGGTAATTTTAGGGGATAGGATGTACAGTTTGTACAATATAATATGTCTTCATATTGATGTGTGTGTGTGTGTGTGTGTGTGTGTGTGTGTGTGTGTGTGTGTGTGTGTGTGTGTGTGCGTGCGTGGCGTGCGTGCGTGCGTGTCGTGTCGTGCGCGCGCGTGCGTGGCGTGCGTAAGCGCTTGCGCAGAGAGATTGCGAAATAAACATACTTTACCACCCGGCCTCTGAATCTTTATTTGCAAACATGAACATCATATCAAATAAACATGCACACAAAATAAAGTACTTTTCTATCCTCTGTGTTGTCTTCTTTCATCTAAATCTCTGCTTAATTATTTCCATAATATTTTACTGTATTAGCTACTAACATAAAGCTAATCTTAAATCTTGTATTTGCACCAACGAGGTTGTGGTCTGCTGTTGTTCTCAATGCTCTGTAAAATGGTTTGTCAGTAAGATAACCTTCATGTGGCAGAATTAACTGACATGCACTTCTGTTTTAAAAATATGAACATTTGATATGACATGCAATCAACCTCACTGCATGCAACAATTATGAGAGGAATTGTTCATTTAAGCCTGTTTAACTTTAATTCAAACAATGAGGGGCATATGCATACATATAAACACAAACTCAAAGTCTTCTATATTATTCCACGCAGTCTAGCCTGTGCTAATGAATGGCGCGTGCAAGGGTGGCAGATGGCCCAGTGTGGAACATGGTGTGAAGGAACGGCAAATAAACAACTTGCGTAGGAATTTTGAGATAGAATAGAAAATAGAACTACCAAAATATATACTTTAGGCTGCATAATCTTAAATCAATAAAATAAAACAAAACAAAAATAAAAATAGGCCATACATGATATCATAGTCTATCCTATGCTTGTTTTATTGAAATCCACCATGCGATACCAACGTTAAATTAAAGGAAGTAAATAAATAGACAAGAAAAACATAAATAAACAAATAAATATTGTGTTAAAATGTGCAATGCATTTAAGGAGATGTTGCATGAACTGCATTTCAATCAATAGGAAAATAGCATAGCATAGGCTATCTTTCATTAAAACTGGGATAGTAGGACTATGAATTAGGGTGTAACTTAGCCTGTGAAACATGTTAACGAAGTGCAGATTGTCCATAGTTTTCCTGCTCATCATGGATAAGGTTCAAAACTGTCCCAGAACAGTCCCATGCGGGACTGGCACTGGCAGCAGATGGCCAATACAATAGAGTTTCGGTTGGCCTAATTGGAGGGAAATTTGAATAACTGTCACACGCTCGACACATGCAGTTTATGTTCCACTTTTCCCAAGCTCCCACGCCCTCTGCTTTTCAGAAAGTGACCGTTAGATTATCTATTTGAATTGTAGGAAAACTTGGTAGCCTATTTTCACACGAGTAATTTGGGAGGAATTTGAATAGCTATCCCTTTGAGGAACAGAAGACAAAGCTCATTTAACGGTTGACGTGACCTAAATTTTTGACACAAAGATGTTCACAACATGATGCTAAATGAAAGTGAATCAGAAAACCAGGGTCAAGGGAACACCACCTTTAAAATATGCACTTAATTGTGACAAGTATAGAACCTAAAGCCTACTGCCTAAACAACCGGGTATATATACACTGAAAATATACTTGTTTAGCTTTGTTTTTAATGTCAAAGTTTATCCCTCCCCCAAACATAAATAGCCTACATTACACATTTTAAATCAAGGCTATAAATAGCTTAGTAAGCATAGCAGGTTCTATTAAAATGCTAGGATTGTTTGTGGACAAAATATGGACAAACTAAAACCAAACGTTGGGTTAAAAATGTAATTAAAATATTAACCCAAATAGGGTTAAAACAATCCAGCATTTTTATATAGCCCCACTATATATATATATATATATATATATATATATATATATATATATATATATATATATATATATATATATATATATATATATATATATATATATATATATATATATATATACTGTATATATATATATATATATATATATATGTATATGTATATATATATAAATAAATGTATATATATGTATGTATATATATATATAAATGTATATATATGTATGTATGTATATATATATATATATATATATATATATATATATATATATATAGCCTATATATAGGGCTGTGCAAAAGTTAATTGCGATTAATCGGCATCCAAAATAAAAGTCTATGCTTACATAATATATTTGTGTGGGCTGTATACTGTATATACCTATGCATGCATGTATATATTTTTTTATATATATTTAAGAATGATTTACGCTTAAATTCTGTTTATATATATAAATACATAATCTATATTATATAACTATAAATATTTTTATAAATGAATAACACATTTTCTTAAATATATATATGCATGTGTGTGTATTTATATATACAAAATAATTATATACAGCACACACAAATATATTATGTAAACACAGACTTTTATACGTTGGATGCGATTTAATGCAATTATATAGTATATATATATATAGCTCTAAAAAATGCTGGGTTGTTTTAACCCAGTTTCGGGTAAAATATGGACAAACCCAGCCATTGGGTATTTTTTAACATTACATGTTAACCCAACATTTGCGGTTTGCTCCGTATTTCACCCAACAATAAACTATCACTCAACCAAAGATCTAAGCTGTCCTGTGAGACATGTTGCGCACAGTCCCTGAGAGGGATTATCCATTAATAAGCCTGGCTCGTGCGTCTCTCTATGGGTAAATAGATGAGGATGGCACGCGCCAGGCACGAGACTCGACGCCAAATGGGAGATGTCAGCATAAATCACGCGCCAGATGCAACAATTGCTGTCCAGCATATGGAGACTGAGTGTGGGGTGTTGTGTTTCGATTACATAAAAAGTAAGAGCGCAAGACGGGCCTCTACGCATGATATAGTTCATTTCTTATTTTTCTTAATTTCCCCAAAACTAGAATGTTGTAAATTCTAAATTCAAGTAATCCAATGGGGGCAAGTTCAATTCTCTCAAGTATTTTCAGAGTTTATCGGAAGCATGAAACACTAATAGTAAACGCTATTAAAGAATTTAAATCAGGAATAAAAAAAAAATGTGGTGGCGTGCCACATAAGAGCTATTTTTGAGCTATTTCTTTAAGTTATTTATTATTTATATATTTATTTTTCTAAAACAGAAGAGACATTATTTTCATTCAGTCTATTTTTTAAACATGTCATAGGCTAATAAAACATGCCTATCTGAATTTGTGTCTTGTAGCCTAATATAAAATGTTCTATCCATTACGAGCCTACTTTAAACGTATTAAATGTATCAATAGGGCCTACTCTGTTTGCCGGGCCGATTGTCCTGGTTTTTGGTAAGCAAAATATGGTCACCCATAGAAACATTTGCCTATTTAATTGCATAGCACAAAAGAAAGAAAGAAAGAAAGAAAGAAAGAAAGAAAGAAAGAAAGAAAGAAAGAAAGAAAGAAAGAAAGAAAGAAAGAAAGAAAGAAAGAAAGAAAGAAAGAAAGAAAGAAAGAAAGAAAGAAAGAAAGAAAGAAAGAAAGAAAGAAAGAAAGAAAGAAAGAAGAAAGAGGAAGAATAATCTAGATAGACATATAACACATATATTTCTAATAAGTCAGCATATGACCTCTCATGGTATCAATAACTCCCTTATATGGAAAATGGTAACATGGAATGCTGAAAGGACAATGCTATTGTCATAAAATTCCTATACTCCTATATGATGAGACTATGATGACTCACCACTTATATAGTGCTTGCAAATGTGTAGTGATGATTATTATACCCTATATAGTCCACTCAAATGTATCCAGAATGCATTTTGAAAAGTAGTGTACAACCAGATGGCACACTCAACCTAAGCACCTCTCATACCATCATGCATTGCGCTGATTGAAATAAGTTATAATCTCGCACAGTATGGAGTAGCGCATCTATGACAAAAACGGTCAGAAATCACTTTTAGTTTTTAAATTTTGGAGAAATAAGCTCAATATAATGTAATGTATTTATTTAAAAAAATTACTTAGCGGTTTCCCCAAGCAAGCTAAGGACGCACCGTCTCGACCGATGATGTAATCGACGGCACGGCGCAAGACAATCCGAGTCGTGTCGGAAAGTCGCTTCTGTTATGCTGGTGAGCTCACTATATAGTGCTTGCTCTCTAACCCCAATGTATGTGCAGGGTTTCAGGATGTCAGTGCGTTGTAGGTGGAGATATCAGACGCCAGCGAGGGATCGTTATGTTGCTGACATTTGGCTCACCGCTGTCCAACAAATATTGTGCGAGCCTGCCATCTGTTGGTAAGGTAAGGCCTCTGAAGTATCACTACCATAGGATAGCTACCCGTTCCAAAGTAGATGCGAACATTAATATCGAATAAATATCAAGTAGGCCTATAAACAATTTTTAAAAAACAATCTATTGAATACTTCAGATGAAGAGTAGAGGAAAATAAACTATTCTCTACTATGCCTTCTTCTGCTGCATAATAACCATATCGATTAAAGAAACATACGCATGACAACACAAACCAATAAGAAATACTATGCATACAATTAATAGGCCTATCCTTTGTTTTATAAAACATGAGATACTATAAGGCTACAACCAAACAACGTCATAACGAAGCGCTGTCCCTTTAACATCTGAGCCGATTTGAGCGGGGCCAACATGTTACAGTCTCTCCTCCCCTTAATGGATTATTCACAAGTTCAGTCCCTCAAGACTTCTGGACGAACCGTTTAGACAACAAGCCAAATAGCTAGCGAGATATACGCATTGGTTTGCGTTGTTATTGTTTAGTTTAGCCCGTGTCATGTTAAGTTAAGGACAACAGGTGGAATATTCAGGATGCATTCAAAGAAGACCGTAAAGAAATGCTTGGCAGGTTTTCTTTAGGTAACGTTAGGAGCCACGCGGTAAATGAAGGTAATTTTTGTCAAAATGCCATTTACTGATTAATAGTATCTGAATATATTTCTTAGATATATGTCTATACCGGTATGGTCTGGTGATTCAAACAAAGAGTGATGGACAGAACGATGTAACTTGCTCACGGGAGGCTGCGCTGAGAACGCTCCCTGTAGTGAGGACTTCTAACTGACGCTTAATGGTGCGCTGATAGTCATTTGTTTGGAGGATACATCATCATGGTGGTTGAGAGGACACTTCTCGCAGCAAGGCAAGGGGATGTACAAAACTTTGAAAGTACAATTAGCGGAGAAAGTACTCAACGGCGATGTGAAAGATGTGCTGGGAGCGACTCCAGTACACCACGCCGCTCTGAGCCGGGAAGCTCACCTGTCTGCGGTATTTGGTTCGAGAACGGGTTTACCGGCGAACAGCCTGGCGAGAGACAGCGCAAGTCCTGCTCATGACGCCGCAGCCACGGGCAACCTGACCTGCCTACAGTGGCTCGTGACGCACGGAGGATGTCGAGCGGCCGTGAGTATCTAACTTACTTTTTTCAGTAACACTTTACATTACAGCGTCCATGTATAATAAACAGTTATTTAAAATCATGTTATTATAGCCTAAAGGAATATAGTTCACCCCCAAATTTAAATTTTGTCATTAGGCGACTCACCGTCAATTTGTTCCAAACCTGTTTGAGTTTCTTTCTTCTGAATAATAAACAAAAAATTATATATTTCTAAAGAATGTTGGTAACCAGACATTTGACTGTTTCACGGCACCCATTTGACTTCCATCAGTAGTTTATGGGAAATAAAAATACTATGGAAGTCAATGGGGTACTATCAACTGTGTGGTTACCAATACCAACATTCTTTAAAATGTCGTATTTTGTGTTCAACAGAATACCGAAACTATTTGGAACAATATGAAGGGGAATAAATGGTAACACAATTTTATTTTTTTGGGTGAACTATCCCTTAAGGCAGCAAAGAAGGCCCTTTATTCACTTGGAGTAAACTGTGGGGAACATAACACAAAAGGCATATAGGTAATAAAAAATCAAATTACATTTCAGGCAAAGTTTACAATTTCTGTTTAATCTCAAAACATTCTTCCATGACATAGGTAGGCCTTCAGTATTTGAACATACTGTATGTTTTATATCATATAAATTTGCCCCACTGCATATTTTATAGCTACAATGTCAACAGTTGATCACATTGAGCAAATCAGAAAATCATATCCATCTCTAAATTCAATAGAGATAATTTCAGGAATTCTCATTAGCAGCATAGACTTGCAACAAATAATAATGTTAAGTTAAATGACCTAAACCTCAGTCTTTAATCACTGCACACAATTTGTCATGGATCAACATATTTTGCAGTATATTTTTATGTTATTTAGTGGTTTTTATTGGTTTGGGGGGCATTTAGGGTTTCCCGTACTCAGTCCTCAAACGACCCTGCTGTTATGCCAAATTTGGCTTTTAAAATCACTACAGCGTGCCGTGTTGTGTCTAATGAAGTGTAATGGAACCATTGAAAGACAACCATCAGTGTATGCTCAGCATCCACATCTGGTGCATAAAATGCTTTCGTCACCTCGTATGCTAAGAAATCCTATGTCATTAATAGAAGATCCTTATAACACTCACCTTCGGTCTCATGGTCAAAGAATTTACTCGACAGTGTACCTGAGGTCTTTTTAAGAGTGTGACTTCAGTTTAGCCACTGTGGATAATACCGTCCTCATGGAGATCAAGTGTGTGATTCATGCAGTGAGTATAATTATGGAATTAAGCCAGTGTGTTACTGTAAGAGCTACAAGGCGTTCAGATTGATATAACCTGCCAATGCAAAACAAAAGGAAGGAAAGATTTTGAGTGAAATGAGATATAGGCCCATGTTAGTGTGTTTGTCTAATTGCTGTTTTCAGGAAAAGGTAGACTGACTCAGATAGCTTCCATTAACATCATAGGCCGACAAGGTTTTTTGAGTCACTGGAATTGAGTTAGGCTAAACAGATTATACATCTTCCAGTTAAATGTGTCGGAAAATCGTCTACTCAGTAATCTGTGATTGTGAAGCATTATTGAGCCCTTGTGAAATAGAAGAATTCTTGTATATAATATTTACATAAATAACATAAAATAACATAAATAACATAATTACATAATTATGTTTCCTAGTAGCTCACTTAAAGGGATAGTTCACTTTGAAATTATTTTTGGTATGTTTTAGCTTACCTCAAGGGCATCCGAGATGTAGGCGTCTTTGTTCTGCAGTAGTTTCAATTTTGATATTTTTAGGTCAAATCGTTCTTGTCTATCAGTCATATAATGCAGGTCTATGGTCACCACCTCAAAGAGCATGCACAGAGAAGTCCAAATTAAACATGATTTAATGACTCGTAAATGTAAGTACACATTGATGGCCTAAGACACAAAACGAGCGGTTTGTGTGAGAAAACGAACAGTATTTATATCGTTTTTACCTCTTGTAACCACAGCCACGTGCAAGTGATCTGAGGGCGCGGGCACTTCGGGTCTGTGCAAGTGCCGGAAAGCACCGGAAGTGATCTAAATGTGGTTGTGAAAAAATTCAACATTGTCTGTTGATACTGTATGTCGAAATACTTCTTCCATTAAATATGTTTAGATCTTCACAGTGAACGGTAATACTTCGGAAATCTCTGTGTGAACAATGAGTGACGTACACACGTTAGAGAGTCGCGCTTGCGCAGAGCCGAAGCGCCCGCACCCGTGCCCTCAGATCACTTGGACATGGCTGTGGTTAGAAGAGGTAAAAACGAATACTGATATCTGTTTGTTTTCTCACAAAAACCTCTCGTTTCGTGTCTTAGGCCATCAATGTGTACTTACATTTACGAGTCATTAAATCATGTTTAATTTGGACTTCTCTGTGCATGCTCTTTGAGGTGGTGACCATAGACCTGCATTATATGACTGACAGACAAGAACGTTTCATCTAAAAGTATCAAAATTGAAACTACTGTGGAAACAAAGACACCTACATCTTGGATCTTATGCCCTTGAGGTAAACTAAAACATACCAAAAATGTAATTTCAAGTGAACTATGCCTTTTAAAAAAAGTGCACCAAATAATTGTCAAAAAAAAATCGACTAAAGTAAATGTTTAGCTGTAAAGTACGTACACATATATAGATGTGTTAACTAACATACTAAAGCACATGTATAGAACGAGATTATAATGTAGTTTGAAAGTACGTGAATTAAAGGTTTAGTTAACCAAAAATGGACATTTCTGTCAGTAATTGAAGAGTTCAGATGCAAAAGCCTCTAAATGCCATTTGAAATTTTCTTCTAAAATGACAATTTTTATCAAGCTTGTATATTTAAGTTCAAGTAATTTCATTTAAATGACAATTAATAGGTAATCTTCATTGCTATTTCAGTGAAATTACTGAACTTTAATTTACAAGCTTGATAAAAATGATCATTTCCAGAAGAAAAATTTCAAATGGCACTTAGAGGCTTTTGCATCTGAACTCGTTCAATTACTCTCATGTAGTTCCAAACCTGCAAGACCTTCATTCATCTTCGGAACACAACTTAAGATATTTTTGATAAAATCCTAGAGGTTTCTGAACCAGCCATAGGCAGCAAAAACATTGCAAATTTTGCCCAGAAAGGCAGTAAAGATACCATTAAAATAGTCCATGTGACTACAGTGGTTATTTTTTGTTTGTTTTACTGTGCACCAAAAAGTATTTTCGTTGCTTCATAACATTAAGGTTAAACCACTGTAGTCATATGTCTTACTACCTTTCTGGGTCTTGAAGTTGCAATGACGTATCATTTCTGGTTCAGAAACCTCTCAGATTCCTTCAAAATGTCTTTGTTCAGAAGACGAATAAGGATTTATGGCTTTAGAATGACTTGAGAGTGAGTAATTAATGACAGAACAGTATCAATGACACTACATCATTCTCAATAGGCTGGAACATTTTGTTAACACTATATATTACAGTGCTCTTGTTACATTGGTACATGTTGTTAATGTAGTAATAACTATGAATTATGCATGGTTGCCTGCAGTTAACCCTAAAACCAAACCCTAATCCTAACACTATACATAACACAAGCATGTGGTACGATTTGCTTTCCTGCCATTATTAATCCAGATCTTGAGGATATAGATACTGTCTATTAGATATTCTAAAAAATTTTACATTTGATATTGTCCACTCTATATCCCAATAATTAGGTCTAGTGGTACACCTCGCCTTATCACTTTCAATAAACTGTAAATTTATCAATTTTTTCAATTAAAAAATGGCAACACTTAAAGTTTATAAGTCCAACCCATTTCACAATAATAACTAGTTGCTCATTATTTAGCATGCATATTACTAGTACTGGCTGTTTATTCTGCATGACCATATTCAACATCACTTAATCCTTCTTAATACTTAAACGTAACAACTACCTTACTAGCTATTAATATGCAGTAATTATATTGCAGGCAAAAGTTGTAGTTAATAGTTAGTTACCAGTGAGAATTGGACCCTAAACTAAAATGTAGCTGCCATAATGAGAAAGTAGAGGTCTTGTTATTGTCCGTTTTTCGTTCTGTGTACATGCAGTAGTGGAAGTTATCTCTGCCATCTTATGGGAAGCGGGACGCCTACAGTAGGGCTTCATATTTCATTATTGTGTTCATACCTGCAGAGCATGTTGATTCTAGAAATCTTTGGCCTGTTAAATATGATCCAGAAGAGACTCTGGGTCAGCATATGTGCTGAAAAACTGATTAGCTAATAAAAAAATAGTCTCTCATATTTAATAATTCTGTCCCTGTCAGTGCTTTATAACATGTATCATAAAAGTTTTTGCCCTTGAATATTCAGAGAAATTTACCATAGATTTACATTTCTGAATTCCAGTTATTGTATTGAATGTTAGTTATTGTATGATATAGTTTAACATATGTTAATTATTATGTACTGTGTGGTTTGCAGGATAAGGACAGCTCTAGGGGCCACTGTCCTGCATCTGGCTTCTCGCTTCAGCCATCATGAGATCATTGAATGGTTGCTGAAAAGTGGGGAAGGGGATCCTACTGTTGCCACGGATACGGGGGCATTGCCTGTTCATTATGCTGCAGCTAAAGGGGACTTGCCTTCGCTCAGGCTGCTACTGGAACACAGTCCAAAGTAAGACCATACAGTGTGTAATAGTGGGAAGTGTGAAATAATTGTGTTTGGTAGAATTCATCTAAAGTACCAGGACTTTGTTTTTTCCTTTTACTCTCGTCCAAGAATATTCATAAACATGTCACAATCTTATTAGATTAATGATTGTTAATGATTGAAGTCCCCCTTGAGAGTGAAAAATTGAATTCCTTGAAGCTACATTGTGTAACTCTTTCAGTTTATTCTTAGCTAAAAACACTTAGTTCTTTCAAAATATATGTGCTCATTAATGTATATTTACTTTGTTCAAGTAATAAAGTAATTCTCGTGAGTGTATAGTATGCCATTGAAAATACATACGGGTAAGGGGTTCTAATGTCGGTCGCCATGTTACCCCTCCATCTTGAAAGTACATTAGCCAAAGAGGACATACCGGTTAATTCAGAGCTTCACCTTTCGCGTTTACGTTTCAGTTAACACTCATGGATGAGGCTCAAACCGGTCATATACCTTTTCACCACTAGATGGTGGTAAAAATCACACAGTGTAGTTTTAAAACTCATCTTAGATCAACAAAATTACATTTTGTACTTTAAAAAAATTGTCTTCATGCAGATTAACCCCGCCTCCGCTCACTCACACCAGCTCAGAGATCCACTTGCTGATGAGCACACGTTGTCGTGATTGGTTACAAGGTAATTTGTGACGTCAGAAACACCAGCGATTTCAAACCACGTTTTTGAGACTGTCTTTGGTTCACCACAGTTTTAAGGAGAAAATACTCAGCAATAGTGTGGAATGGTTTGTCTCAAAGCACATTAAGGGAGAAGTTCACTTTTAAAAAAAAATTTGCTGATAATTTACTGCACCCCCATGTCATCCAAGATGTCCATGTCATTCTTTCTTCAGTCGAAAAGAAATTAAGGTTTTTGATGAAAACATTCAAGGATTTTTCACCATATAATGGACTTCAATGGGAACCAAACGGTTCAAGGTCCAAAAGACACTTTCAGTACAAACAACAAACTGTTCAGAAGGGCTTTAAACGATTTCAGACGACTGAATAATAATAACAACAAAAAAAACAACAACAAAGTTTAAGTTTTATAAGCTCAAATGCTCGCCTTGCTCTGTTCTGAGATGTATGTTCGGTGACTCTCCTGTTAAAACTCGTTTATCAAATTGAACAAATCTTTTTTAGTCACGGAACAGGCAGCAATTTTTGTAAATAGAGAGAATCAGTTTCGCTTGATAAGACCCTTATTCATCGTGCTGAAATCGTTTAAAGCCCTTTGAACATTTGTAGTTTGCACTGAAAACTGTCTTTGGAACCTTTAACCGTTTGGTTACAAGTAGTCCACTATGGAGAAAAATCCTGCTATGTTTTCATCAAAATCCTTAATTTCTTTTCGACTGAAGGAAGAAATACATGGATATCTTGGATGACAGCTTGATTTTCACAACGGGGGACTTTACGATCAGTGAATGTTCTTAAAACAAGTGGCCCTTAGGGATCAACACATAGGGCATGCCATGAAATGTTTTGTTTGTATGCGGAATAGCTGTGATATTCTATATATTTTGTTGTTCCTTTGTCAGCCATTTTTTTCTGCAGGACACTTTTCACAGGAAAAGCCCAGTGTGGGTCGCCACAGGCTTATAAAATAAAAAAGTGAAAATTTATAAAGACATAGTTAAACAGGGCAAATAAATACCTGTTTATCAGATTCTCTGTTTATTACAGTCTTGTGACAAAGATGGATTGTATTTGCGTTATTAATGACTGGCAAAAAGCAACTCACTTTCATTATATCAGACATTAAAAAACTGGATCACACAAGCAAACAGGCACCTGAACTTAACTTATCTTTGCTCACCAAAATTACATATTTAAACTTTTTTTCTTCATACCTTAAAACAGCTTGAATGAAACTCTACACCCTTGCTTCATTTACAATACGTAGAGTATGAATATGCTAATTAGCCCTGCCTCCACTCACTCGCTCACAGATTCACTCTGCCAACCTACTGAGGTAATTAGCCCTATAACATGTATCATAAAAGTTTTTACCCTTGAATATTAGGAAGATGAGGTAGAAAAGTTATCCCTTGAAATGCTCTGTCCTAGTGACATAGGGCAAAATACTCATCAGCCACTTTATTAGGTACCCCATGCTAGTAACGGGTTGGACCCCTTTTGCCTTCAGAACTGCCTCAATTCTTCGTGGCATAGATTCAACAAGGTGCTGGAAGCATTCCTCAGGGAGTTTGGTCCATATTGACATGATGGCATCACACAGTTGCCGCAGATTTGTCGGCTGCACATCCATGATGCGATCTCCCGTTCCACCACATCCCAAAGATGCTCTATTGGATTGAGATCTGGTGACTGTGGAGGCCATTTGAGTACAGCGGACTCATTGTCATGTTCAACCAGTCTGAGATGATTACCAGCTTTATGACATGGCGCATTATCCTGCTGAAAGTAGCCATCAGAAGTTGGGTACATTGTGGTCATAAGGGATGGACATGGTCAGCAACAATACTCAGGTAGGCTGTGGCAGTCTGCAATGATGCTCAATTGTGGTACCAAGGGGCCCAAAGAGTGCCAAGAAAATATTCCCCACACCATGACACCACCACCACCAGCCTGAACCGTTAATACAAGGCAGGATGGATCCATGTCTTTCATGTTGTGACGCCAAATTCTGACCCTACCATCCGAATGTCGCAGCAGAAATTGAGACTCATCAGACCAGGCAACGTTTTTCCAATCTTCTATTGTCCGATCTCGAATGACTTGTGCAAATATAGCCTCAGTTTCCTGTTCTTAGCTGAAGGAGTGGCACCCGGTGTGGTCTTCTGCTGCTGTAGCCCATCTGCCTCAAAGTTCGACGTACTGTGCGTTCAGAGATGCTCTTCTGCCCACCTTGGTTGTAACGGGTGAGTTACTTGAGTCACTGTTGCCCTTCTATCAGCTCGAACTCCAGTCTGGCCATTCTCCTCTGACCTCTGGCATCAACAAGGCATTTCCGACCCACAGAACTGCCGCTCAGCTGGATGTTTTCTCTTTCGGACCATTCTCTGTAAACCCTAGAGATGGTTGTGACGTGAAAATCCCAGTAGATTAGCAGTTTCTCTGAAATACTCAGCAACCAGCCCTTCTGGCACCAAGACTACGTTCAAAGTCACTCAAATCACCTTCTTCCCCATACTGATGCTCTAAGTTTGAACTCCAGGAGATTGTCTTGACACATGTCTACATGCCTAAATGCACTGAGCTTGCTGCCATGTGATTGGCTGCTTGAATTAACGAGCAGTTGGACAGGTGTACCTAATAGAGTGGCAGGTGAGTATTTTGGGTTAATATAAAGGAATTTTCCATCTTAGTTTTTCATTAGATAGGGTTAAGGTTTCACCCCGAATTTTGAATTATACATTGCATTATGAAGTGTATTAGGGTTAAAGAAAATATCAGTAAACTTAAAGGGATACTCCACTTTTTTGGAAATAGGCTCATTTTCACAACTCCCCAGAGTTGAACAGTTGAGTTTTACCATGTTTTGGAATCCATTCAGGCGATTTTCTAATATTAGAAGAATATCAGTAATCAGACAGTTTCTCGGTCTCATCTGACTACCATAGTAGGAAAAAATATATACTATGGAAGTCAATGAGACCAGAAACTGCTACTGGTTACTGTATATTCTTCTGAATATCAAAAAATCGGTTAGATGGATTGCAAAGCGGTAAATTCCAAACTGTTTGCACTTCGGGGAGTTGTAAAGTTAAGCCTATTTCCAAAAAGTGGAGTATGCCCTTTAATGGATAATATCCTCCAGACAAAAAAATCACCAGTACATTTTCCATTTTTCTTACATTGTACAACCTACACACAAAAAAAAATGCTGGGTTGTTTCACCCCATTTTGGGGTTAAATACGGACAAACCCAAATTGGTGAATTAAAAATGAAGGTAACATTTATTTCGATAGTCCACTTTAGACATTCAACTAACTATAAGTAACTTTGCCGCTACATGTCAACTAACTATCATTAGAGTATTAGTAGACTGTCAGCTTAATATCTGCTAACACTTTATTTTGTTGGTCCCCCAACAGACATTCAACTGACTATAAGTAACTTAGTAACTACAAGTCAACTTGTTCTCCTAACCTGAACTCTCAACCCTAACCTAACAGTCTCTTGACAGTCTATCTACAGCCTACTTAATACCTTAATGACACTTAGTTGACATGTGGTTGACTTTACTTATAGTTTGTGTAAATGTTAAAGTGTAACTCGAAAATAAAGTGTAACCAAAATGTACTTAGAAAATGTAACCTATGGCTAGGTTTATCCATATTTAGACCCAAAGTTGAGGTGAAACCACAAGCATTTTTGGAGTGAGAGCATTACAACTGACCCATAATATGGGGCACTGTGTTGTGTAAATTAAAATTCAGCAGTTGATGTTGTTATTGATTTGCATAATTCATTTAGCAAACTGGGCTGGAACAAACGGCACAGCGGCTGCAAATAAACGATGGCATACAGTTAATCCCTCAGTGAACCCCCTGAAAGTTTAATCAGAAGAGAATGTGCTTTTGCTCATTCGACACACGTGTTATCCTGTCTCAATGGTGACTGTCAGTATCACACAAGTGATGAAACTAATGAGGGTAAACAAATACTCTTGAATAGAGGTCTGCTATGTCTAGGAGTTTTCTGCATTGTGATGATAAGGTTGCTTTTGGAGGGTAGAGATAACATTCTCATGTCAGAGGGTCAGGGCAGGTCTATTGTATCTGTGTCCTTTTCTTATTACAGGGAATGTCTCTTAGTCAGGGGTCATGAATCTTGACATGGTGGTTAAAATGTCTGATACGTTACGTAGGTTACGTAATCAGTGTTGTGATGATTCATAGCAAAGCAGCTTGCTTGATGTTGATAATGCCAGAGCACCAGCCGTCTACAAGAACATTATGGCTGAATGGGGTGTGTAGAAAATGACACTAATGGTGGTGACACACCTTCGAGAGGTTTGTACTTGTGTAAACTTAATAGGAATCAGCAAAAGGTGTAGATGAGTCAGAGGCATATGACCCAGTCAGTAATTGATTCCTTGCATGCCTAGCTATTTTGCGAATTGAAACATTGTATTTTTGTATGCCAAATCCTAAAGCGAGAGCATTTTAGCAATTGATCTTTAAAGTCAATGGATTTTTTATACCTTATATTAGGGTGTGACAGTTCACAAAATTCTCGGTTCGAATACTGAATAGCTTGTGTCACAGGTTCAGGATTCGAATCGTGGATTAAGTACGATTTCAAATACAGCAAAAACAAATGGCAGAGAAATTTCCTTGATTTTGTAAAACTTAACATCATAAAGTATGATATTTTTTAACTTAGAGCAATGGTGGATACTAAAATACAGACAGACGTCATGTTACTCGAAAGCATTATAGCCTACTATTCCTGCCAAACTTACAGATAGTAGTGTTACACTAGCCTGACTTTGTCATACTCATGCTATAATGAAAATATGAGTCTAAGACCGCTCCATTAAGCTTTGATTATGAGGCGTGTTGATAACGCAAACCAGGAAATAAACAACAATCTGCACTCAATTGGATAGTCGATAAGACCTACAGCCAATCAGAGCAACGGCAGTAAGTCAACTCATTTGCATCGCGCTGTTTACGAACAGAACTTACTTATTTTAGAAGTAAAATAGCAAGTGTTGCTTGCTTTTACTTACTTCTCAATGAGTGCGACCAAAGGAGAAACCACAACGACCATAGGCTTTTCATTACACATCTTCTTCGTGACCATCGGAGCCAGCTGATAAGTTACACTTTTCCCGAATCATGTGGGAAAAGGACGGCAAAATATATGTCCGATCAACAAATGCCTTGATTGCAGTTCTCTGTTTGTCTATTAAAATGAATGCGCTGTTCGAATTTATTTACAACAGACGCGACAGCGGAACATTGATCAACGTGATAATTACTTGCAGATACAATCTGTCCATCATCGTATGAAGCCCCGCCCTGGCAATTTGATGAGCCGAACGTTTCTTGCCAGATCAGTAATTACTCCTCAATGGGATAAAGTTGCAGATGCCAAACTTCCCAATCCAAGAAAATGCTGCGGGCAAAGTTAGAGCTTGGCATCCAGGCTCAGTGTTATACAGTAAATCGCTTGGTGAATTTAGCTCGTGTTACTAACAGTGCTGATCAAGAGTCGACTCAGCGCTGCATTGGTCCAAACTGATAAACGGTTACATGATCCAGACAAGTTACAACCACACAATCAACGTAGCAGCTCAGGTTCATTCCGATTACATTACATTTGATGTTGGACAATGTTGTGAGTCACAGCCAGCATCTCTTACATTATGGACAGCCTACATTTAATAATGGCAAATGTTAGTACGGCAGGACAAATGAACCGACGCAGACAATCAAATTCAGAAATATGATACCAAAAACCGAACTGAAAGCCTTAATACCGAACGGTATCTAGATGCTGAAATACGTGTATAGTTACACCCTACCTTATACAGTTAGTTTTTTCTTACACTTTTAAAAATGCATAAGTTGGGTAACACTTTACTTGAAGGGGTGTGCATAAGACTGACATGACACATTCATAACCATGACATATGTACTTGAATATGAAGTCAGGTTTATGCGTGTTTATGACAACTGTCATTAAGTGTCTTTTGCTCAATAATGTCATTTTGAATGCAAATATGACATTGTTTAAGATGTCTTTGTTTTGACACCTTGACATAAACCATAACATTCATAACCTGTCACGTGTCTTTGTCATGACAACTCGACATAAAATTAAGTTAAACTGTCATGTGGTTGGCTTTGACATTGGCTGTTATGAGGCCATTATAACTGTGTCATGAATATTTTTCTCAGGTGGTACAATTGAGATTCATAACAGTTCAATGACAGCCAATGTTAAAACCAACCACCTGATAGTTTAATGTTATGTTAACCAATAAAGCTAAGTGGTTTCTTAAGTTTGATAATTAATCTGCTATGTCATGTTTATAACAGGTTGTGTTGTCTTAGTAGTGTCAAGTTGTCATGACAAAGACACCTGACAGGTTATGATGTATTGGTTTATGTCAAGGTGTCATAAGACATCTCAAACAATGTTATATTTGCATTAGGGGTGTAATGATACCCTCATGTCACGATTACGATACATACCACGATATTGAACTCACAATACAATATCATTGCAATACTCCAAGAATGGTAAAAGGTTAACAAAAATGTACTGTTGATTAAAATGCTAAATTCGAATATTACATTTTGGGTTTAAATGAATAGTCTTGGACTTGGTGCTTGTAACCAAACACTGTAACATTTTGCCGTTTTGTCATTATACAGTGAATGTATATTGTTACAGATATTTGCTGTAATTTAAAGGTCCACTATTGAATTTACAGGTAATCGCTTGTATTTTGGTTTTACATCTATTTTATGTTTATTTTTAAAGGAAGTGTCTGTATTTTTACAGGGTTGTGTGTAATTTTACATAATATATTCCGATAATTTTTACAGATTTTTTCTGTTAAATTAGAAAACACAGAAAAGAAGGTATAACTGCGAGGAATCAGCAGTCATTAACATGTTTTCCTTGAAGATAATTAAGTATGTGGGTGTTAAAGTGAGTTTTAAAGTTAAATAATAGTATTTCCGTACTAAATACCTTTAAATTTACAGTTTTGAAAGTGAAAAAAGAACAACTCCTTGTATAATGTACAGTGAAAAACCGTAAATTGACATTCCCACAAATCCCTGCGTGACACTTCACATTTGATGTGTTTTTGTTGAAATAACTATGTTTCTTCATTGTTTTCTTAGTTTTTTTCGAATCAGTTATGTATATTAGGGTTTTATGTTACATTTAATGTTGTTAAACTAATGTTTAATGCATTTTAAAAATGTCATGTGTTACCATGATGGTGTTTAATGTTTCTGCGAATGACACTGTGCAGTTTTTATATAATTATATATTACATTATATATTATATTAATATATTTATATTTTATTTGTATAAGTGTTAACTCTCTTGTGGAAAAGCTGCTTGTAATTGAGCTCTAGTCATCACTGTGGTTGTCAGTGTTATGATGGTACAGAACCAATATTAATACTTTTAATAGGTAAGTAAATTAAAAATTATATAGGATAATGAAAAATATTGTGTAGATAACAGTAATAAACCATAATTATAAATAAAGATTACCATTTTTTTTTACTGTTTCTTACCGTTTTTTTTTTCCTGACAGTATTTTTCCGTTTTTTAACAGACATTTTCTGGTGCCTCTGCCAAAATTCATTTTTATAGTTTTTTTTTTTTTTTTTTAAGATAAAAGACAATGGTAACACAGAAATAACAATATTAATGATTCTGAAGCTGAAAATACAGAATTATTTTGGATGAATATGCTTGCACTCTGTCACTGACTAGATATATTTAAATAATGAGCCACATTTATTGGTAACATCAGACATTTGGCATTATCAAAGAACTCCACAAATTGCATTAATACACATCATAACTAATAATCATTATATATATATAGTAGTATATATATATATAGCAGTTTAATGTGAGTACTTGCACTAAAACTTCTGAAAACTGAAAAAGTCACTATTCACAATAAAGGTGTTGTTTTGCATCTTTGCTATTAAAATATATTGTGGCATGTTATTGTACACCTCTAATTTCCTTTAAAAATGTCATAACTGAGCAAATTATCACTTAATGACAGTTGTAGCAAACACTGCATGACAGTTCCTTCATATTTAATAACATATGTCATGTCATGATTATGAAAGTGTCTTAAATTGTCACTG
The DNA here is from genome assembly GCA_030378365.1 of Hybognathus amarus. Classification (NCBI taxonomy): domain Eukaryota; kingdom Metazoa; phylum Chordata; class Actinopteri; order Cypriniformes; family Leuciscidae; genus Hybognathus; species Hybognathus amarus. The sequence continues at coordinate 354,711 of JAQIUQ010001938.1, read as the reverse complement.
TTATGTAAGTTCCTTCAAGTAAATTGTTAATATTTATTTCTGTTATAATACAAAAGCCAATTAAAAATCGATCAAACTAGGGATGATGCTAACTAGAGGTTACAAAAATATGTAATCTGCACTGAAAGGGGTAACTCAGTAATAACCCAATAGGACAATCTTGAAGGAACCAGCGTTGAATTCGTTTTACTATAATTACAAAATTAACATAGCATACAATTATATAAAATTCAAAGACACTGTATACTGCTGTGAAAAGTTAAAACAACAGTTTAATAACACAACATTGTTGCAGATATGTCAGGCAACTTTCATTTACCATGCAATATATATAATAGAGCATAAAAAAGCAGAAGACTAGTGCACAATTTGTCTTTGTCAAATGCTATCTCACTTATCTTTTGAACATTGGCTAGACACACCAAGCTTATCAATTTATGTTGACAAGATTGACTGTTCAATGAGACGCTCTGTTGGCATTGATTCAGAGTATCAGTGTCTTTTGTGAAAGAAGAATATGTGCCAGGACAGATGTAGATAAAGGGAATAAATCTGTGATTTATGAGAAGAGGACAAATAGAGATATTTGTTCATGTATATCATGTTCTCACAGGCCGAGGAGGACATAGTCCTATAGGTGATAAAGCTTGATAACATGAATGTCATGGTCATCACAAAACACAATATAAACATAGAGATATGCCACAAAGATTTAAATGCAAAGTTACACAACCAGCTAATACAGATTAGGGGCATTAACTTGCTTCAATTTTCCTCATTTGTAGTAAAGTGTGAGAATCAAAAGTGACAGTATTTAATATATTTGTGAAATATATTAGTCAAGTTAATTCAGATCTTCACCCCTAATTTGTTAAAAAGAACAACAAACAACACCATAATACTGTTGTATCACAGGACAGTAGTTGTCACTAAATCTTGACTGTGGCCCCATGAAATAACTAGGATTGTATAGGCCTAGGTTAACTTATTAAAGGGCAATTCACCTCTGTAAAGATGAATGTGTATTTAAAATGGGTGATTTATGTAGAAGAAATGTGAAATTATTTTAATTTTTAGAACTTTTCTTAGGGTTTGAGAAACAGAAAATATCTTTTTTGGCTTATGTGAATGAAAAACATAAACTACCAGAATTCATTTCTTCAGCTCCCCAGAGCGCCTTCGCTAACCTCGCAGTATGTAAACAACAGTCTACTATGGTGACTCTCCAATGAGATGGTATCCAAAAAATGTGTTTCGAGATCGCCCAAAATGTCCGCGATTTCGGCTTTTGCGTTCTCTAGATCGTCATTCATCATGTTTACTGTGTCGACCGGGATGAGTGCCGGCTGTGTGGATAACGGCGCGAGGCCGAAGTGGCGTGATTGCCGATAACGGCACCTAAGACGTTAAGTTACCGGTCTCATGTCTCTCACGGAAGACCAGGAATTTTCTTAGCAATGTGTAAAACGCATCAACCGAATCACTTGTTGAACGTTCATGTAAACACAACAGTAGATCTCACCAATCATAAGGAATTGAGTTCAGATTGAAACAAAAGCTGTCTAGTTTACATGTAAACAATGAATGGCGACTTCAAAAATTAAAAGCTGAATACCGGACATTAAACGGCCAGACATGTCCAGGAAAAAGAGACGGTAACCCCTACTCTCAGCTTTCTGCCACAGAACAAGAGCCTGCTAGCTTAGCGTCCAAAAAAGATGTGTAATGTTAATCCAGATACCTCCATAACGCATCCGTCAGCGTATTCAGTAGTTTCGTCCACATTTTCAAAACGTTTCTGCCAGTGAAATCAAACGCATTGAGGCACTGATATGATAGGTCTGTTAGGGCGTGTGCAGTAAAACCCCTATAAGGGAGTTTGAAGGAGTTGGGCTCGGGCTTGTAGTTTTTTACTAAAACTGGCCCTACTCTGTTACATTTCCGCAACAATAAACGTAAATGACGATTTTTGCATAGTTGTTGAAGGAAGTGAAAGTAAATGACGTCTCTAATACTAGGGGAAAATGATAAGTCTCATGACCGTTCAATAGTATAACTGGGTTTCTAACAATGGAAAGCTTAATGCAAATGAGATAATTACACCTTTGAAGGAATAGTTCACCTAAACATTATTCCATTAATTTACTCACCCTCAAGCCATCCTAGGTGTACATGACATTCTTCTCTCTGAGTTCTGTGACCTCTGACCTGATGTATAATGTAGGATGAATGATGACTGTAAAAACAAACCTGTAAAAAAACTGTAATTTTCTGTACAGCAGGCAGGTGCCAGAAAATGTTATGATAAAGACAGAAAAATACTGTCAGTAAAAAAACGGTAAAAAACAGGAAAAAAATGGTAATTTCTTATTCTATAATTATGGTTTATTACTGTTATTCTACACAAAAATGTCTTTCATTATCTGATATAATGTTAATTTACTGACCTATTGAAGTATTAATATCTGTTTTGTACCATTGTAACACTGACAACCACAGTAGATGATGAGAGTCACATGATCATTCAAAGTTCATTGTACAAGCAGCTTTTCCACAAGAGAGTTAATACTAAGATATAGAAACTGCACAAGGGAGCATTTCCCAAAAGCATCGTTCAGCCAACTATGGTGGCAGTTCCCAAGCGACGGAAGCTTGCGACCATAGCTGGCTACGATGCTTTAGAAAACACCCCATTCTCGGTTGCAGAACATTTAAACACCATCATGGTAACACATGAAATTTTTAAAATGCATTAAACATTAGTTTAACAACATTAAATGTAAACATAAAACTCCTAATATACATAACTGATTCTAAGAAAACCTAGAAAACTATGAAGAAACATCAGTTATTTCAGACAAAACTACATCAAATGTGAAGTGTCATGCAGGGAATATGTGGGAATGTCGATTACGGTTTTTCACTACAATGAGTTGTTCTTTTTCACTTTCAAAAACTGTAAATTTAATAGGTATTTAAGTTTAGGAAATACTATTATTTAACCTTAAAACTAGCTTAGCACCCACATACTTAATGATCTTCAAGGAAAACATGTTAAATGACTGCTGATTTCTGCAGTTATACCTTCTTTTCTGTGTTTTCTAATTTAACAGAAAAAATCTGTAAAATATTACAATATATTATGTAAAATTACACACAACCCTGTAAAAATACAGACAATTTCCTTTAAAAAAAACGTAAAATAGATGTAAAACCAAAATACACAAGCAATTACTTGTAAATTCAATAAGTGTGGACCTTTAAATTACAGCAAATATCTGTAAAATGACAGACATTCACTGTATAATGACAAAAATGGCAAAATTCTGTAAAAAAATACAGACCATTACCTGTAAATTTACTTTTTACAGTGATAGGTGAAATTGGCAGAGAAGAAGAATAGAGCAAGATGCTAGTCACAAATTAGAAGATGTTTTAAAGAAAATGTCAGAGGTATTTCACATAAGTCGACTTCAGAGGTCACCCTTTCCACCAGAACACCAACTCTCTCTGTCAATGTTGACTTCGACACTGTTTGAGTGTAAGTGTGGAACGGAAGGAGTAGTTCACTTTTAAAAAAACTTTTGCTGAAAATTTACTCACCCATGTTATCCAAGATGTCCATGTCATTCTTTCTTCAGTCAAAAAGAAATGAAGGTTTTTGATGAAAACATTCCAGGATTTTTTCCATATACTGGACTTCAATGGGAACCAAACGGTTCAAGGTCCAAATGAGAGTTTCAGTGCAGCTTCAAAGGGCTTTAAACAACACCAGGCGACTAAATAAGGGTCTTATCTAGCGAAACGATCTCTCATTTAAAAAATTAATAAAAAAGTTTAAGTTTTATAGAGCACAAATGGTCGCCTTGCTCTGTTCTGTGATGAGCGTTCGTGACTCTCCTGTTCAAACTCGTCTATTAAAATGAACAAATCTTTTTCGAGTCATGACTCGAAGGGTCCTAGATAAGACCCTTATTCATTGTCCAGTGTCGTTTAAAGCCCTTTGAAGCTGCATTGAAACTCTCATTTGGACCTTGAACCGTTTGGTTCCCAATGAAGTCTATTATATGGAGAAAGTCCTGGAATGTTTTCATCAAAAACCTTAATTCCTTTTCGACTGAAGGAAGAAAGACGTGGACATCTTGGGCTACGTTCACACCTGCAGGGCTTAATGCTCAATTCCGATTTTTGAAAAAATTCGATTTTTTTGCAAGGCCGTTCATATTTCCAATTAAATGCGACCTTTTGTGATCTCCTGTGTGAACGTGAAATGACCCAGAAGTGACCCGCATGCGCAGAAGAGTACTCAGCGGCCAAAGACGTCACTTGTTGTTTGCGGAAGTAGCTAAATGGATGTCTTACAGTGGCGCTCGTTTAGCAAGATTAAAGTTATTTTTACAACACCATTACAATCTTCTCGTTTTAAGAAGAAAATTAAACAGAGAAGCATGTGAGTCGCAGCTAGGAGTGGTGGGATACTGATGTGAGTGGCTTCACTGATACAGAATTCATCAGTAACTTCCGAATAACCAGATCCACCTTCGATTATGTTTGTGAGCGCCTCCGATCAACTCTGTCACGGAAGAGACACGTCTGCGCGGCCCATAACAGTGCAGAAACGCGTTGGAGTTGGGAGTATCTGAGCGAGCTACAGGTGCGTGAAATGACGTGCGTGTCGGATATATGTGACCTGGCCGTTCAGATTGCAGTCGCATTTCAAAAGATTGGATACATATCGGATTTGGACCACATACCCAAGTGGCCTGGGTCGCATTTGAAAAGATCGGATCTGTGTCGTTCAGACTGTCATGAAAAATCAGATACAGGTCGCATAGGGGCAAAAAAATCGGAATTAGGTTGTTTCAGCCTGCAGTGTGAACGTAGCCTTGGATGACATGGGGTAAGTAAATTATCAGCAAAAGTTTTTTTTTTTTTTAAGTGAACTACTCCTTTAAGTATGTGAAGGTATTGAAATATGCAACTGTCCCATCTACACTTTCTGGTGTAGCTACACACTTTCCCTAAGCTTTCCTCTGATAGAAGTCGCAGAGTCTGATTTTTTATATCTGTTCATTCAGTTAAAAGAGGAATGTGAATGATTCTTTTAGACTGGTCCTGTTCTCAAATTCAGCATTTAATGATCTGGTTGCTGGACATTCACTGTAAATGCAAGGTACATAATTCCAAATGTGTCCTTTTGTCCAATTTCATTGTGTTTCCATTAGGCTACTTTCTAGTAGTTGGCTGACATGTTCTCTTTTATCAGGGTCTACCTCTTGTAAGCACATTCCTGTTACATTTTAAAAAAGCAGATCAACTGAGCCTTGTGAAAAAGAGGTCAAGTGGGACTTTGTTGGTTGAAGTGCCACATCTTCTGACAGCTGCTTCTGTTACCTTTTCACTCAAGCCTCAGATTATTCATACCAGGAAGGACAGCTGTGGCTGAAATAAGGCTGGATAAGGTGGGTCAGGGATCTTTGTGAACATACAATAGTGTTATGATGTCATTACAAACATTGTTTATGTAGAGATGAGGAAGTCCTGGCATTGTATACAGAATATAGTAAATTAGAAAATAATGCTGATTATGATACACCATCAATAGTTTATATTAGTTTATTGGTTTCATTGGTGAAACAATAGCTCCCCTTGAATATAAATCATAGATGTAATGTATTTTATGTATTTGTATTTTTTTTAGCCATATAAATAATGTGTAGGTGTATTTGTGGTCATTACATAAGTCTGTGTGTGTGGGTGTGTGTGTGTGCCCCCCAAGGCATGGATGACTGAGCCTATTAGGGTTACACTCATGAAAGATTCACATGTCTGATCACTTCCTAATGACTGAGTCCCTGATTAATTCCTCTTCCTGTTTTAAAAATTCACCATCTCTTTATTTTTCTTTTGGAAGTCCCTCCGCAGTTTTTTTTTTGTTTTTTTTTTAGATTAACAACCCATTCTTATCTGAATCATCTGTTAATGCTGTCAATATTTTTTTAAACACCAACTATATGCTGAATGTCTAATACGGTATAAATACCTATTTTTCCCTGTATATACACAATAAATACCGTTTTGGCACTTGTAAATGTGACGCGACAGATCGCTGTAGCGCCTCAGTTCAATTAATCCTATTATCTGTTACTTTTTATTTAAAGATAGAGTAGGAACTTACCATAAGGAATATGCCTCTTACATAATATTGATAAATCAGTGTTTTTCAACCACGGAAAGAGGTCAATAAAACTCCAGGAGAACAATTATGTCACAGAACATTACATTTACCTCAGGAAAGCCATTTAATGATCAGTACATTACTTGACTAGAAAAAACAGCCATAGAGAGGGGTATTTTGCTAAATATGTGCACTATATATTTTTACTTGTTATTATAATGAAAACCCCATAATATTTTATTTCTCTCTGAATGTTTAACGCATAATGTGAGATATATATTTTTCTTGTGAAAAATTAACATGCATTAAAATTAATATGTATCCCAATGAGTCAAGATTGAAATCAAATCCAAGAGTGGAATTGAAATCGTGAAAATCGTGTTAAAGGTACAATATGCAAGATTGTTTCGCCACCAGGGGTCACTAAACTCTAACACGGCGTGTATTTATGAGGTATATTTTGCATTAAGCGGAATTATGGATGTTGATGTCAAGCTAATGGATCTTTTATGGATGAGTGAATACAGTGATGTTTTTAACACGACTGTAGTATGAAGCAGGGCGCGATTGCTAGACATATACCAGCGCCACACGTAACGCGTATATAAAGGAATAAGGACATTTTATTCTACCGAACTATATGCAAGTGCTGAATTACTCACACAGGTCAGTTTATTAGAGGATAAGAATTAAACTTGAGGTAACGCAGCACTGCTTCACATGCTTTAACAGTTACACCATCACACTTAATGGGATTTGAGTGTGTTGAATGTTGTTAGTTAGGTTGTTTGTTGGCTGTATGAGACTAAGCTAGATTAACATTAGAGAATAACATACAGATCATATTCTAACTGTTTATCATGTTGAACTACATAACACTGATTAGTTTAATATACATTTGCTCACCTGTCTAATAAAGTAACATGCAACACTCGCGTCTCTGTCAAGTTCGAAGTTAGTCGCGGACGTGGAGCTCTCGGCATCTCGAAAAGATGTTGATCTTCGTTTTAGTCCTCTGTTTGTCTCAAAGTCTGCTTGCCATGGTGACATTGTCTTTGAAAGGTGGTGTACTATACATCATGCAGAACTAGTCCACTGCCAGATTGTTTATTTTATTAGGTTAGGGTTATACAGAAATTCTTTGCACTGTATCACTACATTGCTGGAACAATAGAACAGTATGGCAGTATGCTATTTCTGAACAGTCCATCTTGAATCCACATGAAAGATACTGTTGCAAAGTATGTTGTTATGGAAAGAAGGAGGCGGAAACCGGCGAACATTCAATGTATTTTAACAATCATAAAACACAATGTAAAGTCCAGGCCTGGTCATCTCTCATCCTTCTCTGTCGTCGCTCCTCCTGTTATGCTACTGAAGCTCTTCCGTACGAGATATCGAGACCGGTGCATCGCGAAGGTGGCGCTCATCAGCAATCATGCCACTGGCCTTGCGCCATTCTCTCACAGCCCTTGGCCTTGTCCTGCTTGCCACAGATACATAGTGTAACTGTATTCTTTTCATTACTTTTCTAGAGAAAGGTGTTTTAGGGGATACAAGAGCAACTTCTGTAAAGTTGGACATGAGCCACAGAGAAAACAACAATTACTTTTCCTCTTGTAACAATCCTCATAGTTTGTCCTCTGTAAAGAGCTGGTGATTACAGCGAATGAATACAGTGAGTGAAGTAGTGCTGATCCTCTTAAAAGACTCATTGATGCCTTGTCAGTCTGTGTCCAAATAAAGCTGAGCTTTATGGTATTTATAGGAAGAATCCTGTTCTCTCCTGGAACTCCTGCTTGTGACTTTGAGGAAGGATCTGGGACAGACATTAGAGCTGGATGCTTCCCCTCAGAAAGGCAAACACTGAACTGTTGTATCAATTTGTCTCAGAGGGTCAACAATATCTTTAGGATCTTTTTTGAATTTGGAATGAAATGTGATTGAGCATTTAAATGTATTTAGACTTTGTCATCTTGTCATAAATAATGTAACAAAAAGATAATTGTAACTAGGGTTGAGTATCGTTTGAATTTGAACGATTCTGATTCCGATTTCGATTCCTTGTTTCAATTCCGGTTCCTAACGATTCTTGATTCCGATTCTTTTAAGAGGCAGGGTCAAAAAAGTTTAGCTAACCTTGCTAACCAATGGTCTTTCTGAAGGAAATACTCCTTCTGTCACGAATACTCCTTATGTCCCAAATTTTGCATTTTGCCGAGATTTCGTTGTTTTTAGAAAAGTGAAGCCACACTTTGGACCGCCGACATAAGCTACTCATGTTCGACTCGCGCAGTTATGCCAACACTTCCGGTAGACGCTTCTTCGTTGGTGTTGTTCAGCGGTTTCTTCTTCCGGTCGGTGGACTGTGAATATCGAAACTAGGAATCGAAATTTTTACTTTTGAACGATTCGGGAAAAACTAAAAGTTAGTCCCGGTTCCAATTGGATACTCGATTCTCGATACCCAACCCTAATTGTAACAAGGGAGCAATGGAAAGTAGGAAGAAACTGGAATCTATTAGTTTTAATATTAGGAACAAAATGCCAAGCTTGGAACACGGCGAGAGCAAGGCAAAAAGGAACACAAGCAACCATTACATACAACAATGGACATATAAAAGGAGAAAGACAATGGCGATGTACAGTATAGACACAGGGCTAAAGAGGTAACAAGAAAACAAGGCACACCTGGGAGAATGAATATGCGTTTCCATAGGGCCCTGGACGGAAAAGGAGCAGCTGTTTTGGCCACCAAGCCACCCCCTTTGCATGTGCCTGACCATAACCCTGCGGAAAATCCAGCATAAATTCAATAATGGTCCAGGCTCATTTATGCTGGTTAGGGCTATTATAGTGCTGGTGTAGCTCATGATCTTCTCAAGCTAAACTAAACTGGTGTGTCTGGTTCACCAACACTACTGCTTCCCATGCTGGTGACCAGCAAATCAGCATCTCATGCTTGTCCCAACATGCAAAACATACCTTTTTGTGGTGACCAGCAATGCTGCATTTTTTGGCAGTCAACCTATTTTACCATGTTTTAGTTCATGCACACGTTCATTCTTAAGCAATACCCAGTAGGCTAAAAATGTTGCTTGTTGAGTTGTTTGAATGCCTAGATATCGCTGTTGGTTGTTTAACATATTTATTGTAGCACACATTTTAAAAGTTTTATCTTAAATCACACTTTTTGGCTGTTAAAATGGAAGCATGTTGGAATTCACGTCTCTTCTTTTGTATAAAGTAATGGTAATGACCTCCATCTTTGATTTAATTGTCATTAGCATCTAAGTCATTTTGACATTGACAAGCGCTGATCAGCTCATTAGATCTTGGCGTTATAAAATATCTTATAGCACCAAAATACAGTTATTATTAGGTAATTATTTTATGACTTATTATACACCTTGGAAAAATACAGATGTCTAGACCTCTAGAACCACAATGGTGTGTACTAACATACTAACTGTAACATTGGTCCACTGGAGGCAAGTTTGCAGAACCCAAGTGCAGTTTAATATTATTCAAAACACGATCAAACACACAAAAAAAGGCTGGACGTGGACATGGACATGGACATGGAAAACTACCCAGAATACCACAAGCATCCACCTAGCAACCAGTGGCTCAACATTCACAATATCCTAGTACCATGATGGTGAGATATTATAAAATATTATCCAATTTGCTGTAAGTCCAGTTGGGCCCTCTCGCTGCTTTCTGCTGTCGATCTTCTGGCCCTTAGAGCGGTCTCAACTGGATATTGTCTTCAGAAATATCAGTATACAAAAATGTGTCTCGTCTCATAAAATCACATAATTATGATGGGTTAGGTTTTTGCTGCTGTTCCACATTTTTATACCAAGAAGGGTGTTTATATGACTAAGATAGAGGTACTGTGGTAGCACTTTACAATACAGGTGCACTAATAAGCATTAATTCATGTTTAACTGATGCACAGATAATACTGAATTAATGTGTAACAAATAATTATTTAAACTATTCATTAATGATTACCACATTAGGAACTAATTAAGAGTATGTAAGGTTAAAGGTGCCATCTTGCATATAAAATCTAATCATATTCAATATTCCATAACAGATGGGGGCAGTATACCTTCAGAAATTGAGTTGTGCCGCGGCCGCGCGCACTCTCACGTCTTCAAACAACACAAACGAGCGCTGTTTTGCTCTGTCTTTCTCGCACATATTAATCAAATCATTTGACACGATAGTAAAAGGTTGGAAGACCGCAGTTTCACGTGGAGCATTTGGAGATTTTTAGAGATCAGAGACTCAATGAACAACATCTCAACACTAAATGATGAAGACCGTCTCATAGACGCCTGTCTCAAAAACAAGCTGGTGCATTTCGACGATATGGGAAAATAAAAGCCTGAGCTATTATTTTAAGCTTACGGTATTCTTTTGTTCATATTACACTTTTATTAGTTTGAATTAATTTGAGCTAGTGCCATTCGGAGCTGCCAACTCGCACGAATTCACCGTGAGACGCACGCAATTGACACTTAGCAAGCAGGTTAGTTAAGCTCTCAGATTCTGTCAATTTTATTACGCAATTCAAACAATAAATACCGTTTTGGCGCTTGTACATGTTACACCACAGATCCCTAGCGCACGTGAACCAATCATCTCTACTAGCTAATGGAAAAAGAACATGAACACTGTTGAAAGATACAGTATGCTACAACTTACCAAAATGTATTCCTCATGCATAATGTCGACCAATCATTTTTTGAACTCTTCCTTGAGCTGAAATGTAATAGTGGGCTGTATTTCCACACGACTGACATCGGGACAGGTTCAAGTACACACACACACACAAGCCGGCGCGACTTACTCGTGTACTGCAGTTTGGCTGGTGTTTATGTTGCCCGCCCGCATACCGCCTCCCATGGCCGAAACTGGTATTACGACACCTGACGGGCCGGGGCTAGTAATTTAGCATGCTAATTTAGGTTTATATCTCGGCAGCACTATAACTTTTCAGTTTTTTAATGACATCATTGCACTTATTTCTTCTCATTCTTTTGATGCATGTAGCTCGTTTTTTGAAATATTTTTACCTCAATTATTACACATGCCACCTTTAATGTATTAGTTCATACATTAATTGTTATTAATTAAATATAACTCATTTTTTAACTAATAGTGTCAATTAATATGTTAATTACCAGAATGAACTAAAGCCTTGTATTTCAACTTTCAGATAATATGACAGGTACACTAATATGCATTAATACATGATTAATTACTTCATTGTTTACTGCAAATTCATGTGCAAATTACTACAATTACTAAATGACTAGTTAAAAATAATGTGCACTCAACAAGTAAAGTCATAACATAATGATACCTTTGCAAATCATTAGCTAATGATTAATTAAAGCAGACAACTGGAAGTTGAAGTGCATAGCTTTGACTAATTGTGGTAATTAACACATTAATTTACACTATTAGTAAATAAAATATGTTATCAAAGATTAATACACAATGACACATTGAATTAATAGCTATTCATGTATTACTTAATCTATTAATCATATAGACTCTTTATTAGTTGCTGATGCAGTAATCATTAATTAATGGTTTAGTTCTTAATGAGTTATACATTAACTCATGATTATCTGTGCATTAGTTAAGCATGAATTAATGCATATTAGTGCACCCGTATTGTAAAGTGTTACCGGTACTGTTTATATAGAAACAACATTGAAATTCTTTTTTATTTCTAATCACCTGCTATTTAATTGTACGGAGCATAATATCCTTAATTTTGTGTTTTTCTTTGTGTTTTAGAGTTGTCAATTTTCAAACCAAGAATGGTGCCACACCACTATACCTTGCATGTCAGGAGGGCCACCTGGAAGTTGTCCAGTACCTAGTGAAGGACTGCGAGGCGGAGCCAAGTATCAGAGCCAATGATGGGATGACACCATTGCACGCTGCTGCCCAAATGGGACACAACACTGTCATTGTTTGGCTGGTGAGCTGGCTTGTTGGATGAGTATTATTTAAAGTCAAAATTTGAAATATGAAAATATACACACCACATAAACATACAAGTTCTCCTGCAAAAATAAGCAACTGTTACAGAAAACGTCAAAATCTCTGAGCATTTCGAATGAAAAATATAGAAATGTATTTGTTTCATTATTGTTCACTCTCAGAAAAAAGGTACAAAAGCTGTCACTGGGGCTGTACCTTTTCAAAAGGTACACTTTTGTACATTTTAGGTGCCAATTTGTACATATTAGGTGCTAATGTGTACATTTTAGGTGTTAATATGTGCATTTTAGGTGCTAATATGTACATTTTAAGTGTTAATATGTACATTTCAGGAGCTAATATGTTCATTTTAGGTCATTATATGTACATTTTAGGTGCTAATTTGTACATTTTAAGTGTTAATATGTACATTTCAGGAGCTAATATGTCCATTTTAGGTCCTAATATGTACATTTTAGGTGCTAATATGTGCATTGTAGTTGCTAATATGTGCATTTTAGGTGCTAATACCACTAAGGTACCAATATGCAGCCTTTGGCTACAAAAGTGTACCTTTTGAAAGGTACAGCCCCAGTGACAGCTTTTGTACCTTTTTCTGAGAGTGTTGTATAACTAAAACGTTTTTGGATAGCTTAGAACTCCTGAGTTTTATGTGGTTTTCCTATAGGAGGAGAACACATTTCTTAAATGAATTGAGATGGATAGTGGCTTATAGCTGAATTGAACTTGATTAATGGACTTGGCAACACTGACACAGTTAACTGAAACAGCATTGAGCTAAATAATAATGACACTATAATCTTCTGTAAAGCTGCTTTACAGCTTTGACACTGCAATTTTACTGACTTATTAATGTGAAGCTGCTTTGAAAGTATTTATATTGTAAATAAATAAATGTGACTTGACTACTTTATCCTTTCTGTATAATTACTTGTAGAAAATTAGCATGATTTGTCCTCTGCATTAAACCCATGCAAGTTAGTGCACACACAATAGGAGCAGCAAGTCGTAAACACACACACACACACACACACGGAGCAACCATTTGCTGCAATTGGGGGTTATGTGCTCAAAGGCACCTCAGTCATTTCCTGTCGTTATTTAGAATTGAACCTAAAGGTGCATAATTTCAGCCACTATAGCATACATGTCCCATGAAGCTGGTTGTCTCAATTTGTAACATCATATCTGTAGATGCATGATCAGGCGTGTTGTATGAGGTGTTGAGACATTTTAGTATATTGGAAATTCATGTGCAAATTACTACAATTACTAAATGACTAGTTAATAATGATGTGCCCCAACAAGTAAAGTCATAACATAATGATACCTTTGCAAATCATTAGCTAATGATTAATTAAAGCAGATAACTAGAAGTTGAAGTGCATAGCTTTGACTAATGGGTGGTAATTAACACATTAATTTACACTATTAGTTCATAAAATATGTTATTAAGGAAATAATTATACTAAAATTTTAGTATATCAGGGTCATTCTTAGCATTCGGTGCCATTTGAGTCCTTGTGACATAATGTGGTATATTTTGAGTAGAAATGGGCTAATACTTGTTTTTACATGATTATCTTAAATACTTAACCCCCCTTTACCATAGAACACAATAATATGCCTACACAGGATTAATTAATTAAAAATATTCACCCTGATTTTAGTGTAAGTAGACTAAACTGCCATGTCCCCAAGTAAGCTTGTATAACTTCAGCCACAAATATAAGTAATAAAAATCTAATAAATTCAGAATTTTTCAATATCGTTGTATATTCTTATTTATAATATTCCTCAACAAAATAGATTTTTTGTTAGTAATACATTTTTAATGCTTAAAGTCTTTAAAAAATGTTGTGTCCCTGAATTGAATGTCCCCCCTGTTACTCTGATGGAAAATCCCTCTGAACATGCCCCTTGACTGTTACTCTAATCACATGACTCTCTGGAATTTGAATACTTTTTGACTGCAAATTCTCTTCAAGAAGCAGAGTATGTATCACTCCTTAATTCACTCTTTTTTCAATGTTTAAGAGTGATTTACTGATGTGGTAAAGCATAACATGTCCACCCTGTTATGCCTATATATTGTGTAAACTTATAATTGTTTTTAATTTTGAAAATATGGTAAATAAACAGGTTTAAAATCTTCCTCAGTGATCACTGCACACTAGCTTGTTTTTCATCATACGAGTAGCAATGGCTAACTTTAGCATAAAATGTCCACCCTGTTACTGTCCACCCTGTTACTGTTTTGCTCTGTTACTGTTAATGTTTTGCATGGTAACAGGGTGGACATATTGTAACAGTAGGTGTAAATGCTAAATAATTAAGTGTTTAAAGTGATTTCGTATTATAGTGATATTATAATATTTATTTGTTATATATTTATGTTGTTCAGTGGTGTGATGTCCACCCTGTTACCCCTTTGCCCCCCCTGCCCCCCTCTGTGTTGGTTTAAGCTAATCAAATAATTTCAACAAATATTATGCATATTTTTGTGGTTAATTTTAGGGAATGAAATGGGAAAATGAAATAATTTAAAAATTGGACAAAATTCCATTGAAAAGTCTTTTTGTTCTAAAAGAAATGTGTTCAAATTACCACGGTGCCTTAAAATACAACAACTTTTTTCAAGATAATGCTTGTTAATGAATACTAAGTTAAAATACATTTGAAGGGTAAAGTGAGAGACATGTTACCTCTCAGAAAATGTAAATATTACATTAATTGTAAATTCAAAACATTCATTAATTGAGATGAGAATGTCCGGTAACAGGGTGGACATTTGGCCTTAGCATGTGTGAAGAATCTGATCAAAATTATTAAAGAGTCATATCCTGAGCTGGACCAATATATTTTTCTTGTAGTGTAACAAGCCATTCTTCAGATAAAATGTTTAAATCATGGAATTTTAAACTTTTTTTATGCAAATTTACCAAGCTGAAATGGCACTGAATAGTAGGAATGACCCATCTGTACAATTTTCTTTTTTTGGCTTCTATAGATGAGTTTCACTGAAATCAGCCTAGCTGACAGAGACAATGATGGGGCCAGTGCCATGCACTTTGCTGCCAGCCGTGGCCATTCCAAGGTTCTCAGCTGGCTCCTCCTGCATGGTGGGGAAATAGTGACAGACAGCTGGGGTGGTACGCCTCTTCATGACGCTGCTGAGAATGGAGAGCTGGAGGTATGTAAAAGAAATCACCATGAGAATTACTTTACATTAATGTTTCTTACATCTCTCTTGCCATTCAACATATGATGCAACTAAATGCAACATATGACAACACGTCATTGTGGTACAAATTTAGAGCAACCAACCTTACAAATTGTTTAATCTGAAATAATGTGGCCCGCCAGAGCCCATCTGTTCCTCTCAGACTGTGTACACTATAATCTCCAAACTCCCCGGAACAAGTACAGCTTCCTCCAGCCATCTCTCTGACCAGTCCAGACGGGACTCATCTTCTTAGCCTCAGAGTGAGACAGATACCCCTTTTCCACCAAGGCAGAGCTGGTGCTGGTTCGGAGGAGCCAGAGCCTAGTTTCAAATCAGTTCTTTGTTTTTCGACCACCAAAGCACCAGCTCCGAACCAGTAAAAGTGGTTCTTAAGTAGCACCAAATCATTGCTGGTCTAGAAGTAAAAAACGCTTACGTCAGCGGACCGTGACCAACAAGATGAACAGAATCTTGTGACCGCCCTTTTTTAAATAGCAGCTAATAATGCTAATAGCAGCCCGATTGTAATGTCTGTTAATGCAAGTTACGCCGAGCTCACGAACGTGCTGGATTTGATCTCAGCAGTTAAACTTTTCGTAGGTCTAAGCTACGTCATTGCTTACACGTTGAATGATTTTGATTGGCTAAGAAATAGATGAACACAGTAATTTTACACACATACAGATAGACAGAAGCATATCTCCATCGATGATGCATCTGACACTCAGAGGCACGTCATGACCTTCCAGGTCACAGATTTGGGTTGCTGGCGCCAGTATGTCCAGAACACCAACTCATTCAATCTCCAATAATGGCAGTGGTTCCTTAACCTGCAACCAAGAAGACTAACACTTTAGTCTAACTGGAGTAAGACTTTAACAAAGAAATTGTGCCTTAAAGGGATAGTTCACTTTGAAATTAATTTTTGATATGTTTTGAGCTTACCTCCAGTGCATCAAAGATGTAGGTGTCTTTGTTTCCACAGTATCTTCAATTTTGATAATTTTAGGTAAAACCGTTGTTGTCTGTCAGTCATACACTTGAGGTGCAGGGGATCCATCTCAAAGAGCAGTCAAAATTAAACATGATTTAGTGACTCGTAAATGTAAGTACACATTGATGCCCTAAGACACGAAACAAGTGGTTTTTGTGAGAAAACGAACAGTATTTATATATTTTATACCTCGTGTAACCATATCCACGTCCAACTGATCTGAGAGCAGGGCGCTTCCGGTCAGCGCATGCGCTGGAAGTGATCGCTTAAGTTTATACAGAGATTTTGGAAGTTTTACCTTTCACTAAACATATTTAGATATATGGGAAACCGCAATGGAAGACGATTTCGGTATATCTAAATATGTTTAGTAAAAGGTAAAACTTCCGAAATCTCCATGTAAATATTGAGTGACGTCACACGCAAGCGATCACTTCCGGCGTAACATTGAACTGATTCAGTTCGGTTCAGTTGGACACTGCACAACTGATTCAGATCGCTTGGGCGTCACTGTGATTACAAGAGGTAAAAACGATATAAATACTGTTCGTTTTCTCACACAAAAACCACTCGTTTTGTGTCTTAGGCCATCAATGTGTACTTATATTTACGAGTCATTCAATCATGTTTAATTTTGACTTCTCTGTGCATGCTTTTTGGTGGACCCCCTTAGCCCCCAGTGTATGACTGATAGACAACAACGGTTTGACTGAAAAATGTCAAAATTGAAACTACTGTGGAAACAAAGACACCTACATCTTGAATGCCCTTGAGGTAAGATAAAACATATCAAAACTTCATTTCAAAGTGAACTATCCCTTTAAACTATTGGCTTCAATGACCCCTTTCTGTTTTAACACTCAAACACAAACCAAATCCCCATTTCCCTGTTTTTTTCACTGTTACTGCGTTCACATAGGACACTATAGAAAATAGGAGCTCACATCAAGGCTGAAGAGAGTCTGAGCTGCTTATTATCAGACAAGTGTACCAAAACATAATGGTAAAACATTCACTCATTTGGGAGAAAAACAGATAACATTTGCTCCCCAGAAAAGAAATATAATAGAAAGAATACATTTTAATACAACAATTAAAGTTCAATATAGCAATGCTCAATATAGCTTGAGTATCTGTAAAGAGAAGGATCATATGTGCTGGACATGTGTTCACGAAGCCTTTAGGATCCATAAACCGTTCTCAAGATACCACAGAAAGAGACAAATGGCCTTGTGCACCTAAAAGAAGCTGATTACTTACATCAGCATGCATTTAAGAATGTGATTTCACAAGTAAAAGCACAAAGAATAAATATATATATGTCAATAAATGATTAAGTAATAATGAATATACTTAATTATTGATTTTATAAAAGAAATACATAAGCATTCAATAAATATATATATATATATATATATACACTCACCGGCCACTTTATTAGGTACACCTGTCCAACTGCTCGTTAACACTTAATTTCTAAGCAGCCAATCACATGGCGGCAACTCAGTGCATTTAGACATGTAGTCATGGTCAAGACAATCTCCTGCAGTTCAAACCAAGCATCAGTATGGGAAAGAAAGGTGATTTGAGTGACTTTGAACGTGGCATGATTGTTGGTGCCAGAAGGGCTGGTCTGAGTATTTCAGAAACTGCTAATCTACTGGGATTTTCACGCACAACCATCTCTAGGGTTTACAGAGAATGGTCCGAAAAAGAAAAAAACATCCAGTGAGCGGCAGTTCTGTGGGCGGAAATGCCTTGTTGATGCCAGAGGTCAGAGGAGAATGGCCAGACTGGTTCGAGCTGATAGAAGGGCAACAGTGACTCAAATAACCACCCGTTACAACCAAGGTGGGCAGAAGAGCATCTCTGAACGCACAGTACGTCGAACTTTGAGGCAGATGGGCTACAGCAGCAGAAGACCACACTGGGTGCCACTCCTTTCAGCTAAGAACAGGAAACTGAGGCTACAATTTGCACAAGCTCATCGAAATTGGACAACAGAAGATTGGAAAAACGTTGCCTGGTCTGATGAGTCTCAATTTCTGCTGCGACATTCGGATGGTAGGGTCAGAATTTGGCGTCTACAACATGAAAGCATGGATCCATCCTGCCTTGTATCAACGGTTCAGGCTGGTGGTGGTGGTGTCATGGTGTGGGGAATATTTTCTTGGCACTCTTTGGGCCCCTTGGTACCAATTGAGCATCGTTGCAACGCCACAGCCTACCTGAGTATTGTTGCTGACCATGTCCATCCCTTTATGACCACAATGTACCCAACTTCTGATGGCTACTTTCAGCAGGATAATGCGCCATGTCATAAAGCTGGAATCATCTCAGACTGGTTTCATGAACATGACAATGAGTTCGCTGTACTCAAATGGCCTCCACAGTCACCAGATCTCAATCCAATAGAGCATCTTTGGGATGTGGTGGAACGGGAGATTCGCATCATGGATGTGCAGCCGACAAATCTGCGGCAACTGTGTGATGCCATCATGTCAATATGGACCAAACTCCCTGAGGAATGCTTCCAGCACCTTGTTGAATCTATGCCACAAAGAATTGAGGCAGTTCTGAAGGCAAAAGGGGTCCAACCCGTTACTAGCATGGGGTACCTAATAAAGTGGCCGGTGAGTGTATATGCTGAAGAGGCAAGGGATTTTGACCACCCCTTCAAGGTCCACCCAGGTGTCGGCACCGTCTTAGCAGTCCACCTCAGAACCAGAGAAGGAGCACTGGCTCATTATCTTTCGGACCATGGAACCAACTCCCACCCTGTTGTTCTCATCCTCTTTGCTGGCGCAATCCACATCCATGGACTCACCTGGTTTGCTCCTTTGCTCCGCCCTCGCTGCTGATCATCCACCATACACAGCTGCACTGTTTGTGGTGCAGGGATTTGCCTTTCAGAAGGATTTGTTAGCAGTGGCGGATTTAGCAAATTGGGGGCCCAAGGCGAAGGTAGTATGGGGCCCCCCATCCGATCTTCTAAAAGAGAACGAAAAAAGTTAAAAAATTTTTTTTGAAAAATAAACCATTAAATGGCACTTTCTGGAGAGTTGTGTGCAAAGAAATATAGAAAAAAATCGGTCTAACAAGTCTTATATTTCTGTAATTCGCACAGATCAAAACACAAATATGCTAACTGAATAGATTGCTAGTTGAGAAACACTACTTTAATTAATGTTTTTATGATGACTTTGGGAAAGGTTAACTAAACGGAGCTGGCCAGTAAGTTATTTGGCAAATTTCATTCATACAGATCTGTATATTATGCTATAGTTTTTGATAGTGTTTTACATTTCAACCAGATAATCACGATGATCATTGCGTTTGTCTTACCGAATGTGGTAACTTTATGCAATTACAGTTTGTCCATAAGCTTTTTTTATATTAATGCCGACAGTAAAATGTTGCCAGATATTTATACGAAAAACAAAACAAATTAATAATAATAGTCTGAAATAAGTTCAAAGCTTGTGTTTTGAAAATAAGATTAATATATCACTAAGCCTAACATATAACTTTCCACTTTATAACTTCCTAAAGTGTCACATTACACCAGAAAAACAGGTCTAGAAGACTACTGCACCTTTCTATAAGGTGGATCTGGCAACACGGACACTGTACCCGCGCGCTCACTACGCACTCATATGAGGTGGTTTAAACGGCTGTTTAATCATTTAGAGAGCTTGACATTTTATTTTTGAATGTAAAAAAAATGACAGCGGTCCGGAACTTCGGTGACTTCATAGCTGGCTACGGCCATGGACTTCTAACATATTGTTAGCATTGTTGTCATTGTCAGCGGGCATCACAAAAAAGTTTGTTACCTTCTGCAATGTTGCTGAAAACGTTTTGCTTTCCTCCCGCGTCCTGCTTTTTCAGCACCGCTTGGGTAAGTTAGCTGTAGATTTGCTTCATTTTTACTCTGTCTACTACTCTGTACACACTGCCTGTCACTTCTTTTTCTCCGTCAGTTTTTTTTTTTGGCGCATTACAGCCTTGTCACTTTCGCACGCAGAAAGTCAAATGAGAAAATGGAATAGTCCAATGCAGTGAGTTGAGGTGGGGGGGCCCTTCTATCTGCGACACTAATGATTTTATGCGTTTTTTAGAAATATATAATTTGCGAAAAGGAAAAAAACAAACAAACAAACAACTTAAGCATAATTTAATGGGACATTTTGGGGGCCCCTCAGGTAGCTCGGGGCCCAAGGCAGTTGCCGACCTTTGCCTAATGGTGCACTTTTTTTGTTTACCATGTCAAGTTGACAATTGCAGGAGTTCCAAAACAAAATCAGGAACCTTTAAAATAACAATTTATTATTATTATAACATAAATACATTCTTAATACAGAATAATCAAAAAAATTTAAGTAAAAGACCAGTGTTTTTATGTCATAACTTATATGACATTATTGTAAAGTAGGATGCAGATAGCACTGACATTTTCACTGAAGCACGGCATACTATTCGTTGTAACATGATCCATCTGAGGGTAGTTGACAGAAAAAGTGCGTCAGAGAGTATTGTCTCTTGTTTTCCACCTGAGGGCTAAACGCATGACAGCTGTCATTAAAAGTACCCTTTTACTGCATATATTTTAAAACCACTAATACTTTCTCAAACTCTCAAATGTCAACAGACAAACATTCACACCCTACAAGAAGAGCACACACTCTTTTAAATGGTGATGTTTAGGTGAAAATATGTGCATAATTCTGTGCAAGAGGCTGTGTAATACTCAGAGCTGAGTATTATTGTATTGATATTGATAGTAACACTAGTATCCAGATCAAATGAAGGTCCTGTGCCACAGCCCTGAAGTGTAGAGATCTTTTCAACTAAACTATCATTCTCAAAATGATTCCCGTTCATGTGGATCTGCGGAAACGACTAAAAACGCTGTATTATGCATGCCAGACAAGTCATTTGGTGATGTCACTTTGTAAAGAAAGACAATTCTAACGCTTATATGAATTCAAACACACATAGCTATAGACTAAACATGAAATACGTATGTGCATGCCATCACTGTTTTCACAGATTTACGTTTTTGAAGTTTACACGGTGACGGTATAGTTTTCAAAACTTGGTTTCAAAAACGTGCACTTGAAACCTACTTCTCTGGCACCAAAACACTATTGTCATGTAAATGAATGGCCAGAACGAATTAAAAGTTATCCGTTTTCAGTTGAAAATGGTGTTGTGTACACGGCCCCTAAGTTAATAACTAATGATTTTTACAATGGAAATGAATGAATGAAAAACGTACTTGGACAATGACTTTCTTCTAGAGCTGCTAATTTCCTATTATCACTGTAAAGCTGCTTCGAAACCATCTGTATTGCAAAAAGCGCTATATAAATGAAGGTGACATGACTAGCACTGATAGTTGGAAGCATTACCAGATGAGTCAAAAATATTATATATTATATTAGGGCTGTCAAACGATTAATCATGATTAATCACATCCAAAATAAAAGTTTGTGTTTACATAATATATGTGGGTGCCCTGTGTATAATTATTTTTATATATATATATATAAATACACACACATGCTTGTATATATTTAAGAAATATTTTCATGTATATACTGAATATAGATTTATATATAATTTATATTATATATAAATATAAATATTTTATATGTAAGCAATAAGGTACGAGAGGCTGTGCTGTATCGTGAAATAAGTAACAGCTGAAGGGCGTTGTTAGGCACGACGCAAAGCGGAGTGCCTGCAACCCCTTCAGCTGTTACTCATTTCACGATACAGCACTTGCCTCGAAGTATCTTATTGCTTTTATAAAACGGTTGCCACACAATATTAAAGTAAAAAACAATGTTAGTGCAACTTTCTTGAAGTAAAATCACTAAAAGCCTACCTTCCGCTGGAAAAAAATAGTCCCCGAGTGTGAACAGCAACAACGTTCCAGTGTGTAAAATGCATGAAAGCTCAAATAAAAACAACATAGAACCGCAGTGTTGCGCAGCGATCAATAGAACCGTTGGGTGAAGCGGTCGTAGCCGTGTTTTATCGTGAATAAAGCACAGCTCTTGACCAATCAGAATCAAGGATTCGAACTACCCGTTTTATAAATAATTTTTTTTCTTAAATATACATGCATGTCTGTGTATTTATATACTGTATATACAAAATATTTATACACAGTGTACCCACATATATGTAAACTCAAACTTTTATTTTTGATGCGATTAATCACGATTAATCATTTGACAGTCCTATATTATATATTTAAGCAGCATTTTCTCAAAACCCAGTGTATAATACAGTATATATGTCCGATTATGCTCTATAGTTTAAAAAGGGTTTGTTCACATCCCTAACCCCTAATGTTCGCTTCTAGCAGACAGTAGTAAATATATTAAATAAAGCGGTCCAAGATTTTCTGGGTGTTATATAATATAAATGTGTTTTTTTTCTGCATAGTGCTGTCAAATTCTGGTAGTGAACGGAGTGGATATGGGACTACTGGGACCAGGGATGGATTCTCGAGCAGGAGACCTAGCTGAATACAACGGGCATCAACAGTGTGCCAAGTACCTCCGCACTGTCGAAAACATGGTGAGATGCAGTACTGACACAACCACACACTGTCTTAAACAAGGGATCTACAACAAAAGAAATGTTAAATTCTCATCACATTTGCTTTCATATTTCTGTTTACAATCTTAGTACTACAAAATATGATATATATATATATATATATGTATATATATATATATATATATATATATATATATATATATATTTATATATATATATATATATAGGGCTGTGCAAAAATTAATTGCGATTAATCGCATCCAAAATAAAAGTCTGTGTTTACATAATATATTTGTGTGTGCTGTATATAATTATTTGTATATATATAGACTACGGTCAAAAGTTTAGGGTCGGTAAGATTTTTATGTTTCTAAAAGAAGTCTCTTCTGCTCACCAAGGCTGCAATTTTTGATAAAAAATACACAAAAAACACAGTAATATTGGAAATATTATGACAATTAAAATGACTTTTTTATGTTAATATATATTAAAATGTAATTTATTCCTCTGAAAAAAGCTGAATTTTCAGCATCATTACTCCAGTCTTCAGTGTCACATGATCCTTCACAAATCACTCTAATATGATGATTTTATGCTCCAAAAACATGTATGATTATTATCCATGTTGAAAACAGTTTTTTAAATTTTTATTTCAGGATTCTTTGATGAATAGAAAGTTCAAAGAACAGCATTTATTTAATTAAAATCTTTTCTAACATTATTAATGTCTTTACTGTAACTTTTCATCAATGTAACTCATCCTTGATGAATAGAAGTATTGATTTCTTATTTATTTCCCCAAAAATAAAATACAAATTCTTACTGACCCCAAACTTTTTAAAGGGTAGTGTTTAATGTAACAAAAGCTTTCCATTTCAGATAAAAGCTGTTCTTTTGAACTTTCTATTCAGTCAAAGAATCCTGAAATAAAAATGTAAAAAACTGTTTTCAACATGGATAATAATCATACATGTTTTTGGAGCATAAAATCATCATATTAGAGTGATTTGTGAAGGATCATGTGACACTGAAGACTGGAGTAATGATGCTGAAAATTCAGCTTTTTTCAGAGGAATAAATTACATTTTAATATATATTAACATAAAAAAGTCATTTTAAATTGTCATAATATTTCACAATATTACTGTGTTTTTTGTGTATTTTTTATCAAAAAATTGCAGCCTTGGTGAGCAAAGAGACTTCTTTTAAAAACATTAAAAATCTTACCGATCTTAAACTTTTAACCGATTAGTGTAAATACACACACATGCATGTATATATTTAAGAAATGTGTTATTCATATATAAAATATTTATATTTATATACATAGATTATGTATATATATATATATATATGCATACAGAATTTAAGCAAATAATTCTTAAATATATACATGCATGCATAGGTATTTATAAATACAAAATAATGATATACAGCACACACAATATATTATGTAAGCACAGACTTATTTTGGATGTCGATTAATCGCAATTAACTTTTGCACAGCCCTAATATATAATATTCATATATTATTCTTTTTTTACTTTTCTGTGAGGCAATATGTTCAATTATGGGATTACCAATATTAAATATTAAATTCTTATTGTGTGCACAAAACTTTAGCCACATTTTAATTTCTATTCCTTTCAGTATGTGTAAAACTTTAATGAGGAACAACAAAGTGCACCCCGTCTATACGTGCATGTAGGCTGTACATTATAAGTAGGTTGTTGTGAGTGTGTACTAGAGAATAATTGCATGTCCTCAGTGTAATGATGTGGTTTCTTGCAACCTTATCAGCCACAATCTCGTTTGTTACTACCTGTAATTAACTTCTGTTTATCAAAAGGAATTTAAGCACTCTCAAAAAGTTTATTAACCAGTTACAGGCATCTTTAAGGTCAACCTGCCAAATAAATGCCACTAATCTATGCCTAACAATAACACTAGCTTTCATCTCAGAGTGTGGAACACAGAGTCTTGTCATGCGTACCCTTTGGCAGATCTGAGAGAATAAGCAACCTGACTCAGGCCTCTCCTCTCCCAACGCCACCCTGCCCACCCCAGCCCCCCTGGGGCCCACTTTGACATCTGCTCGCCCTCCAGCTCGTTGTCCAATTACGACTCTGCAAACTCCAGCCAATCCAGCACTGGAGAGAAAGAGGAGTGGCACTGCCTCCCTCAAGAACTTCCACAGGTCAGAGAAACACACATTTATGGCCAACATATCAGTCATTTGATATGACACTGTGAGAAGTGACAGTAAAGACATTTATAATGTTACAAATGATGCTGTTCTTTTATTCTTTCTACTCATCAAATAATCCTGAAAAAAATGCATCATGGTTTAATAGCAGCACAACAGCTTTCAATATTGATAACAATAAAAAAAATGCTTCTCTGAGTACCAAATCAGCATATTAGAATGAGTTTTGAAGGATCATGTGACACTAAAGACTACACTCTTAGAAAAGAGGGTTCATTGGGGTTCTATTATAAAGCATAGGGTTCTTTACTCAACTCCAAAGAACCTTTTTATGAGTAAAAAAAGGTTCTATGATGACAAGAAAGAACCTTTGACACCCTTTTATTCATTCATATATTACATTATTCTGCAACATTTTGTAGTTGTAATTCAATTATTGTTTCTTAAACTGTTGTAGTAATTTAATATCACATTTTAATCATGCTTATTTTTGGAGGAGAAAAACTGAAACGGCACTCTTCGTGCTGATATTGATTAACTACATTAAATGATATAAATATATACTTTTTCTAACCCCCATATCTTGAATTTTGTGATGATTCACATGCATTCATAAATACATTTTAGGGTCTTGATGTTTGTCAATAATATGACATATTTATTTCGGAAAGGACAAAACAAATGATAATGAATGAACCCAAAAGGTTCCACATAGAACCATTTCCCTGGTTGCAAATACATAACGCTGATAGAACTTTTAAGGTTCTACTGTATATACTGTAGAACCTTTTCTTCTAAGAGTGTAGAGTAATGATGCTGAAAATGTAGCTTTGCCATCACAGGAATAATTTTACAATATATTAAAAGAGAAAACAGTTAAATTAAAATAATATTTCAAAATAAATTCAGTTTTTACTGTATTTTTGATGAAACGCTGGCTTGATGAGCATATGAGACAAACAAAAACTTACCAACCTCATACTTTAAACATTTTTAACCATTTATTTTATATCATTTACTTGATACAAAATGTTCTCTTCACATTTCCTGCATTCCTGTGTTTTGAATATGAACTCCTCCCTCTAAAATGAAAATACCCCATGTTCATTGCGCATATATTCTCAGTGCAGTATGATTGAAGCATTGTCTTAACAATGGTGGGAAAAGCTGAGCTCGCTTAAGCAGAACTCATTCAGAAACATGTTGCCATAGCATTGCCCAGGAAACATGCTGTGAGCCTTCCCAGTAATGTCCTCTAGTGGACACATTTTGAAAACAGTAATAGTTGAAAAAGAAGCAGAGATTTTTATACTTTCACTAGCAGTCAGAAGTTGACTGAATTTATGTTTTTTTTTATGATCTTAATTAAAACTTTTGATTTATTTAAAAAAATGTTCACCACTACAACATTCCCATACTTACTAATAATATAATATAGCATCACGCTGCTTTATTAGGTACACCTGTCCAACTGCTCGTTAACACTTAATTTCTAAGCAGCCAATCACATGGCAGCAACTCAGTGCATTTAGGCATGTAGACATGGTCAAGACAATCTCCTGCAGTTCAAACCGAGCATCAGTATGGGGAAGAAAGGTGATTTGAGTGACTTTGAACGTGGCATGATTGTTGGTGCCAGAAGGGCTGGTCTGAGTATTTCAGAAACTGCTAATCTACTGGGATTTTCACGCACAACCATCTCTAGGGTTTACAGAGAATGGTCCGAAAAGAAAAAACATCCAGTGAGCGGCAGTTCTGTGGGCGGAAATGCCTTGTTGATGCCAGAGGTCAGAGGAGAATGGCCAGACTGGTTCGAGCTGATAGAAGGGCAACAGTGACTCAAATAACCACCCGTTACAACCAAGGTGGGCAGAAGAGCATCTCTGAACGCACAGTACGTCGAACTTTGAGGCAGATGGGCTACAGCAGCAGAAGACCACACCGGGTGCCACTCCTTTCAGCTAAGAACAGGAAACTGAGGCTACAATTTGCACAAGCTCATCGAAATTGGACAATAGAAGATTGGAAAAACGTTGCCTGGTCTGATGAGTCTCGATTTCTGCTGCGACATTCGGATGGTAGGGTCAGAATTTGGCGTCTACAACATGAAAGCATGGATCCATCCTGCCTTGTATCAACGGTTCAGGCTGGTGGTGGTGGTGTCATGGTGTGGGAATATTTTCTTGGCACTCTTTGGGCCCCTTGGTACCAATTGAGCATCGTTGCAACGCCACAGCCTACCTGAGTATTGTTGCTGACCATGTCCATCCCTTTATGACCACAATGTACCCAACTTCTGATGGCTACTTTCAGCAGGATAATGTGCCATGTCATAAAGCTGGAATCATCTCAGACTGGTTTCTTGAACATGACAATGAGTTCGCTGTACTCAAATGGCCTCCACAGTCACCAGATCTCAATCCAATAGAGCATCTTTGGGATGTGGTGGAACGGGAGATTCGCATCATGGATGTGCAGCCGACAAATCTGCGGCAACTGTGTGATGCCATCATGTCAATATGGACCAAACTCCCTGAGGAATGCTTCCAGCACCTTGTTGAATCTATGCCACAAAGAATTGAGGCAGTTCTGAAGGCAAAAGGGTGTCCAACCCGTTACTAGCATGGGGTACCTAATAAAGTGGCCGGTGAGTGTATATTCCCATACATATTATTCTTAAATGTTGAACAGTGGTAACAATTAGAATGAGTGTGTCCAGGCTTTCAACTATTATAGGTATAGTGAATATTAATTATTAGGTTGACATCGTGATTGGAGTAAGCACTGTGAATACCCTCCATAAGTATAGAATGCATTTTGCTAAGCTTTAAATAAGATGCAATCAGTTTTTCCAAGTGTGGCAAGGACTAAAACAAATAAATAAAAATGAACACGTTTATTAAACAAGTACTGAAAATGTATTATATTATTGAATATTAATAATAATAATAAGATATATTACATAATATATTATATAAACTATTTCTCAACCTAGTAGTATCTATAGCTCTGCCTCTGTGGGTTTGGATTAGTATTGAGGGAAATAATTTACAGTTACCATAGTTAGTCATTTTCTTCTGTGGCTAAAATTAAATATCCAAGTAAGAAGAAAGAATTTTAAAATTACATAATAAATAGATAAATGAAAAATAACACACCAGCCAACTGAGTAAAAGTAGAAAAAACTGCAGTGAATACAAACAATTTAGTGACAATATTATAAGAGACTATATTTATAATATTGTAAATATCACGTGTAAAATATCACATTGAAATATCATTTTTATAAATATATGATGATAATAACACTACATTATATTTGATGTACTATATAAGATTTTTTTTATGTTTGACTAAATCAATACATATTATTAAAGAAACATGTTTTATTGCAGGAGGTGCAGATTCTGACCATTACAGACATGCAGACCTATATGGACATGCTGAACCCTGATGTAGCAGGAAACTCCCAGAATGCAAAAGACTCTTCACACCTGCCGCCCCCTCCAGCGTTTCCCCCACCCCCCACCTCCGTCCATCCCTCCCATTCACCACCCCCGCCACCTGCCTACCCCCCACCCAAACCACCTGAGGAGGAAGCATCCGCGAATACTTGAAGGTGAAGAGGAACCTTCGGAGAGTGGAGAATGAAGCTGTCAAAAAAGAGGTATGCTATATCTTTTCTAGTTGTTTTGTGCATCCTCCTTTTAGGATCACCTTGTGTAATACTACAAAGCAGAATTTGTAAACCAGTTATAACAATTCAAGGAAATATGTTTTTAAAGGAGCATTTCAACCATTTCAGCATTAATCTTAATTGTAAGTGGATCATATACGTAGTCGAAATGTAAAAGAATTTTTGAATTTGGTGCCCTCTTGACTGAGAAAAGACCAAGAGGGTTAAGTTAAAATAACGGTCCGAGTTCACTCGACAAGATGCTGCCACTGAATAAACGGCCGATTTTGCCAAATTAGGTGTCAAATTTCGTTTGACATCCCCCCACTGGATGGCAGACATGTCATACTTCATCCCTGAAAACGTCATGTTTCTATACAAAATGTTCAAGTTACAGCGCATTGAATCAGTGCGATCAAAAGCGGAGCTAGTGTGAGAGTGAGCCATTTCATCAGAGCCTCTCCGCGATCGCGGCGACAGTATTATGGTGGAGACTTTGTCTATTATCACATGATATGTTAGACAAGGTCGAAGTATTCATAGTACAGATAGGGGGTAACGGGAAGGCAGGGTGGGGACGCAATAGTGTGCATACTCGGCGTGGTCGTATCATCACTTATGATCTGCGCTTTGCCATAACGAGTGATCTTTTGAACTAAACAGGTCTTGTCTACTTGTGTTTTGTAGTTTGGGCTCATGATAAATAAGATTAAGTTGACAGCTATACTTGCCCGGGCCGCTGCGCATTCGGATTCGTTACTGAGCGATGGCCGCTGTATGAGTTGGTTTCTGGGGTGGAGCGCGAAGTGAAAGCGCTCCCGCCCTTACCCGACCCTGTGCCTTTCTTTCCAGGTGTGCATGAAGAACTTTGGCAGTATGGAAGCACGTTGGCGCCAATTATCAATTTTATCCAAATTATCACAGAACAATGCTCCATCCCCCATTTTCTATCGACAGTGGTCCCTTTACGTCTTGCTTGTTTGTTGCTTGTACAAGATACCCTAGAAGATTGGTGGGTTTCGACCAATCATGGATCTGCGTGTTTTGAATCAGCTTCCGTTCAAAATGCTACGCAGAAACGCCTTCTCGAATGCTTTCACTCTTAAAGGGCGGGTTTACTGCTCTTTTTCTTTGCATGATTGTGTTTATGGGGTGCAATATAACATGTATCCGTGGTTTTCTTTTTTTAAAAGTCTTATTTTTCATAAATTTCACCTTTATTGTCAGCTGCGCTCTCCTCTGTCCCCTGAACGAGCGGTTCACTTCCTGAGTCTATGAAAACACTCCCTCAGAACCACGTAGCGGGCTCAGATTGGTTCGTTTGGGCCGGTGTGTTGTGATTGGCTAAACTGTCGCTCACGTTGTCCGGAAGATTAACGCCCATGACCTTTACGGGCGAAACGGGCGGGCATGCCAAATGTGGATAACATAGACGGTGGATACACGTAAATAATGATGTTGAGACTGCAGTATCACTGAGGCAGAATCAGACCGAGAAAGCCGTGATGAATCGAGTCAAGCAGAACCTCACCACACACGGCTCTTAAT
The DNA here is from genome assembly GCA_030378365.1 of Hybognathus amarus. NCBI lineage: Eukaryota > Metazoa > Chordata > Actinopteri > Cypriniformes > Leuciscidae > Hybognathus > Hybognathus amarus. The sequence goes on along the minus strand of JAQIUQ010001938.1, from coordinate 324,274 downwards.
AAAGGTTTCTGAATGATAATTTGCTTCATTTTTTTACTTTATACACGTTTGTTTTACACAATAGCATCTGACTGGCAACGATAGCAACTGACTGGCTAACTAATGTTAAACACAAACAGCGTTTGCAGGTTTATGTTCTTGATCAAATCGAAAATAAAGTCATAAAGCATATATATATGAAAAATACATTTACAACATTAGTACTTATACAAAATTCAGGTCCATAATGTTTGTACGCGTTTGCCGTAGACACAAAATAGCCTAACTAGTAGCCCATAAAGCCTACAAAGCCAGCGCTGGCATTTGAAAAAAAAAAAAAAAACACAACGCTACGTCGGAATTATACATGCAAATACATTTAAAATGATGAAGTCTTAGCCTACTTACAGGTTGTGGCCCAACAACTGCTGACTTTTAACTGCTGGTTTTAAAGTTGGATCTGCTTCATGATTTAGAAACAGTTTCTTGTTTACGTTAATCCAGTGTTGAACTCGTGGAGATTCTGGAAGCTGTCTCTCGGAAATGCGCAGCACAGAGAGCTAAATTACGATCGTCACTTTCAGGAATATAATCAAACACAAATTGTGTCCATTGTTGTCGAAGTATAGTGTCCGTGGGAAGCCCGAAACACAGAAGACCTGACAGCTGCGTGAACACAACTCACTCGATGCATGCCCTTTCCTGCATATTCCGGAGGGAGTGGTTGATACAAATGTGTGGGTTAGTGATGTACCATAACCCAGCTGTAGTCCAAAATCGAGTCGTTTCTGTAGGCAATTTTACTTTCTGATATTTAAACGACGATATCTCTGCTTACACTAAACTTTCAGTGCTGCAACTTTGCAGATACTGTTCATGCACCAACAGCAACATTACACACTATTTAAAATAAAAAAAGTGAAATCGCACTTAAACCCGCCCTTTAAGATTGGTTTTCAGCGATTGACCTGAAGGACGCATCCTCGGTCAACCTGACTGGTCCGTCTCACGAACGATCGTGCTCAGTCAGTGTTGAACTGCTTTAATTCATTCAAAGGCAGGACAGCAGTTCCACTGAAATGATTTCAGAGGCTCCAGGGGCATGTGGCATCCGCTGCCCATGGTCACGCTGCTCTCTTTGCTTCATATGAGACCACTTTAGCACTGCCTACACAACCAGGCCCCGAGATGGGCATGGCACCGTTGCTCGCTTTAAGTGATCATCACTCCGACTTGCCACCAAGCTTTTCAGACCATGGTCAGACTATGGGCCGGAGTCCCCTAGAACAAGTGTCCAAGCATGTTGTTGTCTCAACAGATGCCTCCGCGTATGCAATGGGCATTCTGCCTTCGGACAGGACAGGACCTTGACTGCATTGACATATCTATTGCCTCGAGTTGCTAGCAGTATTCCTTGCCCTTCGCTGGTTTCTACCGTGGCTGCGGGACAAGAATCCAGGCAAGCTCAATCATGCAGCCGACAGCTCACTCCCGGAAGATTCAAAACTCCACCCCCAGGTGATCCAGCTGATTTGAAGGCGCTCAGGTGGACCTGTTTGCCGCTCTAAGACACGTCCCACTGCCAGTCATTCTCATTCGCTGACCGAGGGGGACCCTGAGGCATGGATGCACTGGCACACAGCTGCCCCCCAGGGGTCTACGCGAGTATGCGTTTCCCCAGTGAGCCTACTCCGTCCAGACCCTGTGCAAGGTCAGGGAGGACAAGGAGCAGGCTGGTTGCGCTGTATTGGCCCATCGGACCTGATTCCCAGAACTCGTGCTTCTTGTGAGTTCTGGGAATCATTCCGCTCAGGGACAGGGCACAGCACCCCATTTCGACAGTCACTGACAGACCTCGTAGTTACTGACTGAATGGGAACATCTAGGTTATGTATTATAACATGAAGAGAGGACGGAGACGTTACATCCCATCACCACAATCCCTGTGTTCATCGATGAGCGTCCGGGCACTGGCTCGTCTGAATGAGTACTGCACCGTTTCTTATACCCTCAACACAGGCGTGGTTCGGGATGCAAATCTCACTCGCCAATGTCCAAGGGCCTGTTCTGTTGACACTCAAAGGTGATAGGGCTCTCAGGCGAGATGAGTCACTGACGTAACATTACAATAAATAACCCAGACAGTTTCCTCTTCTTCGCTTTGAAAGGCATTTGGCTTTTGAGCCCTTATAACAGAAAGGCTTGAGTTAAGAATTTGACTTAACTTGATTAGCTAATGTCCAGAAATTAGGGGTGTAACGGTATATGTATTCGTATTGAGGCTTCCCGGTTCGGTACACATACAAACCGAACCGATTCCATGGACCGTTTTTCCTGCCGGCAAAATTCACGCTGGTGCGATCACCATAACGTTGCGTTGCGCAACATCAAATGGCAAGCGAAATGAAAGCAGAATGAACCTGCGCCACTCATTATGTGCTTCACGGACCGTTCAGCAGTTCGGACCAGTAACATCAGTGCAGCTCAAGCCGTTCTCAATCAAGCGACACTGTTACTACTACACAGCGCTGAGATATCCAGTAAAGAAAACATTTGAATTCGCCACTGAAGTAACATCGCTGCGAGATTGTGATGGGTGTCTGAGGCTGGGATCGAACGCTGGTCTTCTAGTACGACTGAGCTGCTTCTTTACCTCTGAGCTATTGTGGATGTCAAACAGCAGATGGACCCACGGTCAGAATCCAAGTTTAAAAGTTACAACAAAAAAGGAAGCCGAGCTTCCAGAGAATAAATCAAAGAAACAAAATGTTACAGACTTTAGCTTTCTTGGCAAGGACAATACAGGCATGGTAGGCTCAAGACTGAACACAACTGTGAGAAAGAGACATGCTTAAATAGGCCAATACAAACAAGCTAATGAACCCCACAGGTGGGATAAATCAAATAGTAATGAGTGGTAACAATTACAAGCTGAGCCACCTAGTGGCTGGGAGAATCATTACAGCTCAGCACCAACTAGAGGCAGGGAGAGTCATTACAAGCTGGAGCCTTACAGAGATCTAGTGAGAAGCATTCACATTTCTCCATTATTAACTGTAGATCTCTATTAGATCAAACAGCGCTGAACCAGGAGAAACATTGTGCCGTGAATGAACTGAGTAATACTTTACGTCCACAGACCAGCAACATTCACCATGGATTTAATATATAGTAACACTAACTGTAACCAGTTTGGCTGGAATAGTGAAATGCTTTCAAGTACTTCACACATCTTTTTCCAGCACTTCAAAACTCAAATATTATATAAATAAATATATATTTAAATGTTATTTTTAATGTGATGACCAAAACATTATTTGTTCATCCTTCAACGATGACCCCCTTTTATAAACCTGAAAGTTTCAAGATGTAGGAAAACTCAAACTTTTTTTTCTTTTAATAAATAGGACATTTCTCAGGCATTTTTTTCTTTCTGCTGTATCGAAAACGTACCGAACCATGACTTTAAAACCAAGGTACGTACCAAACCGTGATTTTGTGCTAACACAGCATAAGATCATCTACATCTTTCAAAAATAAGATCATTGTTTATTTCATCTAAAGCTACACTGAAAATTCATCCATTCAGAGTGCAGAGCACATGGCCTCTAGTGAGTCATCATCTCATGTGTGTTCATGTTGATCAAACAGATATTATAAAGCCATGAGGATTAAAGTCCTGAATCACATTGTTTATTCATAGAACATAAAAGAGTCTTATTTGTACATTTATACTAATGGACAGTATAGAATAAAAGCCTTTATATAAATTACTGTACAATAGTGGACAAGAGTGAGTAAAGCTATAATCCTGTATGCTTATATACAGGACTCTTATTTTTGTTTCTTATGCATGTAAGGCTCACAATCAGAACAGAACTGCAAATGAACATGTACCACAACACAAAAGGCATCCCAAATGAAATGGAGACGGATTTAAAATGCTTTACATAGGCAAGTCTGCATGGCACGCAAAATAGCGCTATTCATGGGAAGTGCACAAGAGACACAACTTCCTGAAATGATTCAATCTATACATATATCAATCATATCAAACATACAGTATACTTGTGTAGGGTGAGATATATTATTTAGCAAATCCCTGTTTCTTGATTGGTTGTACAGTCTCAAAATGTAATCTATATTATTGCCAGTTCTAATCTGCTAAATGCGACAAGGCATAAAGATATTAATACATTTTAAACTTTAACATAATGATTGTCTTTAAAACTACTTCGAAGTAATGTGAAATGTGCTATACACTTACATTAGGCTTGACATAATAAGCATAAAAACACAGAATACACAGCACTCATTGGATTAAATACTTGTTATACTTTTAATTTGTTTACATTTTTTTCAATACTTACAAGTTTTGAATCAAATGGATGCCTACTTAAAGGGTTAATTCACCCAAAAATGAAAATTAAGTCATTAATTACTCACCTCCATGCTGTACCAACCCTGTAAGACCTTCGTTCATCTTCGGAACACAAATGAAGATATTTTTTATTTAATCTGAGAGGTGGATCACTCCTTCATAGGCTTCTTCACTACTTCTTGTTACCGGCTGCTCACCGCTTAGGAGTATTAACGCCACCTTCCGTATAAGATGATGATCCATATATATATAAGGCGCTCCGGATTGTAAGGCACACTGTCGTTTTTTGAGAAGATAAAAGGCTTTTAAGTGCGCCTTATAGTGCGGAAAATACGGTAATTGAAAAGCGTATGTACAGCGCGCATCTTCCTCTGCTTGTAAACAGAAAGTTTTGCGCTTCCAGCTATATCAGCACATCATCTTATACGGTAGGTGGCGGTAATACTCCTAAGCGGTGAGCAGCTGGTAACAAGAAGTAGTCGAAGAAGAACATCCGTCATCTCAGTTCTCGCGCATGCGTTCTGGAAATCTCTTCTACTCTCGTCTAAAGGCCCATAAGGAAGTAATGGAATAGTTGAATAAAGTCGTTATTTATGTTTTTTTCGCACAAAAAGTAGTCTCGTCGCTTGATAAACTTTAATGACTTTATGGGCCGTCAAGAGCCAGTCCCTTAGGCAGCCTAAGTAGGAGTGATCCACCTCTCAGATTAAAAAAAAATATCTTAATTTGTGTTCCGAAGATGAACGAAGGTCTTACGGGGCTGGTACAGCATGGGGGTGAGTAATTAAATGACTTAATTTTCATTTTTGGGTGAACTAACCCATTAAATGAACTTATACTTGGATGCGATTAATTACGATTAATCGCATCCAAAATAAAAGTTTTTGTTTACATAATATATGTATGTGTAGTGCGTATAATTATTTTGTATATATAAATACACACACATGCATGGATATAATTTAGGAAATATTTGCATGGATATATATATTTATACAAAATTAATGTTACACATAAATATAAATATTTGATATATTAATAACAAATTTTTCTTGAATAAATACATGTATATGTGTGTTTATATATACAAAATAATTATACACACTTCACAAACATATTATGTAAACACAAAACACTTTTATTTTGGATGCGATTAATCGCAATTAATCGTTTCACAGCCCTAATATATATTATTTTCTTATCTTTCGAAATGCATTCTGTAAAATATTTAATAAAAACAAAATAATTCACAATACAATATTTAAATTTAAATTCATAAACACTAGGTTGTAGAAAAGAACTAAAGATTCCAGAATGTTTTATGCTATTCAACCACTATTCTGATGTTAACGACTTATCGTCTTAAAGTTAAAATAAATGCATTCAAGCAATATGATATAATGATACAGCTCAGTTAATTACAAAGACCAGCTTTCTGAGTTAGTTGCATCCCATCTGAGTCTTGTGTAACCAAATATTCCACAGAGCTTTAGGTATTCTGCGTATAGGCCCATAATAGCAAAGCATTCCCTGTGGATTTTACATCTAATTAACACACTTACCACAATCTCATCCCTTTTTAATTGGCATGAAATACATATGTAGGTGTAAGATAACACATTAGTTAGCTTTGACAGTAAAGCAACACAATATGTTCTAATTAATCGTCCATAAACTTAATCACAGCGGTTTGTCACAAATAGCACACAGCGGCCATTAGAAAGCTGGATAATCAGACCAGCAGTGAATCTTCTGTTGTCTGGCCAACAAACTTCAATCTGTTCTAAAAAAAACACACACACAACCCTGTGCACACTAATAAACACAATGCGGTTAAGCCCAGAGCAGGTGCACACACATGATATGGACTCAAACACTCATATAGACAAAAACACAATGCTACTTTTGTGTTCTCGTTAATGAGGGCTTCCATTAGCCAAGCTGACCCTCCAAAGGATCTATTGATGCATTGCATGACAGATTTGACATTAATTTAACTAATTAAACTGTCAGATATGCCAGCACATCCCAACACACAAATTCTCAGATCATTAAACTGTACTAATGGCATCTTTGGAATATGAAGAGCAGATAATCCACTTGTTTGTCAGGCCTTTTTGTGCTAATTATTTGAAGTAATAGCTCATATCTTCCTATCAAACCTTGTTTTCATGATTACCATTGTACCTTATGGTGGACTAACTCGTGAAAAAAACATCAGAACTTAACACTTCACTTAGTATGCAATAAATATATGTATTCAGAGGCATAAAATTATCTATACACTTAAAATGAGTGTAATTTTTATTCATTTTCATTGGCTTGCTTCACAACACATTTCAGTTTATATTATGATTGAGTTTTAGACTAAATGTGAGCATTAGGGGAGCGCGGGCACAACGTAATGCGGGGCTAGTTGTAACACACTTGTTTTAAATACTTCCACACATGCTGGCATGACGAAACTTGGTATATTTACTAGTTGCCATTTCAACACTTTATAGAGAAAAAAATTGCGCCAAAATTCCAAAATCTTTGTAAGATATCACTGAACATTTATTTAACCATAGCAAAATTACATTTCTTAATTAAGTTAATTTTTCATCTCTATTTTTTGTGTTTATTAAAAATTAGACAAATCTGATATTATTTTAATCTCCAATCTGTTGTTAAACAGTTGATATAGTTCTTTAATGCTTTGCTAACTAGCAGAAGACACTAGCAGGGTTTAAACCCCAGTTGTGCAGTTGGGGCATGTTGTAACACTGTGTTACAATGTGCCCCTATTAGAAATATGCTATTATATTCTATACTTTTATGAATTCTATTGGGAAAACATGAGAAACATGTAAATAAAGACTGAGAGTCAATGTTCAGAAATTATTAAGTATTATTGTGTTTTGAACTATGCTGTATAGCTGTGTTTTCTGATGTGTTTTTTGTCATATTCAAAAATTAGTTTATTTTTAATTATTAAAAAATGCCATTATTTTATATGAATAAGTTAATAATTGTATTTTAATAAGAAAATATTTTGGTTTGACTTGTATATTTTTTTTTATTAGATCAGATAGCATTTTAAGCTGTTATATTGTGATGTTACAATGTGCCCCTCACATGTTACAATGTACCCCACCTATGGGGCATGTTGTCACATTTCACCTCCATTCTTTCAGGGTAAATCAAGAAAAAGTATGCACTGTATCAATAAAACAAAACCACATAATTGTACTTGACATGTGGGAAATTAATGTGGGGAAAAGAAAAAACTCTAAACCCTAAGTAGATTTACACAAATTGACAAAGTAGATTTACACAAATTGACATTCAAAAAAGTGTTACTTTGTGCCCCGCTCTCCCCTACTCAGTATTCAGTATTCCTCAAATCCCCAAAAAACGTACAGTTTTTTCCAATTGCTAACACACAATTTTGCAAACTAGTCTGGTTTTATTAAAATACTTAACACAATTCACAAAACCACACACCCAAACTGCAAAATACCTCATATATCCTGCAAAATGAAGCACTGCAACCGAAACTACACATGGCATTATCAAAATCAAACTTTTGCATGAAATGGCACACACTTCATTCATATTACCAGATTTTTGCCTAAACAACTACACACTGTTGGGCATAATGAAAAGCACTCCTATCTTTTGTATGCTTTGCCATAATACTAAAATATGTATTAGATTGTTTACATGCACAGAAATATTTGCAGATACACACATGCTGTCAGTGCAACATATGCACAGGAGAAATATTTACATGGGACTGAAAAAAAAATTACTTACAAAAAAACAGTAAACTGAAAAAGAAACTTTTAGAAAATATATTACAGGAAAAAAAGTGGAAAGAAAAATTATTAGTTATAAATTAATATATAGTTAATATAAATTAATAGTTTTTATAGCACTTACATCCTGATTGAAGTGTTAACAATTAACCATTGAGGTGTTTGGCCAGGTGGCACATGTAATTGGCCAATTAGCTCATGTAGTGTCATTTTGAATGGTAGTGTTTTGACATGGCAAACATGTGACTTTATGTCAGATTGTTGTGTCTTATGCAGAGAACTGTGTTCAGTGCATTTAAAAAGTGGCATTTTGAAATGCAAAATGTGTGTAAAGCAGAAAATGTGTTTAGACTTTTGGAAACTTGAGAAGAAGTTTTGCTCTCTGTGTGTCCGTTTAAATAATTGTGCTGTGCATGTCATTTTAGTGTGTTAGCAATTGGAAAAAACTGTAAAGTAGGTCAACTAAGGCAAGCATGCTTTGGGACAAATGGAGAAATAAAGCGAGGATAAATATCAATGTGACGCTTTCCAGATGGAGAGATCTTCTAGACAAACAAAAACAAATATGATTTATTGTACACATACATTATACGTTATATTGAACTTTCTTTGTACTTCAAAAAATGCTTTTTATCAAGTCTGGTGACCAAGTCAATGGCAGTGAAATTAAGTATGTGTTGCACAAAAATATTAAGCCATTACTTGCAAATACTGTGTGTTTGTTCAAATGTACTTTTAGAATGATTGTTTTAAACGTGTAAAACTGCGCAGAATACACACACTAAATAATTCAACAAATAGTCACATGTTACACATTTCACGTGCCTTGCAGCTAATTCATGACATAAAATAGTGTGATCAAATGTACAGGTAATACAAAAACACATTTTTTTAGCTGATATAGTCTATGATTTATATGATTGGTGAATTCCATACATCTCCAGATAGTGAAAACGATATTTCTTAGCGTTCCACTCTCCTTCATAGCGTCATCAAGCTCCCGCCTATGTTATTGTTTTGAAAATGATTGTACCTTTAAAAAAAAGTATTGTTTAATTAGCTTGTTGTAAAGGAATTGTTCATTGGTTACAACAAGTAAATAGCTCTCACTTTAGATTAGGTCACGGAAAAAATGTTATGTTAAATTTAGTGCTTTAATCCATCCTTTATAGACATTAAAGGGATACTCCACCCAAAAAAAGAAAATGTTGTTGCAAACCTGCATGAGTTTCTTTCTTCTGCTGAACACAAAGGAAGATATTTTGAAGAACGATTTGCAACTTTGGCACCATTGACTACCATAGTATTTTTTTTTCTACTATGGAAGTCAATGGTGCCAAACAACTGTTTGGTTCCAATCGTTCTTCAAAATATCTTCCTTTGTGTTCAGCAGAAGAAAGAAACTTACATTAAGCTAGCTTACATAGTTTTTATCAACATTCAGTGCAAAATTTTGATTCAGTTTTGAACAGTTGGTTTGGTCACATCATTAGAAATAAATGTGAACAATTTCAGTCGTGTGTAAACGATGACAACGCTGTGTTGTAGTTGTGTTTAACTTTTGTCTGCCTGTGTTTAGCATTTTGAAACATGAATGCATCACAGTGCAAATTGTGTTTTTGTGATTCGAGAATACGAATACGTGAGTTTAGAGTTTTGCAAAAAGATTGATGTCGATTTATTTGAAAAATTGGTTTAGGCTTTTGAGAATTTGGTTTTAAAGAATGGGATTTAGTGTTTTAGTACTTTATCACTGTATACTTCTTATAAAGTGTTACTAAACTCTCTTTTCCTGTGGCCGCACAGTTGAAAGGTTTGCTTGAGCTGCGCCCTCTACTGTGCAGGCGTAAATTTGCATTTCCTTCAGCCTGAGGCTTTTTCATTTCACATTTGGCGTGTTTTGAATGTGTAGGTGTTTGGTCTTTACATGTGCCAAAATAGAACTTTTATTTTTATTTTTGTCATTAAAAAACAAACAAGCAACCTCAACGCAGGTGAGAAAACGTAATGCAAAAGTAACATGATGCATTACTTTCCATAAAAAGTAACTAAGTAATGCAATTAGTACTTTTAAAGGAGTAAAGCAATATTGTTAAAGTAATTTTCCCCAACACTTCAGTGGCATTTTTGTAACATAATGAAACCTTCAGCTAGACCCTGTCTATGACTTCTGACCCTCTGCCTGATCCATGTCTCTCCGGTCAGACAGTATCTCTTCCACTGGGCCATCGAGCAGGGACGGTGATTAGTCTCTTGAAGAAAAATTGTCCCTGTATGTTTAGTGTATCCTAGGGATGTGGAAACTTTAGAAATTCCCACACTTTTTAGGAGATAATAATTGCTAGGCATTCAGTAGCATAGATGCTAAAAAAATATCCCTCAAATTTTAATACATGTAAATGTGTTGTTCACAGGAATGCACTTACTGTACATCAGTCTATGGATAATACATGTTAAAATATGCATATTTTTCAGGGTGGCCGCGGGTCATTAAAAAGTATTAAAAAGTCTTAAATCAATTTTCCTAAAAATAAGGCCTTAAAAAGTATTAAATTGTCTTAAATTCAGATTGGATAGGTCTTAAATATGTTTGTCATGTCACCGCAAAGATGCAGGGGTAACACTTTACAATACGTGTGCACTAATAAGCATTAATTCATGCTTAACTAATGCACAGATAATACTGAATTAATGTGTAACTAATGATTATCTAAGCTATTCATTAATGATTACCACATTAGGAACTAATTAAGAGTCTGTAAGGTTAATGTATTAGTTCATACATGAATTGTTATTAATAAATATGTAATTGTGGATTAATTCCATAATAACTCATTTTTTTAACTAATCGTGTTAATTAATATGTTAATTACCAGAATATCCAAAGCCTTGTATTTCAACTTCCAGATAATATGACAGGTACACTAATATGCATTAATACATGATTAATTAATTAATTGTTAATGCAAATTCATGTGCAAATTACTACAATTACTAAATGACTAGTTAATAATGATGTGCCTCAGCAAGTAAAGTCATAACATAATGATACCTTTGCAAATCAGTAGCTAATGATTAATTAAGGCAGACAACTGGAAGTTGAAGTGCATAGCTTTGACTAATTGTGGTAATTAACACATTAATTTACACTATTAGTTAATAAAATATGTTATTAAGGAATTAATACACAATGACACATTGAATTAATAGCAATTCATGTATTACTTAATCTATTAATCATATAGACTCTTTATTAGTTGCTGATGCAGTAATCATTAATTAATGATTTAGTTCTTTATTAGTTATACATTAACTCATTATTATCTGTGCATTAGTTAAGCATGAATTAATGCATATTAGTGCACACGTATTGTAAAGTGTTACCGATGCGGGCAAAGGCAATCGTTCTTCCAACCAGGTCGAATATTTTCTACAAGATTACGTAACTTTGTGAGACACGCGGGTGCGATCAAACATTGGAGTCATGAAAAACATCCGTCTTTTTGTTCATACAGGACAACATTCCGTCTGCAAAGTGTTTACTTATATTTGTGTAGGCCTATACTCGCATTAAAACACAGTTTTAAAAGTAAAACATATTTATCCAACCCTTGTCTGTGTGTTGTAACGTCTATCAGAGTTTGAAGTCTGCCCTGATGACGAATAGGAAAGAACTGGTAGTTCCACGAGTCCTTTTATAGTTGCTTTCTTTCTTAAGCACACTCTTCACATACATGTTAAGAGCGGTTGTTAACAGGTTAAAGAATACACTCTGTAAAACGCTACAAATCAAAGTGGAAGTAAACGCATTATAATAAAACCAACCCGCGATAGATCAGTCCTCTTCATTTTTGCGCAAGCATTCTCACTGAGCGTGCGCGCGCTCACATAACAACATCACGCATACAATAACGAACGCCACAGAAGAAGTCATCTTAAAGGCATATCAACATGTCACGAACACTACTGAACACTAGGTGGCCGTTACAGAGTTCCATCTTTTGGACATTCATCATATCGCATTGGTTTTCATTTCTTGTCCTCAAAACAGGGCACTAATCTGTTTATTTTTAAATGTTTGTAGTATTATTTTATACGGAAATCAATTATTTATAATTATTAGTTTAATTAACAAAGTAATTATATGAAACTATTATCAGTAAACTATAAATAAACTGGTTCTATGCCTTTTTTAGTAAATGAAATCTAAGCCTTTATTAATATTCTGTATTATTTTTAAGACATTTATAAAAATGCCTTCTATATTTCTTTTCACTCCACTGTACTCCACCACAGGCGACCGCACGTACAGAATTGACAAATGGTTATTGTCATTTCACCATATTTTTGAACAGACAGTGTGTTTACTTGGAAATATTACTGAATATTTTCAGTTTTAATTTATATTTCCATCGTAAGTTTGGTCTTAAATTTAATTTAGAAGTGGTATTAAAAAGTCTTAAATTTAAATTGCTTATACCTGTAGCCACCCTGTTTTTGAAAATATAGCATCCTAGTTTATAAGAATCACTTACTAATGTTGTCTGTCTACAGTTTTATCCAATATAACTTCTTTCATGATGATTTAGAGGTCCAAATAAACGTTTTTGAATAGAAGAAATAATGGTAACACTTTACAATAAGGTTCATTAGTTAACATTAGTTAATGTATTTACTGAACATGAACTAACCATGAGTAATACATTTGTTACTGCATTTGTTCATCTTTGTTAATGTTAGTTCATGAAAATACAGCTGTTCATTGTTTGTTCATGTTAGTTCATGGTGCATTAACTAATGTTAACAAGATTTTAATCAAGTATTAGAAAATGTTGAAAATAACATTAACAAAGATTAACAAATGCTGTATATGTGCTATTCGTTATTAGTTCATGTTAACTAATGTAGTTAACTAATGTTAGCTAACGAACCTTATTGTAAAGTGTTACCGAATTAATATATGTACTTAAAGGGATAGTTCACTTTGAAATTAATTTTTGATATGTTTTAGCTTACCTCAGGGGCATCCAAGATGTTCAATTTTGATATTTTTAGGTCAAACCGTTCTTGTCTATCAGTTATATAAAGGAGGTCTATGGTCACCAAATTAAATATGATTTAATGACTCGTTAATGTAAGTACACATTGATGGCCTAAGACAGGAAACGAGCGGTTTTGTAACCACAGCCACGTCCAAGTGATCTCAGGCGCGAGCGCTTCGATCATAATTAACCGAAGCGCCCGCGCCCTCAGAGTACTTGGACGAGACTGTGGTTAATAGAGGTAAAAATGTTATAAATAATGTTTGTTTTCTCACACAAACCGCTTGTTTCGTGTCTTACATTTACGAGTCATTAAATCATGTTTAATTTGGACTTCTCTGTGCATGCTCTTTGAGGTGGTGACCATAGACCTGCATTATATGACTGACAGAAAAGAACGTTATGACCTAAAAATATCAAAATTGAAACTACTGTGGAAACAAAGACATCGACATCTTGGATGCCCTTGAGGTAAGCTATTCTTGGTAAATTCTGAGGTAAATTCTATTTTATTGCAAAGTTAAAAACGTCAAGTCAACATGATGTATTTCGATTTTTAAGTTATTTCAACTATTGTCTTAATAATTGTTGTTAGTAACACCTGATGATATAATATAATTATGTGACAATAATATAATAAGGATTATGGGATATAGTTTTTAATGGGTGTAAATATAACTCAGCACTTGACTCTTGGGAATTCTGTTTCAAGTAAATCTCATTTCTTAAATATTTGTGACTCAAAAACTGGAAAATATAAATTCTATAAATATTTCATGACCAAATCATGACTAATTCCGTACATAATTAACTTCTAATGAAAAAAAAAATACTTTAATAAGGCCGGATTTAGAGAGGACAATCATACACTTACTTAACAGATTACATGTACTTTTCAGGAGATGGAGCCTCTCAGGATTGAATTTATTTTAAAAAGAGAAATCACATATGTATATTATCTAAGTTGACAGAAATGGTATTGAATGAAGAGCAAAGGGAGACCCTAACATCTAAAGTTTCACAAGAGATCGCAGCAATAAAATATTTCAATTTGAACATCAGTGCTCCTATTAACATTATTCTCTATATTCTTACTGCATATCAGAAATGTTATTTTTCCAACCTTACAGGTAAGGTGTAATGCTCATAGATATGGAGAGAGATATAACATTCATATGTATTTATAATAATCACATATTACGTGAAGAGGTGAATAATACTCGTATAAAGAAATATAATACTTTTCGTTTATTCTAACACAAACATTTATCAAAAGTTTGGATTGGAAGAAACGATGTGTGTTAAAGAAGAAAACATCCCATTGCTTGAATACCATGGTAAAACAAGTACGCATAGCAACCGCATACTGACAGTTCTGGGTTGTGTTTAGTCTATTCACCTCGCACAAGGTTAGTTTGTATATAGAGCTCTAATATATTTGAATACCACACCATTTAGTAACTCAGGCCCATATTAGGCTATGATTCATTTGACGTACAGTAGAATGTTATACGAGATCATCTGAGTTCACTTTCAGGCTTATTTTTTAATCCAAAATCGCCACTTCATTCATATACACACATAAGAGATTCACTTTATGTTCCATTTCTAATTCACACTGTTCTGCTACACTTTTGCTACTTGTTGCAACTACACTCTCAGAAAAAAAGGTACAAAAGCTGTCACTGGGGCTGTACCTTTTCAAAAGTACCTAAAGGGTGCATATTGGCACCTTAATGGTACATATTAGCACCTAAAATGTCCATATTAGCACCTAAAATGTACATAATAGCACCAAATGTGTACATAATAGCACCTAAAATGTCTGTATTAGCACCTAAAATGTCCATATTAGCACCTAAAATGTACATAATAGCACCTAAAATGTCCGTATTAGCACCTAAAATGTCCATATTAGCACCTAAAATGTACATACTAACACCTAAAATGTACATATTAGCACCTAAATGTCCATATTAGCACCAAAAATGTACATAATATCACCTAAAATATACATATTAGCACCTAAATGTCCATATTAGCACCTAAAATGTACATAATAGCACCTAAAATGTCCATATTAGCACCTAAAATGTACATAATAACACCAAATATGTACATAATAGCACCTAAAATATACATAATAGCACCTAAAATGTCTGTATTAGCACCTAAATATCCATATTAGCACCTAAAATGTACATACTAGCACCTACAATGTACATATTAGCACCTAAATGTCCATATTAGCACCAAAAATGTACATAATAGCACCTAAAATGTACATATTAGCACCTATATGTCCATATTAGCACCTAAAATATACATATTAGCACCTAAATGTCCATATTAGCACCTAAAATCTGCATTATAGCACCTAAAATGTACATAATAGCACCTACAATGTACATATTAGCACCCAAATGTCCACATTAGCACCTAAAATGTCTATAATGTCCATATTAGCACCTAAAATATACATAATAGCACCTAAAATGTCCATATTAGTACCTAAAATGGATAAAAGTTTTCCCTCTTGAAAAGGTACAGCCCCAGTGACGGCTTTTGTACCTTTTTCTGAGAGTGTACATTTGCGAGAGATCTCCACTTTTATTTGTAATCAGATTCCCTTCGGTGGCAAGCGTGCATAATGCAATCCTTGGACCGGTGAGAAAGCCGAGTCGGAACGGCCATGCTTAGCCACTGTGTCACAATGGTTTGCATAAGAGCCCATGAGCACTGTGACCTGTGGTTGGTTAACAGGTGAGCAGTGAAGTCATGCCTCTGGGATGTGATTGTTTGAAAGGGGGCGGGGAAAGGCAAGTCGTGTGTCAGGTAGAATGACTCACAGTAGAATGGAGATCCTGTGACACCTGTGCATCTACCGGCTCTCCGTTTAAACCTTCGCGTACTGTGGAAAGAAATAAGGGCAGTCAGGAAGGGTAAGACTGCTATTCAGTGTTATTTGTTATGGTGGCAAGCATTCAAAATGTGCTGGTTTGGTTCACGTGTAAATATTCCAGCTTTGTGTGTGATCACATTTTTGTCGGGAATGTTTTCCAGACTTACTCATGTTTAGTTATTATACGATAGCCTCTGGTTGGTTGGTTAGTAACCTGTGATAACCTAGAGAACCTTTCAAATGCATTGAATGGATAATCAGATATGCGTTTTTCACTCAATCTAACGCACTCTTTAGATCAGTCACAACTGAAGAATAAGTATTGGTGACTGGTGATGAAAAATTCAGCAGGTTTTAAATAGGCTCAGGTCCGTCCACATTGTATAGAGGTCAGCTATAGCCTTTCAAGCAGCGTTTTCCCTGAGGTATGATAATCAAACCATCTGCAATGGGATGAATCGAGTTACTCTGGGAGTAATTCTGCGTGGAGGACAGTGCTTTAGACAGCAATGCAAATTGGATGCTGGAAGAACATGAATGGATGATACCATCCTCAGAGCTGGTTTGAGAAATTAAAACCCATGATCAAATTCATTGTCGTACTGTAGATGTGCGCATAGGCTTTCTGCTGTATTTCTTTTTTTAGATATCCATTTAGATAATTATTTTATGAAAGGTACCTTAAATCACACTATAACAATTGATTCTTACATTTGGTGCTTTTCTTGAACTCTGTGACATTATTTGCTTTGGAATTGCATTGCATAAGGTTGATTACTATGCAAATTCAAGGACTTTGCATTAGGGAAATCTTGAGAGAAAACAAAGCATTGCCTTTTTGTGTTGGAAATTTCTAGAAAGTCTTGAAAACACGTCTGAGATTGCTCTAATGTGGTCCTTGTGATGTTAAGCCTTTACTAAAGGCAGGTGATGGTTTTAGATCAGTGATGAAGATTCACTATCATACACAAGTGAGTGACAGCTGCAGAAAGTGAAACCGTTGAGTACATTGATACTGAAACAACATACAAGAGGTCAGACAGTCTCTCTTTTAGCCTGATGTGTTGTTTGCCTTCTAAGACGATGAGGCTTAGAAATCCTTGTTACAGTTCAGCTTTTGTGCCATGAAAAGTCTTTTTGTTTTCAGGTAAATCAGCTGGTCACATGAGGCTTTTCCACATCAACTCAAGAGGAATTATTGAGAGTTTACGTGGCTTAATTTGGCAGGTTTTCCTAAAGTGGAGCAACTTTAATATGGGATGAAATTTCAATTAATAGTCTGTTTCAGGTTACTTAGAACAGAAGATCTGGCATTGGTTTGTGGCATTTTCAAGCAGTGCTATCAACAGTGGGAAGGGGGATTGTCAAAATCGTGTCTGACAAATGAAATGGGAAATTGCTCTGACACTAAAGCCTGTCATTTACAAAGTTAATATAACCAGCTTTTCATGGCGTTCGTGTGGGCGGGAAGTCAGGATTCCAATATGTACTGTAAGGCAACGTGTCATTTAAAAAAGTGACAGCAGCTTCAACAGTGTGTTGCATAAGTTTCTACACTGTAAAACAAATATTTTTGGTTTAACTTAAGCTGGTTGCCTTAAACTTTGAAGTTCACTGAAATAGAAAACATTTAGTTAATACAATGGAGATTGATTTAATCACCAGAAACTCAAAATATTGTGTTATCTGAACTACATAAATTTAAGTTGATTTAACAAAAGAAAAAATGTTGTGATTACAAATCATGAAAATATTTTTTTACAGTGTACTTATTCGACTTTTAAAACAATTTTTTTTATAAACATTATATTTTAGATATTTCATTTGATACACCACTCCACCAAAAAATACAAAAAACCCTATACACATTTATTAAAAAGTGTCAAAAATGTTGACCAGTTCCCTAAAATATACCATTTTAAAAATTGATACTGTATAAACAGTGTAAATGTAAAATAAATTAAAGCTGCAAGCAGCGATGGGCGGGCCCTCGCACCTGTAGCACGTCGTGGTGTGAGGCGGCCGCGTTGCATATTCTGGAGCTCAGCCGGTGCGGCGGTGAATTTGCTACGCTGCTTCGTTAAAGGTCACTTCCTGTTGCCAGCAGGTGGCGCTATGACTGTTGGTGAATGTTGGCATGTAGATTTGTTCAGGGCGGGACTCTTGTCAAATGTGTAAAATTTTGTGCAGATCTGGGCATTTACAGCCAAGTTACTACAACTTCCTGTTTCATGGCGAATCATTCGACGCCACGGACATGCCCATTGACAAAAACACGCAGATAGCACAACTTTACGTCGCCAATGCCTTTAGAAGGCACAGCAGAAATGTGAAGTCGATCCGACTAAATCCCTAGGAGGAGTTCGTTAAAGTATGTAATGAGTAAATCATCCAAAAATGGCGGTAAAATTAGAAATAGCCGACTTCCTGTTAAGTTTAGGACATCGCTCCAAGAGACTTTTCTGTGCGTCTTGACATGATAGATATACCACAGAAATTTCGTACATGTTGGTCAAACATGCGGCGGTGGCTGCTTCGTTAAAGGTAATTTCCTGTTGCCACTAGGTGGCGCTATGACTTTGGGTGAATGTCGGCATGTGGACACGCCCATTGACGAAAACACGCAGATAGCACAACTTTACATCGTCAATGCCTTTAGAAGGCACAGCAGAAATTTGAAGTCGATCCGACTAAATCCCTAGGAGGAGTTCGTTAAAGTACGGAGTGTGTAAATCGTCCCAAAATGGCCGCCAAACTCAAAATGGCGGACTTCCTGTCGAGTTTAGGGTATGGTTTCTTGAGGTTTTTTTGTGCGTCTTGATATGATGCACGTCCCCACCAAATTTCGTGCATGTAGGTTGAACGTGGACGAGGGGCTAATTTTTTCCAATTTTCTAGGTGGCGCTAGTTAGCCATTTTGCCCCGCCCATCCGCGAAACCCACAAAATACGAAATTTTTCACCAGTCCTGACATGCATGCCAAATTTGGCGAGTTTTTGAGCATGTTGCGGCCACGAAAATGACGCTTACTTTGCAGAAAAAAGAAAAAAAATAAATAAATAAATAACCCCAACAGTTTCAATAGGGCCTCGCACAGCTAGTGCTCGGGCCCTAATAAATAAATAATAATATAGACAGAGATGTGTACATGTTAATGTTCTGTCAGGATTTAAAGTTGTCTGTTATGTTGAAATCTTAAGGGTTATCAATGTGCTGAAGTGTAGAGTCTGTGGTTAGGTCAATCATGGGTAAAAGAATATTGTGATTATATTAATGCTGTGTGATGCTTTATTTAAAACACAATAATTGTCCACAAACTAATACAGTGCTAATCGGCAAGTTATGTTAGCACATGCATGTGCACTACTGCTAACTAATGACTGCAAAAGATTTATGTTAAAATGATGTTTGTAATTTTAAGGATTTCACTCTATTCAGTTAAGTTTTAGTCACTTTAAGTATTTGAATAGAGTTTATAGTGCAATTTAAAGGGGAGGGGGTTGACTGCTTTTTTTCTTCGCATGGTTGTGTTTATGGGGTGCAATATAACATGTATTCGTGGTTTTTCTTTTTTTTAAGACTTATTTTTCTATGAAACTGCTCCCTCTGTGTGCTCAGATTGGTTAGTTTGGGGGTGTGTTGTGATTGGCTAAACTGTCGCTCACGTTGTCCGGAAGGTTAACGCCCATGACCTTTACGGGGAAACGCAAGCTCCGGTCCAGATGTAAATAATGTGTCAAACTGCAGTATCAGTTTGAGGCAGAATGCGAGAAGCCGGATGAATCGAGTCAAGCAGAACCTCACCACACACGCCTCTTAATAAAGGTTTCTGAATGATAATTTGCTAAATTTTTTAACTTTATGCACGTTTGTTTTACACAATAGCATCTGACTGGCAACAATAGCAACTGACTGGCTACTAATGTTAAACACAAACAGCGTTGGCATGTTTACGTTCTTATCAAATCGAAAATAGCGCCATAAAACATATTTACACAAAAAATACGTTTACAACATTAGTACTTATACAAAATTCAGGTCCATAATGTTTGTACGCATTTGTCGTTGACTAGTGTTGGGCGATATGCTCCATTTTCATATCGTCATATCGTCAGCCTGTGAGATCGGCGATACACGATATTATCGTGAGGGGGCGGGGCTTACTTATTTGATTATTAACTTGATTATTTAGCCTACTCATTAATTTGCTTGTTTTATTAGCCTACTTCGTTTTATATACGAGAATTTTTTTTCTATTTTGCTAGCAAAGGTGGAGTGTTTATTTACTTAGGCGGCAGTGGCTCAGTGGTTCATGTAGGTTGTCTACAAACCGAAAGGTTGGTGGTTCAATCCCCGGTTCCACCTGACCAAGTGTCGAGGTGTCCATGAGCAAGACACCTAACCCCAGCTGCTCCCGACGAGCTGGATGGCGCCTTGCATGGCTGCCGTCGCCGTCGGTGTATGAATGTGTGAGTGAATGGGTGAATGTGAGGCAAATTGTAAAGCGCTTTGGTGGCCATTTGGGTCTATGAAAGCGCTATATAAATGCAGTCCATTTACCATTTACCATTTATTAATAGGATCAGGTTATTTCCTGGTATAGTGAGGTAAAAAAAGATCCTAATCCTTTTGTATTTCAACATGTCAAAGGAAAATTTACGGACACATTAGCCTATCCTCATGCCGTTACATGCAGCATTTTGACTAGGGCCTATTTCTGCACGAGATGAAAACACGTTTTAATAATTTTTTTGGGTCAGAAAGAGTCGGAGTTTGCGATATGTGTCCTCCTACCAATGCGCTCTCTGTCTGGATGCACTTCACATGCGCACTTCAGTGAGCACGAAGTACGCGGGTTAATGTGTTTTAAATACCGGAAGAAATCAGAGCAAGGGGCAAACGTCTAGCTGAGCCGATCGGTTTATATACTTATGACTTGACTCTGATAAAGGAAAACGGGTTTATGCGTTTACATGACCACATGCATTGTCAAGTTTATTCAACATAATCGCGTTGCATGTAAACGCGCTCAATCTCTGAAAGTGAAAGTAAAACGGACTGCTTTCGGCATCTGCATTAATGCCGCGTTCCCTCAGAGACGACAATGATAACGGTAGCTATAATACTATTTTAGTGATATTATTATTAATAATATTTAGTAATTGTATTGTTTTTAGTGTTAGTGTCATTAAATGTTTTGTTAATGTGTTACGGAAACAAATACTGCCGAACAATCGATGCCGTTTTCATCTTGGATCTGTAGGAATTATGCGTCTGTTAAAACGAGCACTCTTGATAATTTGTGAATGGATCACCTTGCAACTAAATTTTGATGTGGGATGTAGTTTTTTAGTCTGTTTTAAAACATTCTCTTAGAGGAGCCCTCATTAGTGCGTGTTGATGTTGCAATTGTTATGAGGTGATGTCGTTGTAAATTTAGGCAAGGCAAATTAATTGTAGTTCCTAATATTAATTTAATAACAATACTAGCTTTATAATAATAATAATAGGCCTAATAATAATAATTTAACACATCATGGTAAAACGAGCCAATTATCGTATTGATATCGTCAAAGGCATCTGCCATCGGCGATATCTCAGACTATCGTCGATACACGATACTATCGTCTATCGGCACAACCCTATCCTTGACACAAAATAGCATAACCAGTAGCCTATAAAGCCAGCGCTGGCATTTGAAAAATAATAAAATACAAGGCTACGTCTGGAATTATAACGTTACATGCAAATACATTTAAAATGATGAAGTCTTAGCCTACTTACAGGTTGTGTCCCAACAACTGCTGCCTCTGGTTTTAAAGTTGGATCTGCTTCATGTTTAGTAACAGTTTCTTGTCTGGAAGCTGTCTTCCGTAAAATGCGCAGCATAGAGAGCTAGATTACGATCGTCATTTTCAGGAACATAATCAAACATAAATTGTATCCATTGTTGACGAAGTACAGCGTCCGTGGGAAGCTCGAACACAGAAGACCTGACAGCTGCGTGAACAACTCACTCGACGAGGAGCTGCTGAAATATGATCATGCCCTTTTCTGCATTTTCCGGAGGGAGGGTTGATGCAAATGTGTGGGTTAGTGATGTACCATAACCCAGCTGTAGTCCCAATTCGAGTCGTTTCTGTAGGCAATTATACTTCCTGATTTTTAAAAGACGATATCTCTGCTTACATTGAACTTTCAGCGCTGCGACTTTGCAGATACTGTTCATACACCAACAGCAACATTACACACATATTTAAAATCAAAAAAAGTGAAATCACAGTCAACCCCCCTCCCTTTCAATATATATAATGCTATTTTTAATGGACTGTCCACAGTACTCATATTGTTCAATATTGGTTTTTTTTTAAACTTCAGTGGAAACAAAAAATGTATCATTTTTCATCAATTCATCAATTCCTCACCTTCAGGCCGTTCAAAACCAACAAGACTTTCAATATTTTAATTAAATCTTAGAAATTTCTGTGCCTCCATTGAAAGTCCACACAACTACCTCTTTGCCTCTTTGTCTTCATAAACAGATCGTAAAACCAATCCATATGAATCTAGTGGTTTAGTCCACATTTTCTGAAAAGACACTATCACTAATATATATGATGAAAGAGATTTAATTTAGCATATTCACACACAAACATTCATCTACTCACACATCAGTTGTGGTAAACGAAGCTCAAGCATGTTTGCGCGCGAGAACCAATGAGGTTTGTTCTTATGCATCATGCAAGTACGGTTGAGCTTCTGTTGTCTAATCAACCTTTATATTTGAGTAAAAGCCTTAATTCAATTTGTACATCATATAAAGCGATCGAGTATCTTCAGAAAATTTCTAATTTCTCAATTCATATTGATTAGTTTTACTATTAGTTGATTAGTTAAAGCAACAAATTGGTAGTTGCATGGACAGTCGATGGAGGGACAATTTTAAAATGTAAAAAATCTTAATTTGTTTTTCAAAGATGAATGAAAGACTTACTGGTTTGGAACAATGAGTTCCAAACCAGTGAGTAACCAATTTACTGATGTAACCAAAGTAACTGATTACATTTTTTTAACTAACCCTTTAACATCTGCATAAAAACAGAAGTTGCAATAGTCTTTTCTTACCAATTGTGATGTATATCTGAAAAATGTAGGGCAGAACTTGATTTTGTTTGTCTGGAATTGATTGGATCATTAGATCACTGTTGTTTGCACCAATCTCATGTCATGTCAAGTCAAGTATATTTATATAGCGCTTTTCACAATATAGATTGCATCAAAGCAGCTTCACAGTATCAATCAAAACATAATAGCAATGTTCGTTTCTTAGTGGAAAAACATCCACGTTTGGGAAAGCTCATCAAGGGTATTACTGATTGGTTAATTAATTTGAATATCCCCAACTGAGCAAGCCAAAGGCAACAGTGGCAAGAAACCGAATAACTCCATCAAGTGGCCCAGTGGAGAAAAAACCAAAATAAAACCTGTGAGTGACAGATTTACCCGCCCTTGCGCCAGTAAGCAAGAGATCGCAAAAGAAGAGATTTGGTTGCAAAAATGGGTTTTTATTGAAGAATAATGCAAAAAAGGCTTTTTTTTAGATGATTCATCAATTTTGATTTCATGGTGACTTTAACTCTTAGGGCCCTATTTTAACGATCTGAAACGCAAGTATCAAACGCCAAGTGCAAGTAACTTTGTGGGCGGGCCTTGGGCGCTGTTGCTATTTTTCCGGCGAGATAAATAACTCTTGCGCCCGACGCAAGTTTAAAATGGGATGGTCTGAAATAGCTTCATTATTCATAGGTGTGGTTCGTAACGTGAAATAAACCAACCAGAGTACTCATCCAACATACCCTTTAAGAGCAGGTGCGCATGTTGCATGGCGGATTGTTATTATTATGGCGAATTTACCAGGCGCGCGCAAGGAGCGTCCACAGCCGAGGAGACCGACGTTCTTGTCAGGGCAGTGAAAGACAGAAGTGACGTTGTATGGGGATGGGAGATTTTTTTTTCCTGGTTCTTGATGGACAAACTAATTTTTCAGATGTCCATATATATGTGTCTTGGCACTATTGGGCAAACAGGTCTGATCCGTCATTACTACAATTAGCCTGCAAAATTTGGGTAAATGTGTAAACTAGATTTAGGATGTGCATCTGTAAAGGCCATTGCTCACCGAGTCCGAAATTCGCATCTGAAATTTTCACACGTTAAAAAAAAAATTCGACCTCACGTTATGTCAATCATGCTTGCACACGCCTCCGAAACTTTCGTCCGTCATAAAATTAATCGGATCGGGTTTGATTTTCTGCGTTTTTCGCATCCAGAGCCAGCATTTTGAGAGGTCTTTTGACAATTCAGGGCCGGGGGAGCTCGTCCTCAAATCATTGCACATTTGCGCCGTGCTTTCAGTTTCGGTTTTCAGTTCGATCAAGTGTTTATGTTCTCTTCTCTATATTGGATTATGAAATTAATAAACCTCCCCTTTCAATCAGAGTGAAATTTAGGATCGAATAAGATGTGATTGAGCAGCCAATTCGATAACTAATGTATTATTTGGGCACAATATATAACAGCCTAGTTGTTTTGTCTGCCCAGCGCTTCAACCGGGCCGCGCGAGTGTGTGTGTGTGTGTGTGTGTCCATACCTTAGACATACTGCCAGATCTCCGTTCAGAATCGATTGGTTCATGGAAATTGGTGGTCTTGTTTTTAATATGTGGCTCCCACTGACAATCTGAAGTAAATTTTGAATCCCTAGGGATAAATTCGCAACTCCTTGATAAGGAGGTGAAACTCTTCCGCGCAATTTCAGGATTGGATGGACGTAATATTTTCTCTTTCCTCTCTTTTCAATAAGAGAGAGGGCAACAAAATCATCCTCACTGCTTGACGAATCCATTTGGTATTTTTGCGTTTTTCCCGTAAAGGTTTAATAAATACGCATCGGACTCGGTGTGCAAGGTTTCTATGCGTGACGAATTTTCAGGCTGACGAATACGAAAAAACGCATCCGAAAATTTCGTACTCAGTGTGCAATGGCCTTAAAGGGAAAAACTCACTTTGTGCGGGTGCAAAATAGGAATGATACATGCGTCAGTGTATAAAGTCATTTGTGCCGGGTGCAAGATAGGGCCCTTACAATTTAACCGATATCCAAATACTACTACAAGGGCCGCAGACGTTCCCCAACATTTAAAATGAAGTGATTGATTTGTATGATTTTCTTTCAATGACTGCTTGTTGAAATTTTGCATTTTATTGTGTTTCCATCTCTGAACATGTGCTGTTCATTTCGGCAGGAGTTGAATCCTGCGAGAGCCACGAAAGACTTCGAAGAGTCGACTCTAATCGGAAGTCTCGCAGCTTCAGCAAGCAGCCCAGCACTGGGGATTACTACAAAACCCTGGGTAGCGATACCACGGACCAGTACCCCAACAGAGCCATGGCACCCAACGAGGAGGTAAAGCAATTTTTTTAAATATTTTTCCAATTTCAGTAAAAGTATGAATGGTTATCTCTACGCTTGGTTCATCTTAAAGGCAGGGTAGGCAGAAACACTTCTGAAACACTTTGTCCCTAAATTTGTTTAAAGGGGATAGTTCGGCCAAAAATGATATTCAAACCATCATTACTCACCCTCAAGCCGTTCAAGATGCATATGTCAATCTTGTTTCAGACGAACACATTTTGAGTTCGTTTAGAAAAATGTCTAAGACCCTTCAGTGGACACAATGCTGAAAGGGATCCAGTTGCTCCTTCAAGTCTCAGAAAATGTGCGTAAATCTCTCCACAAAAGTGAATCCATCCAACTACAGTGGGCTAACGCAAAGGCCTCTGAGGGGTGATCCGTGCGTATTGTTCGGGAAAAATATACATATTTAAAACCTCACAAAATCAAAATGTTTGCGATCTTTTACGGCAGCGATCGTCACAAACTGGCTTCCTACCGCTCCCCCGTACCTTCATCGGCTCACGTGAAAGCTCGGCCGCGCGAGGTCAGGACATCGAACGGTTCTCATCTCACGCGACGTCGACTCGTCCATCGCCCGTGAGCCGATACGGGGCGAACGTACGGCTGGAAGTTCAGAGTATTTCATTTGTGAGAGTTCTCGTGAATTATGAATATTTTACCACAACACTGCACTGGGTTACCCTAGAAGGCCTTCGTTATCCCCTGGAGCCGGATGGATGACTTTTGTGAAGGATTTATGCACATTTTTGGGACTTGAAGGAGCTGGACCCCATTTGCTTCACATTACTGCCATGCAAGGGCATCAAGACATTTCTCGAAGCAACTTGAAACGTGTTCGTCTGAAACAAAGATTGACATCATGCACTGCTCGAACGACTTGAGGGTGAGTAATGCATGTCCTTAAATATCATTTCTGCCGAACTATCCCTCTAATAAATTTTGTCAATACTCCGCAAACAAATGCTGCTTTTCGTATGACAAACACAACCTAATACTTTTGTCTCTATTTTATTTTGGAAAAGAATATACCTAAATCTTCTGTATCATCTTGAAACCTAGCAAACTTCTTCTGTTTTTTGCCAAACCATAGTTCATTTTCCTTAGGACCGGTGAACAGCCTAACAAAAGCGAGAGCTTACAAATGCTACAGGTAATGGCGACAACATCAGTACCTTTTCTTATGCTTAGCTTGCAGGTCTGAGCAGATCCCAAGCTTTGCCCTTTTGTTTACATCATAGCAACTACATACAACTTAATATTGGAACTGTTAATAGAAAACGCAATTAGAAAAAATAAGAACAGAAGAACAAACAACAGATGGTCCCGACAAAGTGGGAACTGCTCCATTTCAGGAGAAGCTTTTGTGTGTAGCCTGCATTGTGGTTCTGGAAGCTGTTCTCCATAAAATGTGCAGCGCACAGATAAACGTTGGCCTTGGGAAGGTCAAACAAATGAAGTTTTGGAAACAGGGTGGGAAAAACAGCATCTCTTTGAATAAGCAGCTCAGCCAGGCCTCGTCCCCTTTTCCAGTATATAGTGGGAGTAAAATTGAAAAGTGAAAATGCATAATGATAATACGTGAAATGCTTGTATTTGGTCGTAACCAAGTGTTTGTGATTTGTAATGTTTAGGATACTTATTATAGAGCTAATACAAAATTTCTACACTAAAATGCTCACACTTGAATGATAAATGAATCGATAGCAGAAGGAAACAATGTCTTCCATCATGTCATGTGACTTGGAAAACCACAACCATTATGGTTGCAGCTGTTCCCTGGCCAGTCAGCTGTCTTCTTTCTGAATGAAGCTGGTTTCACTTCATCACCTGTCACATTGTAGCATAAATCCATGCAAGGTGTGGCATATCCCAGAGCTATCAGTGCAGTTCAGGATTTATTATAAACACATTGGGCTACTGGGTAAACATTACAGCCTTTCTTTATTGTGTTATGGAAGTCTGACGGCTGGGCCTCAGAAGTATTGTGTTTGCTCCAGAAGCTCTTCATTTACTCAGCGCAGATTCATCCTATTATAAATGAAGGATGACCCATGGGAAAGAAAATTTACATTTACCTTTCAATCAATCCGATTTGAGGTATAGAGTTACAGTTGTCTTTTTTTCGCGCTTTCTGTGTCTTCGCACACCAGAAGTGTTTCTGACGTGGGCGCTTGCTGCTGCTGCTGCTAGGTGACATAGAGAGGACAGGTATACAATTTGGGATTAGCAAACCATTTTCAACTGGCTTCATGCACGCATCTACAGAAATCCAAAAAACAGGGAAATGGGCTGTCTGTTTATTTCAATAACATTTTACAAATTTTGTGTAATAGCTTTAAGAGGGCCTATGTGTTACAGGCTGATGGTTGGACCGTAACTCTGAAAGCACACTTATGTTGTTATTGTAGCAGCCTATGCCAAACTTTATATCCTCATGAGGCCCAGAACGCTTTGTTTTCTGTTTTTTCAATAGTTTTTTTTTTTCTTCTTCATGTAATCACATTGTTAAGAATGGAAGCTTGGCTTTCCTTGCCACATGAATGAAAATGACAGATAGTTGCAACTTTTTATCTGCACATATTGCGCTTTGTTTTTCTACATATTGCGAGTTTACATTTCGCAATTCTCGACTTTATTTCTCATAATTGCGTGATATAAAGTCACAATTGCGAAATATATAAGTCGCAATTGCGTCTTATAAAAGTCAGAGTTGCGAGATCTAAAGTCAGAGATTGCGTGTTATAAGTTTCAATAATTTTTGCGATATAAAATCAGAATTGTGAGACTGTAAAGTTAAGAATTGCTAGATATAAAGTACATAAATGTGAGATATAAAGTCATAATTACGTGATATAAAGTCAGGAATTTTGAGATATAAAATCATGAATAGTGATGTAATTTTAAAGTTAGAATTTGACATATAAAAGTCACCAATTGCGAGATATAAAGTCAGGAAAAATTGCGTGAATATGTTAAAGTCAGAATTGCGTGTTATATAAAGTCAGGAATTGTGTGTTATAAAGTCAGGAAAAATTTTGCAGATATAAAAAAATCAGAATTGTGAGAATTAGAAAGTAAGAATTGCTACAACATGAAGCTCAGAAATGTGAGATACAGAAAGTCGGAATTTTGAATAATATAAAATCAGGAATTGTGACAGATTTAAGAGTAAGAATTGCGAGATATAAAAAGTCAGAAATGTGAGTTTTAATGAACTACTCTGAGGGGGAAAAAGATATTTTTTTCCCCTTAAATTGGCCTGATAACTTCCATAATTGTGAGTTTTATGTCACAATTACCAAGGGGAAGGTGTCAGGTAATTTCTAAGAAATATGAAATCACAATCACTGTTATAAAGTAGAAAATGCGGAGATGTGAAACTCGCACTCGTTAATAAAATAAGTCTGAAGATGTGAGATAAGAAAGAGACACTATGTCAATTACTGGCTTAATAATCACGCAATTCTCGACTTCATATCTCGCAATTGTGAAATAAAAAGTCGCAATTATTATTATTATTATTTTTTAATTCAGATGGTGGACAAGGTTTCAAGAGCTTAAGATCATAAGTAGACAGATAAAAAAAAAGATGTTATTATTTATATGTTATGCTATGACCTCTGTATTGGACACCAGGACTCGAATTTATTTAAAAAAATAAAATGACATGAAAATGATATATAGGGTAAAAATAATGGCAATATTTGAAGATGGAAATTATTTTTATTACTATTCTGTTTAAAGTACATTGATATCTTTGTTAAAATTTATGAACTTTCAAACATCAGAATGTAATTTATTATTATGTATTTGTGTACAAAATTACATATATACATCGTCTCCTATTGTTGTTGTTTTTTTGCCTGGAAACACTTCCAACACGCTTACTGAAGAGAAAGAAAAAAAGAAAATGCTCAGCAATGGTGTTGACTAGGCTGCACGATTACTTTGCTAAAGATGTGAATCACGAATTTTCTCCATGGGAATTGAGATCACGTATTCTCTTACATCAATTTATTCTTTTTCATCCAAAATGTATTGCACTCAAGTAAAAAAAAAAAAAACACAAGACAGAAAGTGCAGTAACAAAAAATAAATTTAAAAAATCTAAATTGTTTAAGCTGGTTCTTTGGGGCTAGCCTATGTCAGCTGTATGTGTATTACATCTTACGAACTAAAATAAAGTCGTTCAGGCTATATTTAATATTTCTGGCTAGTTTAATTTCAGCTTTTTTTTAGAATCAGACATCACACTTTCACCCAAACTGAATAATTACAAACAAGTTTAAATGGGTAGCCATAAATCTTCTATAAATATTTTTGAGTCTTCATATCTAAAAATCTCCAAAATGCTCTACGCTCGTAAAATTGCCAGTCTTCCAAAACGTTTCTCAAACATCTCTCTCTCTCTCTCTCTCTTTTCTCTGGTTCATAATAATTATTAATAATGTAGATAATTATTTTGTATATATAAATACACACACATGCATGTATATATTTAAAGAAATGTGTTATTCATTTATACATTTTTATATTTATATAATATAGATTATGTATTTATATATATAAACAGAATTTAAGCACAAATACTTTTTAAATATATACATGCATGCATAGGTATTTATATATACAAATAATTATATACAGCACACACAAATATATTATGTAAGCACAGACTTTTATTTTGGATGCGATTAATCGCAATTAACTTTTGCACAGCCCTACTTTGTAGCTATACGTCAACTAACTGTAATTCATTTGCAACTACATGTCAACTAACGTTTATTGATAGACTGTTAGGATCGGGGTTATGATTATAGGTTAGGGTTCAGTAGAAATAAGTTGACAGTTAGTAAATGTTAACTGAAATAAAAGTTAACTGAAATAAAGTTAAGAATAAAGTTCACAAAATGACTTCTAGTCTGTTGGGAGAGCATTAAAATAAAGTGTTAATATTATTTAGCCGACAATCTACTAATACTATAATAGTATGAATATTGTATAGTTAACACAAGGTTGCATATAGATTATAGTTAGTCCACTTTAGACATTTTACTATCTAAATAAAGAGTTACCCGAAAAGGTGCCATTTCTGTTTATTTGAATTAATCGTAAGGAATTTTAGGAGAAACCTCTTTCATATCTGAGAGAGAATCATTTGCAAGATATCGGCATTTCATATGGCCTCTCTCTGCTATTGGATCTAATCTTCATTGAGCCAATTACAACGCCAGTGAGGCATCTGGCCACTTGATTGAACCAGATGGCACTCCACCATGTCTCTTTGGGGAATGACCCAGGTTGACACGGACATGCATGGGACATGACACGCACCATATGGTGGAGATAGTGATGATGAGGAGGAGGGGTGTGGATAACTGGCACGTGCGTGGCACGCGTCCAAGAGGAGGGGGTGCATGGGGTGAAAGGTCAGGGCTTGTTTACTTGGCGTCAGTCGATGGGGCAGGTGGTCTCTAGAGATTCTGAGTGTGAAGGATTGCCGCTCTTAGCCT
Organism: Hybognathus amarus; assembly: GCA_030378365.1. Taxonomy (NCBI): domain Eukaryota; kingdom Metazoa; phylum Chordata; class Actinopteri; order Cypriniformes; family Leuciscidae; genus Hybognathus; species Hybognathus amarus. Next base: position 293,180 of record JAQIUQ010001938.1, on the reverse strand, counting down.
AGCAGATGTCCTGTCATTCCAGCAAACCACTCAGTTAGATCTAATTATGTATTCACCAGCGGTAATGCGTACAGCGGGGTGCGGTGGGAGGTATGTCGGTCAGATTAAGTGGTTTTGGAAAGTAATTATTTTATTTGGCCTATGATCATTTTAGAGTCCAACAATTCTAATTGTTTAAATTTTAAATTGAACGGTAACACTTTAGAATACTGTATCTTACTTACTGCAGAATTAATAAGGATTTATTGACAAACTAATAGGGGTGGTTAATCTGTCTGATTTCCCGATTCGAATTCAATTACGATTATTGAAGTTCCGATTCGATTACAGTCGATTTTCGATTATTAACGATTCTCGATTCAGCGATTATTGATTTTCCATTTTACAACAGTAAACAAAAATACACTAGACCAACATATGATTATATTAGCAGCAGCATCATTTTGGTATTAATTGCACTTTTTATTTGTTTGATATTCAATGAAAATGTAATGATGGTTAGTGAAGACATGCAAACATGCTTGTTGTCTACTACTTAAGCAAACCATTATCTTTAAATAATTTTTTGAACAATTGTGTTGCATTATAATGCAAAGGCACCTGGTTCTATTAATTGACAGCATTAAAATTGACAGCATTTTGTGATTTCCTTCAATTGAAAATCTTTGAAGCAAGTTTGTTGGGCTTGAAGGGCACCCAATTCAGAGAATCACCCATAAATTCAAAAGAACAGCATTTATCTGAAATAGAAAGCTTTTGTAACATTAAACAGTTTAAAAGTTTGGAGTCGGTAAGAATTTTTCTTACATTTTTTGGGAGAAAGAAAAAAGAAATCTATACTTTTATTCATCAAGGATAAATTAAATTAAGTTGATCAAAAGTTACAGTGAAGACATTTATAATGTTACAAATCGATTATCTGAATCTTTTGTGTGTGTGACTATAAATACTTTCCTTTAAATGTACAAAGTAATGACCCATAAAGAATTAACATACAATATATTTTATTAGCATTCCAAAGAACCAACAGGAAAATAAACGTGTGCCTGAACCAGGAGCATAACTTTAACTTACTTGTAGTAAATTAATATTATAACGACCGGTACAGCCGAGTGTTTTTCCTCCTCTGGCTGGAAACGTGTCATATGGCTTGTCATATTTGTCGTGTTTCCGTCGTTAGTTTTATTCTACAAAGCTTACAACTAGCGTGGCTCTTGCCCAGTTCCTTTCCCTCTTCAACTTCAGAAGCCAAAATATTTCCACACGTCAGCTTTTAACCTAACGAGGAGGGTGTTTGGATCTCGCGCGCCATCGCGTCTCTGTTATGTGCACGCGTCAGACGGTCCGGTCACTGCACTTCCGTCTTTCGCGTTCCGTCAATATTACGTTTTTATAAATATATATATAATTTTTTTTTTTTTTTGGAAAATCGATTTTGGGATATTTGTGAATCGATTCAGGATCGTCCACGTCCGCATCGCGATGCATCGAGAATCGATATTTTTCCCCACCCCTACGAACTAATAGGTAATTCTTCATTAACTGATTCTTCACTACTGTTAACTACTAAGGAAGATGTGTTAACTAATCAGTATGTAATATAATGTTATGAATGTGTTAAGTATCAGTTAGTTAATCAATAGCTAATGAATTCTGTCATACCTCCTGAAGAACTACTATTAATTATCAACTAAGGTTCAAGAAAAATAACTAAGAAGTAACTACTGAACAGTCATACAAAACTAACCTCAGATTATTTGTATATTTTATATATCGGTACTGTGTGTGTCTGTTTTCCTCAGCATCGGAATGCCTCTGAGTAAATTCATGTATTTGAGGCAACGACTGAGGGAAACTGAAAATATAGGGAACTTATTAGTAATTAATAAATAAGTATCAAATAATTCTGCAGGAATTACTTAGAAGCTGGAACAGTATTCTAAAGTGACAACACAGGGAACCCAGGGCTCGAGACTAACGGCGTCCTGATCGTCCTGGGGACGATGGAAAATGTGTTTAGGACGAACAGAAATATTCTCCAGGACGCCTACAGGACGAAAGACATTTTGTATATGTTCACAGGGCTCGAATTTCGGAGCGGGTGTTGCGCATAATTATAATCATTCCCGCAGGTCTATTTATAATGTGGGATATTCCCGCAATCCACACTGAATATAAAATCAAATCATTCTTTTAATAACTATCTACCAGACGCAATTTCACAAACAGCGTGAGTGTTCAGCGGTGCCGCGTCTTCTCTTCTCTCAAAATGTGTTGGCCAAGGCAAGCATCAAGCGCTGCCGCGATAATGCACACTCGCGTTCAGGAGTCGGGACATGACGGAATATTCACAGCACAGTCGGGCCAGCAGTGCATCGTGAATGAAGTTTACCATTTGCACGTCTTTTTAGTCTTACCAGTTTAAACATTAAAGCGATTTTAAACTAATCAGTGCTCGCGCGCTCTCTGGGATGATTTTCTGCGCGCATTCATAGAAAATCCGCCTCAAGAACAGCTGGCCAGTAACAAAAGTTATTTTTCACGGATTATATTGCTTTAACACGCAAAACTGTGTCTATTTCGGTCTTTGTGAGTATAATAGTCTAAACATAGTCGGTTTTGTCTTTAATAAGCATAAAACGCATGCCAGTGTAATGAACACAGGATCCGTGCTCTAGCTCTTAAAGTGACAGCAAACAGTATGTGTTGGTCATTAATTTTGTCGTCAAAACAATAAAAGAGAGCTTTAAGTTAAAGTAATCAGGATTAATAGCCTATGTATTTAATTTATTCAGGACTAAAATACTATCCAGTGTTATTTTTCATTTGATTTCTTTATTCAGTTTCTGTCTATGAATAATAGTGTTAGACCTATTCAAAAACTGTTCTCTTTATTTGTATCTTTATTCTATTGTTTTTATTTGTGCAACTTTTTTCTATTTTATTGAACAATTTAAATCAAGCTTTGTGTTGTGTAAGTTCTTAACAACATTACCCCATTGTAAAAATGCAATGAGCGCAAACATTCAGGCAAGATAAATAATAATTTTGTTTGGCAAAAATTAAGGTATTTTTTTAAGTCACAGTAGTTAAATCTGTATCTGTATTGCATGTTCAAACTTTAAAATCATTCATATTATCTGGATAATAGATTTTTTCTCTGGAAGTATGTAGGTTTGGAAATTTTAGAGAAATTCTAAATTAATGCATTACAATTTTACTAAACCCATTATATTTTAGTCATCTGAATTGTTTTAGTAAACTAACAGCTATGGATGATAATAACAAAGTACAGAAACAACATTTTTAATTTGGGACGGTTGACATTCACTTTAGGACGGTTCAAATTGTTTTTTGGGACGGTTTCCAGGACGGAGGTGAAAAAAGTTAGTCTGGAGCCCTGAGGGAACCCATTAGTAATTAATAAATAATTATCAAATAATTATCTAGGAATTAGGCTACTTATAACCTGAAACAGTCTTCTAAAGTAAAAATATAAGGAACTTATTAAGTAATTAATAAATAATTATTAGATAGTCCTTCAGGAATTACTTATAACCTGAAACAGTATTCTAAAGTGAAAATATAGGGAACCCATTTGTAAATTAATAAAAGAATTACCACATACTTCTGACTCAAATCAAACTTACTGAAAAAAAATATATATATAGGTAACACAGTCTCATCCCAATTCGTCACTGTGACTGACGTTTTGGGACGTCTTTTGACCATTCGTCAATATACGACTATTTCAGGCCCCCTTAAACGTCGGTAGATGACGATCCCAGGGTCGTCATACAGACTGACGCTTTACCTTTAACGTCAGTTAGGTGACGAGTTGGGTTTAGGGTTAGGTTTAGGTCTGGGGTAGAGTTAGGATCCCATAGCGTCATCTACCGACGTTTAAGGGGGCCCTAAATAGTCGTATATTGACGGAATGGTCAAAAGACGTCCCCAAAACGTCAGTTATATGTGCGAATTAGAATAAACTTGCACTGATATAGCCTATATATATTCACGTAATCATCTGTAAACCTTTAGTAAATACACGATCATTACTTGCGACAAAGGCGAAGAAAGGTGAAAAAGGCAACAGTGGCAAGAACCAAAACTCTGTCAGTTGACAGAATAAAAAAAAAAAAAAAGAATAAAAAAATGAAAAAAAAAACCTTGGGAGAACCCAGGCTCAGTGTATGTGGCTACCGCGATATTGCCGGAACTTGAATGGTGCAAAAGAAGTTTAAAATGTATAAGAACTAAGTATAATAATAAGGTGTAATATACATGATATGTTTTTGCTTATTTGCAGATCAGAACCTATAGGTAAATGTCTGAACTTATCTTTCTTATTAGTGCTGAATGACAAACTGACTATGTCTGTTAATTTAGTAGTTACTTCATAGTTATTTTATCTTGAACCTTAATTAATAGATAATTGATATAGTCATTCTTTACTGGAGGTATATAGACAGAATTCATTAGCTATTGATTAACTAACTAATACTTAACACATTCATAACATTATATTACATACTGATTAGTTAACACATCTTCCTTAGTCAGTTAACAGTAATGACTTAAGTGCTTAATAAGAATTACCTATTGCGTTCTTCATTTAATTCCTTATTAGTTATGCAGTAAGTAAGATACAGTATTCTAAAGTGTTACAATTGAAATCTTAACCCTGTAAAGCCTGAAAAAAAATTCGTATAGTTTTTTAATCAAATGTGTTGCATTATTATTTTAATGCAATGAGATTAAATTGGCTCATATACGAATGATATACAGTACGACAATATGGAGCTCAGCACTTAAGAGGGGGAAAACGTTTTTATTTAAGAGGACCAAACTGAAGCAAAATATGCAAATTTGGCAAATATGCAATACAGGCAGACTACTAGAATATTCAGTATTTCAGAGTATTAATTATATTCAAGTTTATCTCAGCAAAACTGCTTTGAAACAATCTTGTTACAAAGCGCTATATGAATGAGATGACTGTAGTAAACCTAAGTTGTTTCAGTCCAGCAAGTGTTCATATTGATATATTACTAACAATATAAAAGTTATTCTTATGTTTAATAAGTTCAATTATGTTCAAATCATTAAAGATTTGCTACAAAAACATGTGTATCACAACCTGAAGGGGACATTTTTAGAATTATACTAAAAAGAACTTTTAGTGAACTTTAGTACTTGGTAAAAAAGTATGAATTACAGGCCTGAAGGCATGTACCCTGATAATTTAGAGGTTAAATAGATTTAGACAGAGAGCGACAGATGACCACTTTCAAAACATGACAGAGAAAATGTTCTCGGCTATGTTCTGGTTGGTAAAAAGTCTCCTGTAGTCAATACTTGTATCCTTTTAAAACTCATCTTTGATCACCAAAATAACATATTCTAAATGTTTTTCCTTGAAAAAAAAAACAAAACAAAAAACCGTCATGCCTTAGAATAGTTTGAATGTAACTCTACACCTTTGCCCCATGTAGTATACACAGTTCTATGAATATGCAAATTAGCCCTGCCTCCACTCACTCACACCAACGCAGAGATCCTCATTGACAATCACACGTTGTGTGAATGGTTAAGAGGTAGTTTGAAAGGTCAGGAACACCAGTGATTTCAAACCGCGTTTTGAGATCGTTCACTTAAAAAAAAAGGAAACACTCAGCAATGGTGTTGACTTTGCATTTGCACATGGTTTGTCTTAAAGCACATTAAAAAATGCCACATAGACAAATAAACAACTTTAAAAGCTTAGATTTTCACCACAGGGAACTTTAAAGCTGCACTATGTGACTTTTACCATCTAGTGGTGAAAAGGAATATGATCAGCCAGTGAATATTAGTTTCAGTTCCTCTCAATTCCGATTTCGTTTTAACTTGCTACGTGGCCAATGTAGTCCAAGATTAACATGGCTTCCAGTTCGACTCTCGTACCATGAGTGTTAACTCTAACGTAAACGCGAAAGGCGAAGCTTAAAATTAACGGGTATGTCCCTCTTTGGCTAATGTACTTTCAAGATGGAGGGGCAACATGGCGACCGACATTAAGAACCCCCTTACCCGTATGTATTTTCAATGGCTTATTATACACTAGCAAGATTACTTTATTACTTAAACGGGAGTTGATATATGCATTCTCACATGCCCCCGGATGTGAGAGGGGCAAGCTGACGCGTTTTCGGCTGTACCGCTTCTCAGCTCCGGGACGGAAGCGTTTTGTCTGCAACAAAACGGTTTTACCTACTGACTTTGTGTCTGCAACAAAACGGTTTTACCTACTGACTTTGTATCTGCTGCTTGTCACGTTGTGATTCTGCTGTGACCACCAACTAGCCAGCTCTCGCCTTCGGCACATCCTCGCTGTTCTCTGCAGTGGATTACAGCCTGACAACCGGCCGGCAACATAGCCTGACTACTGGCTGGCAGCCTGTCAGATATGCGGCTGCTGTTGACCTTCTTGCTGGCCTCTCTATGGATTTTGTCATCTACGGCTCCGACCATGGCGCTTCGATTCACGTCCTCACAGCTCCTCAGATTCAACCACTACGGACCTCCTTCACTGGATATCATCTCTACTTTGCTACAACACTGTCTTCTCCGTCGTCGCCCTTATATCCACCGAGGCTCCTGTCGCAATTTTTCCTACTACTTCAACGCCGAAAACAGTATTCCTTCTCTCTGGTCCAGCCGTAGTTCACTCCCGCCTGGACACCGCGCGCAACAACAACATCCGCATACGTCATCAGAGCACTCCTCACGTGACTTCATCTAACCTTCTGCCTGTCTCAACTTCCCCCACTTGGATTTCAAAACAAAAGCCTCTCAAGACTGCGCTATTCAACACAAGATCACTCAACAATAAAAGCCTGCTCCTCTGTGAATTCATCATTGACAATAAATTGGATTTTCTCTGTCTTACTGAAACCTGGCACAAACCCATGGACTATATTGCATTAAATCAGACCACTCCACCTGGATACTCTTTCATCGACAATCCCCGTCTGGACCGGCGAGGTGGTGGCATTGCAGTCATTTACCGCAGCATTATTTCGATCCGCCCCATCCCCATCCCGGTTGTATCCTCATTTGAACATTTGGCTTTCAGACTTCCTGGTTCCCAATCACTCATTGCCGCAGTCATCTACCGCCCTCCCAAAACTTGCTCATCATTTCTTTCCGATTTCACTGGCTTTGTAACTCAGCTGTCCTCTATTTCACCATCCGTTCTCCTCATTGGTGACTTTAATATTCATATCGACTCTCCGGAAGCAAAATTCACATCTGACTTTTTGGACATTTTAAACTGCCTCAACCTCACTCAACATGTCACTTCACCTACACATAATCATGGACATATCCTGGACCTGGTCTGTTCCACACCCTCTCTCGCTATACATAACCTTTCATTGACCGACCTCACAATCTCTGATCATCTGGCTATCACTTTGGATATCATCACCCCCTCTCCTACTGCCAAACACACCAGAACAATTACATTTCGAAACCTGAAATCCATTAGTCCCATCGCTCTTACCTCATCCATATCCAATGCCATCTCCACTTCTTTGCTTCCCTCTGCTCCAACTGCCTCCGATCTAGTCAACTTCTATAACCACACACTCTCCACCTGCCTCAACCAAATAGCCCCTCTTAAAACTGCCTCAGTCTCCTTCTCCAACTCTGCACCCTGGTACACCCCAGATCTTCACATTCTCAAAAGACAAAAAAGACAACTTGAAAGGATCCATAAAAAATCTGGTCTCACTGTACATGCTCAAGCCTATAAGCACGCCATAACCACTTATAATTCTGCACTCAAAAATGCCCGGGCCAACTACTACTCACAACTCATCCATTCAAATTCCTCCAATGCCCGCACCCTATTCTCCACATTTGCAAAACTGACCAAACCTAAGGATAATATAACCTCTACGTTCACTACAGACAAATGTAACAACTTCCTGTCATCCTACCATACCAAAATCCATACTATACATGGTTCATTAACATCAATTTCCTCTGTTTCTCCTCTCCCTGACCATCAACTTACTCCCTTCACACTCGATAGTTTTTCCTCTTTCTCTCCTCTGTCTCCCTCTGACACCTCCAAACTCCTTTCAACTATGAAATTCTCCAACTGCCAGCTTGACCCGATCCCCTCACAGCTCTTTAAAACCTGTCAACAAATCCTCATCCCTCTTATCACCAACATCATTAACACTTCCTTCATGTCTGGATCCGTCCCATCCCCACTAAAACTTGCATCCATCACACCCCTTCTGAAAAAACCTGGCCTGGACCCTGACAATCTGGACAACTTCAGACCCATCTCCAATCTCCCATTACTATCAAAAATTCTGGAACGCGCCGTCATCACTCAACTCCACCAATATCTCCATTCCTCTCAATTATTTGAAACATTTCAATCCGGATTCCGTCCACACCACAGCACAGAAACAGCCCTTCTTAAAGTCACAAACGATCTCCTCATTGCCGCTGACTCTGGTTCCATCTCCATCCTCCTCCTCCTGGACCTCTCCGCTGCATTTGACACTATTGACCATTCTGTCCTCCTTCAACGGCTTATATCTATTGGCATCTCTGGCACAGCACTTCTTTGGCTAACCTCCTACCTCTCTGACCGTCACCATTTTGTCTCTATTAATAACTACAGCTCTCACACCTCCCCTGCCAACTATGGTGTCCCCCAAGGTTCCGTGCTTGGCCCCCTCCTCTTCACCATCTATATGCTTCCCCTCGGTCAGATCATCCGTCACCATGGACTCCATTTTCATTGTTACGCCGATGATACCCAACTCTACATATCCACGAAATCCATCACCCCGGCTATCCTCTCCACCATCACCGATTGCATTTCCGAATTAAAGACCTGGATGGACAATAACTTTCTCAAACTAAACAGCAATAAAACTGAACTCCTTATCACCGGCCCAAAATCACTCCTTTCTAATATACAGAACTTCACTCTTCTTATTGACGGACATATTGTATCCCCCTCCCACTCTGTTCGAAACCTTGGCATCATAATGGACTCCACCCTCTCTTACCGAACACACATCAACCATGTTACTAAACTATCCTTTTCCACCTCCGCAACATCGCCCGTCTTCGCCCCTCTCTCACCCTGTCAACAGCTGAAATCCTCATCCATGCCTTCATAACTTCAAGACTCGACTACTGCAATAGCCTTCTTTATGGACTACCTACTAATCAATTACAAAAGCTACAATACATCCAGAACTCAGCCGCCCGCCTGCTCACCCACACCCGGTCCCGTGAACACATCACCCCCGTTCTTCAGCAGCTCCACTGGCTACCTGTACGCTATCGTATTCAATACAAGCTCCTCCTCCTCACCTACAAGTCCCTTCATAACCTGGCCCCGTCCTACCTCACTGAACTCCTGGTGCAGCACCAACCCACCCATCACCTACGCTCATCTGGCACAAACCGCCTCACTCTGATCTACCGCACAAATCGCTCGGACATTGGGGGATCGATCTTTTGCCATTGCTGCCCCCACCCTCTGGAACTCACTCCCTTCATCCATTAGAAACTCTGACTCACTGCCAAACTTCAAAACAGCACTAAAAACCCACCTGTTCAAACTAGCATTTCCTTAGAATACCCGTTTTGCTGTGTTTTGTTTGTTTGTTTTTTGTTTTTGTTTTGTCTTATCTCCCATGTGAAGCGTCTTTGAGTGTCCAAAAAGCGCTATACAAGTGTGATGTACTGTTATTATTTGATGAGACACGTATATTTTTATACTACTACTAAGTGTTTTTAGCTAAGAATAAACTAAAAGAGTTACACAGTGTAGCTCTAAAAAAATATTCTCAATTTTGCCCAATCAGCCTTTGATTAGAGCTTGGTATTGGCAAGGGCCTGACGATATGATACATACCGCTATACGATATGTAAAAAAAATGTAACTGTTTTCAACATGGATAATAATCATACATGTTTTTGGAGCATAAAATCATCATATTAGAGTGATTTGTGAAGGATCATGTGACACTGAAGACTGGAGTAATGATGCTGAAAATTCAGCTTTTTTTCAGAGGAATAAATTACATTTTAATATATATTAACATAAAAAAGTCATTTTAAATTGTCATAATATTTCACAATATTACTGTGTTTTTTGTGTATTTTTTATCAAAAAATTGCAGCCTTGGTGAGCAGAAGAGACTTCTTTTAAAAACATACAAAATCGTACTGACCCTAAACATTTGACCGGTAGTGTATATATATATGTGGAGTCCATGTGAATGCTCCATGCTCATCTGTTCTCTCTACAGGGTTCTGCACTGTTGGAGGACTCCGCAGACAAAGCCCTGCTCCCGAGAACGGGACAGGAACCGCAGAGGATCTGCCCCTTCCTCCTCCACCTCCTCCCCCACCCAGCAGCACCTTCATCCCTCCTCCCCCTCCTCCTCCACCTCTTCCATCGGATCTGCCCCCTCCTCCTCCCCCATCCACCAGCACACCAGCCCCTTCCCAGCGGCGCATGTCTTCCTCCTCCAGCAGTGAGTACTGACACCATCTCATCCAGAAGTTCACAATGGTGACATAAAGTGTTTAAACGGGTCATGCATTAAAGGAGTAGTTCACTTTAAAAACAAAAAAAAAATTTGCTGATAATTTACTCACCCCCATGTCATCCAAGATGTCCACGTCTTTCTTTCTTCAGTTGGAAAGAAATTAACGTTTTTGATGAAAACATTCCAGGATTTTCTCCATATAATGGACTTCAATGGGAACCAAACGGTTCAAGGTCCAAATGAGAGTTTCAGTGCAGCTTCAAAGGGCTTTAAACGACACCAGACAATGAATAAGGGTCTTATCTAGGACCCTTCGAGTCATGACTCGAAAAAAAGATTTGTTCATTTTGATGAACGAGTTTGAACCAGGAGAGTCACGACGCTCATCACAGAACAGAGCAAGGCAAGCATTTGAGCTTATAAAACTTAAACTTTTTTATTTATTTTTAAAATGACCGAATCGTTTCACTTGATAAGACCCTTACTGTCGTTTAAAGTCCTTTGAAGCTGCACTGAAACTCTTATTTGGACCTTGAACCGTTTGGTTCCCATTGAAGTCCATCATATGGAGAAAATCCTGGAACGTTTTCATCAAAAACCTTAATTTCTTTTCGACTGAAAAAAGAAAGATGTGGAAATCTTGGATGACATTGGGGTGAGTAAATTATCAGCAAAAGTTTTTTTAAAAGTGAACTACTCCTTTAACAGCATTCATTTTTCATTGTATATTTCATACCAAGTAACAATATACTTTCAATGTGAAAGCACAGCACAAGCCAGCTGTTGCGGTTACACTCTGGTGCCTTTGTAAAATAAACTGGTGCCTTTGTAAAAAGGTTTTTGGTGCCTTTGTAAAATAAACAGTCCTTACAGGGATAGTTCACCCCAATAAATATTATGTCATTATGTCATATGTTTACTCTCTCAAATTGTTCCAAACCTGTATGTCTTTGTTCTGATGTACACAAAGGAAGATATGTTTGTAGCCAAGCAGATCTCAGGCCTCATTGACTACCATAGTATATTTTTCCCTATGGTAGTCAATGGGGCCCGAAGATGCTGCTTCGTTACCAACATCCTTTAAACTATCTTCCTTTGTGTTCAGCAGAACAAATACATATAAACAGTCCCTATCCCTTTAAGGCTGTAACACACCAAGTTGAGCCTTTGTTGAGCGGCTGTCAGTCTAGTTTTTTGTGGTCTGTTCCACACTTTCTGCACTTGTTGGACTCAGTCTGCGACTTTTTGGCCATTTGGATATGTTGAATTGGCATCAGACAGTTGATGCAAAAGACTACTCTGATTGGCTGTTCAACTTATTGAACGAGTGCACGAGAGCAAGAAAGCAAGAAAATGTTATCTTAGCATTTCAATGCAAATATTTTTCACTACAGCATGGACATCTGGAATGAAGAAAGTAAAAACCAACTGATCGACATATTCAAAATGTTAAGCAAGTTCTCCCATTTTAACAGTTTTTATACCCACATACAGGGCCGGTTCTATGCCGTTGGTTGCCCTAGGCGAGATTGATTTTAGAGCCCCCCCCAATATAAAATTATTTTATTTTTTGTACATTTAAGCATAATTTTTTTCGACTTATTTGTTGGCCAGTTGTGGTCTATGCAATATCAAATATTACTTTTTATTGCAACTTTTTGAACAAATATTGCAACTTTTATAATGATTTAATTCAGTTACTAACTCTGTGAGAATTTGTGAGAAGTAACTGTAACTAATTATTTTTTTAAGTAATATGCCCAAAACTGATGATGAATATTTATTTAACTAAACAAAAATGCTCTTATAATCACTCCAAAACTTCAACAAGTTGAACAACAAGTTGAAGGATCTGTAATTAATTGTTCATACAAATGCTACAAATAATGTTCAAGGATTTTTCTATCATCCTACATAGCTGCATTGTTTTATCTGTGTAATGTAATGAAACTTGTTGTAGATAAATTACAATTATCACCTGGCTGCTACAACTAAGGGGGTTTTGGAGTCCCAAATGTTGTGCATTTTAATGTTTAATTCATTTTTAAATCAAATTTAAATGTTAAATTAATCAATCTGGTGCAATTCAGTGTGCAAATTGAACAAAGAAAAATTCAAACCTCTTTTAGTTACAGTGTCAGTCTACATTACACTTCAACATAATAGGCTATATTGTAAAACAAATGCAATGAAAAATAAAAGAAACTTTTATAATTAGTTTTGTACAAATTTCTATACTTGTAAGTAAGCTATAGACTTGGAAGCAACTCAACGCCGGCAATTAAGCAAAACAAAATGAATGGGCTGCCGATGTACGAGTTTTATGGGCCGTTAAGACAAAAAATAAATAAATAAAATTAGGCTATGAGATGTCTCAGCCCAAAAAGCACGTCGGTCACCGAGAATCTCAAGTAGGCTGCTACACCAAATACATTTATTGCGTTTGACACTTTAATGGCTGAGATGAGAAAGGCTTACCTTTATACTGGACTTTCTTTTTATTTTGTTGCTCTCTCTGTGTTCGTCCCTGTGGACCAGAGGGTTTATTTATACCGCTTCATTTCCGATCAACGTGACAACAGCTGAGCACTTGCCCAACGTAACACAACCCCCCGGAAAAGATCGACAATAATCATCAATTCAATCTAATAATCAGTAATTAAGTAATTAAACGTGTGACTGAGGGGCGCCTTAGGATGACCATGTTTAATAAACATTTTTCTTTTTTTTCATTCTAACTCTGTGATTTCTCGATTAATGGGAAGTAGCAGAGAATGTGAAGTAGGTCAAGGGCGACGTTAGAGCGCGCGCCCGCGGCGCCCCAACACATTTGGCGCCTCAGGCAACCGCCTAGTTCGCCTATAGCAATCGCCGGCCCTGCCCACATACAAAGGTAGACTATACCATATTTCCACATATTTCCTCTCACGCAGGCACTGAACATTTGACTAGTAGTCTTTGCGACGTATTTTTTTGACATCACTGGTTTGGTGTGTCACAGTCTTTACAATAAGCCAGGCTGTTTTTGTTATGGTAACTTTAAAGGGAGTTCATACTAAGCAATGTGCAATGACAAAGGGGTTTAGTTATTTTCAGTTAGCGAATTGAGGCAACATGAGTGACAGCAACCACTGACAATGCAACAAAGTTGACCAAGGCTCAGATTTACGCAAATGAAGTTGTATAATGAGCAGCAGTGCAATGCGGTGAGTACTAATGGGAGTGTAGACAGTGATTTGTAGTGTGATACAGTTGGATACAGTGACGGAGAAGGAACACATAGTAGCCTAACAGCAGTGAGATGTCTATCTATTTTATGAATTTACCCATTGACAATGCAAGCACCCCTTTAGACTTCTATGTGAAGGTCTTTAGTGATATTTAGCTGACCTCTTTGCTTGTGAAATAAGTAACAATGCTTACTTAGGGGTTATGTATTTGACCCTTTCACTAGTTTGACCCTTTGTTCACAGTTTGACCCCTTTAATCTTCTCCTATCCCTAGAGGGCAGATTATTAGTGCCAGAAAGTGATGACAAATGCAGCCATGCTATGCCACAGCTTTGACAGATTGTACAAAATGAGTTAATACTTTGATACTTTTGTTTAGCCTTTTTTTTTATAAAAGCCAGTAGATTTGTGTGTTTTTCATGTTTATGATTTACACTTTCAATTTTCATGCATGCAAGTCTTCAAAAGCCCTCAAAAGTGTACAAATGAGTGCAGACTCAGGAACAAAACTCTCAAAATGGCCTTATCAAGTACATTTATTAAGCCAAAATCCAGGATGAAATCCGGCTAACAACAAGTAACAAGGCTATTGACGGCATCACCGACTGAAGTTTTGCCTGTGTGATGATGTTGCAGGGTGATCCGAATGAACCAATATTATGAAGCTGCAGACTCGGAGCCTGCATCTACAGTCCCCCACCGAGAGTCCCGCATTCTCAGACCCCTCGTTTTCCGAACACAGCGCCTCCTGCTGTTCGAAAGATCGTATAACTCCCGCTTATCCAAATGCAATTAAAAACAATAGGATGCAATATTACGGTCTCCAAATAAATTATACAATAAATATTTGCGTTCCCTGCTTAATGCATGTGCCAAAAAAACTCATTGTTACTGATGGAAGGGATACGAACTATCTTCTGAAAAATAGTATGTGATATTATATTGCTTTTTATATATATTTGTTTTATTCAAATTGGAATTTTTCTTTCAGTTCAACCTATAATGGTCTGATTAACATTAACATGCTAACATTGCAAAATCTGTTTTTTGATATTTTGAATGCGAAGCAAAACAAATCAGAATAGACAAAATGCCAATAATAAACAATTCTGTACTTTATTTAATGATCACCTATAAACATCATCTTGCTGTAAAGAAAAAAGGAAGAAAAAATGTGTTTGTGACTTTTCGTCTTCAATTGCATTAAAAAAGTCCCTTTGCATAATCATAAAATGGACATAAAAGTCCAAGGTTAAAGGCTATTGTTAGCTATCAAAATATTTTCTGGGGGAAGAGGGCGACAAAACATACATTAACGGCTCAGAATCTTGTTACAAATCTATCTTTACAAATAATAAATGGACTGTTCATATGTTGTATCGAATGAGCTAAAGTTTTATTAAAAAATAAATCAAACGAGTAGGCTACTATGATTCGCTAACTAAAATTTAAGATAGGCTACTCACGTTTCAGCTTAAGTTCTTCACATGTTCATCCGATACAATTTGATAGGAGGCACTGTCTCGAAAAACGAGGGGTCTGAGAATGCGAGACTCGGGTGCAGGGGGACTGTAGATGAAGGTCTCCGAGTCTGCAGCTTCATACTACTCGAATGAACAGATTATTTTTTTTTAAGTTAGGTGAACTATACTGATATCCTGATAAACCGGAAGCAGTGAACACTGCATATGGACCCTGTCAATCAGAACACAGCTTGACTATCTAAAAGACTTTGTTAAATAGACAGTATACAGTGTCTAGCTAATGCAGAGATAAAGGCTAAAAGTCCAGAAACCAATGGGAAACCAACAAATTGCAGCAGGGCAAATAGCTACAGTACACCGAATTTAAGTACTTTAGACAAAGTAATTCATCCAAACTCTTTAGACCATTGGAAAAACACCAGGGGCCTAAAAATGTTGCATAGGCACAAGAGCCAGACCGATGAGTCTGAAACTCCTCCGTAGGGTTTTGATTATGAGGCGTGTCGTAACCGAACCAGGGAAAAAAAAACCTCTGCACTCAATTGGATAGTCGGTAGACCTACAACCAATCAGAGCAACGCAGTAAGTCAACTCCTTTGCATAGCGCAGTTTTCAACTACAGAACTTACTTATTTTAGAAGTTAAATAACGAGTGTTGCTTCTTTTACTTACTTCTCAACGAGTGCGACCAAAGGAGAAACCAAAACGACCATAGGCTTTTCATTACACATCTTCTTAGTGACCATCGGAGCCAGCTGATAAGTTACACTTTTCCCGAATCATGTAGGAAGGACACCAAAAATATCTTTCCGAATCGACAAATGCCTTGATTGCAGTTCTCTTGTTTGTCTATTAATGCGCTGTCGATTTATTTTACAACAGACGCGACAGCGGAATCTATACATCTCAATTTTCCAGCTGCAGTCATCTCTGAGGGAAACCAGTTAGCGCTCTTTGATAACGTGATGATTACATCCCTGCAGATCATCTGTCCATCATCATATAAAGCCCGCCCTGGCAATTTGATTGGCCCGAACGTTTCTTGTCTGATCATAATTACTCCTCAATGGATTCGAGTCCAGACCGAACTTCCCGACCAAAAAATGCTGTGGGCGGAGTTCGGGCTGGCATCCAGGGTAATCGGCAGTTATAATGGCCGATAAATGAATATTTCAAAAATAAAATAAAAACGGATGAAACAAGCTTCAACCATGTCATGAGTGTTGGGGTTGTGTAGTTTGTCCACCCAGGGCACTCTACACAATCCCTGTTGGCAACACTCGTGTATAACGCGCCACACATCCTGCAACCTGCTGATCCAGCCAGAGTCGGGCAGAGAGAGACAGTTATCCGCGAGTGAGATCATCGGTGAAGTGTGTTCATGGTGAGTTGGTCACGAGACATACATTGCTTGAATAACAATTAAAAAAACATCCAATTCTCTTAACTCAAATAACCATGACAAAATTTGTGACTATATCGGAATATCGGATTTTAAAACCAAATAATATTTGTATCGGTATCGGCCTTCAAAATCCTATATTGGTTCGGACTCTATTAGGTACCATATTACATTTGATATTACATTCATTTCTCAAATGAGCATACGTATGATTCAGAGAACGAATGTACGCAAAAAATGTACGTACATCTCTCTTCCAGATGTAAAATATATATAAATATTGCACAGTTTAATGGATTTTCCAGTCAACATCCAAATCCTATAATTGAGAATGGCGAGAATTGCTTAGATTCCCAAATAACTGCAGTACTCTCCGACTCTGTGCCACTAGGAAATATGAACGTTAATTTGGATTTTATCAAACACACAAATCTGTGCATACACACATTTTATAAATGAAGCCCCATGTGACTAAAACTACATGTGAAAGCCAGGCATCTGTTGCATTTGTCATCAGTGTTAAGGTATATTGTAGAGAGCCAGACATTGGAAAATGATCTCTGTGAAATATTGTAAATGGTATGGATTCTCCGGTTTTCTCTTAATTACGCAAAAGCCACTCTCTAAGCTCTTTTAGTTTCAGTTATAATATAACCATCTAAAGCCAAACAATAAAACAATTGCATGTGGTAATCAACAGTATGTCACATATTTTTAACAGAGAATATTCCTTTAAAATGTTTAATATGAAATTTAACAAGACTGGTGTGAGCGCATAGGTGTCAAACTTCAATTTACGTATTTATGTTTGCTTGGATCTTCAGCCATGGGTGAATGTGCAACCAAGCTAACATCCAATGTAAAATATTCATGCTGTTTAGTCTGCAATCCTAAACCGTTTATTTAAACCAGATGTTGTGGATATCAGTAGACATGGTAGTCCATGTTCAGTCCAACTCTCGATATCACCAAGTGCTCTCCAAGAGCACAAGAATGAAGACTTAGAAACAGCCACAAGGTAAATCTTACAAAGTTCTAGCTTGTTAACATGAGATCTGGCGGCCTGCTCATTCCAAAGTCTATTTACGAATTCATGCGCATGGGCTATTGTTACTTTGAAATCGGGTTTAGTGTTCTACCATTTACTTAATTGTTCTTCCTCCAAGGGATACCTGACATGTCTTCAGGAAAGGACAATATCCATGATGTGTTGTACAATATGTCAGGGAAATGTAACACTTTATACAGACTCACTGGCCGTTGATTTACAACGTCCATTTGCATCTATGGTGGCCTGTAAAAGAGAAAACAAAAGCAGTGAATACACAGACAGACATCTGGCTGGACACCTGATTTCCTTCTTCTGTTACAAAGAATTGGTGTTTTAAGGTACTCAATCATGAAATAATGAATCTCTAATTCTTCCGTCATATTTATAACAGCTATGCAGGATGATAAATACAGATCCAGTTTGCACTATATGCTACGCCAAGTATCACTATTTTTATTGATTGTACATTTGAACAAACTCATAACCATGCATATTAAAGGGTTAGTTCACCCAAAAATGAGAATTCTGTCAGTTTTTACTCTCCCTCATGTTCTTCCAACCCCGCAAGACCTTCGATCATCTTCAGAACACAAATTAAGATATTTTTTATGAAATCTGAGAGCTGGATCACTCTTCCATAGGCTTCTTAAGGGATTGAAACTTGCCGGCCCAGAAAAGTTATTAAAGACATAGTTAAAATAGTCGGAGTGACTTCAGTGGCTCAATCTTAAAGGGGTCATGAACTGGCTTTTTAAATGTTTTTGTTTTGTTGTTTGAGGTCAACATATGACGTTCGCTTGGTTTTTACATTCAAAAACATAAAAATGAATAAGTTATGGGCTATTTTCTTCCTAGTTTTCAGCCTACTTGAAAAATGCTCGGATTTTATGGGCGTATCGCATTGAAGACTAGAAAGTAAACGCCCACTGCTGTGAGTGGATAACAGTTTTGCATATTATAATGAGCATTTTTTGCTCTGTTTTTCTGAATTAATGAGTTAATTTTTCATGAGAAAAAAAGTTTTTGCTCTGTTTTTCTGAATTAACGAGTTAATTTTTCATGGAAATTTTTTTGCTCTGTTTTTTTCTGAACGGAAATTTTTTTCTTATGAAAAATTAAGTCGTTAATTCAGAAAAACAGAGTAAAAAAAATTTCTCATGAAAAATTAAGTCGTTAATTCAGAAAAACAGAGCAAAAAACTTTTTTTCTCATGAAAAATTAAGTCGTTAATTCAGAAAAACAGAGCAAAAGCTTTTTTCTCATGAAAAATTAAGTCGTTAATTCAGAAAAACAGAGCAAAAACTTTTTTCTCATGAAAAATTAAGTCGTTAATTCAGAAAAACAGAGCAAAAACTTTTTTCCATGAAAAATTATCTTGTAATTCTGAGATAATTAAGTCGTTAATTCAGAAAAACAGAGTAGATTTTTTTTCTTCAAGTGAATGCAATACGCCACCGTACTACGGTGCTGCACTGCTAACTTACCTGACTGCTGCTCTTTTTCCCGAGAATATCATGGTATGTTAACAACAACCCTTTAGAAAATTTAAGTCCTTTGTGGATCCTTTTGATCTGCTTTCTCCGTGCTTCTTTGACTAATCTCAGTCTCACGCACGCTGCACGCGAGTTATCCATGTTCGACACAAAACTGGGATTGGGGCCGTCCACGCTGTTTAATACCTCTTAGGCACCGCTCGCGTTGTGTTTTTGGGCTTTGGAAAGGGACAAAACACAACTTCTCCAGACAATCTCTCGGGGTATCTTCTTTACAAACGCCGTGGGCGCACCGCTAACTGTTTGACGGAACAGCTCACACAGTCACGGTTGCTATGATGTGTGATTGGACAATGGCCGTTTTGTGCCGGCGAAAGGTCAATTACTGACAGAATTTTCAGTTTTTGGTGAACTAACCCTATAAATGTTAATTGTGTGACATGTCCTGCACACTTTTGATAAATTCGTATGACTGGATGAGGAGAGGTCCAGTTTTTACCTGCCAGATAATGAAATGGTCAAAAATGGCTTGGACAAGTAAGCAAACATCCTGTAGCAACCACCCATTGCAACCTCTAGCAATTCCATGGTAACCTGACTCCGCCAGATGGATTTGCTCCGCATATCCATCTGGAAACCTTCCGTTGAAGTAGTTTTGGAAAGAGGCGAAAATACTGGTTAGCTGATTGGCCTATGTTGGTGATAGATGGGCCAAATCAACCAATCAGAGCAACTCTTGCCGAAACCAGTCAGGAGAAGAGCAAAAACATCTTTTCCTCTGAGAAAAGCCTCCAGAGCAGTGTTTTGCTCTTCTTTCAGTGAGGAAATACTCTGTAATTCCGATAAAACTTGCTCGATAGCCACGCTGATGCTAGTTTCATCCGCTGAAGCCGCCATGTGACTCTGGACTGAACTGTCGCGCTTCTCGTTGCGTCACACCTCAACCCGCCTCAAAGCCAACGCCGATTGGACGTTCGTTTGGTGAACTGCTCCCAAATTTTCTTTAACGGAAAGTATCCAGACTGATCTGCGAGTGAAACCTTGAAAGCTCGCGAGATCAGGATGGTCTCACGAGGCTAATTCCATGGTAGCCAGTCAGATGAATATAGACACCCCCTAGCAACCAGAACAGCCACCTGAGTACCCTAGCAACCTACTGCGCATACTAAAAGAGCTCAGAACACATTTGTAACCGCATAGCAAATACCAACCAAACCATGAAGAGGGCAAGTACTGTATGAGCAAGCACTTTAGACAAAAACCCAGTGTTTTTTGACTGGTTTAGGAATTTAATAAAGGTTTTCAATCAAATATGTCCAGTGCATATATCCACACACAATTAATTGTTTCATTTTTTTTCTTTGCCATTTGAATTGATTTCAAAATTAAAATGGTTGTATTTAGTGAAGAGGCAAACAGGTTATTAAAACGATATTGTGTTTCGTTTTTTGTTTGTTTGTTTGTTTCATCTCCTCCATGTCCTTACTGTATTTGTCATCCCATCATCCTCTGTGTCTGTCTTCACCACACCTGTCTTACTGAACACCTGTCTGCTGGGATCTGTCTCTCTTTCTCTCTGGCTGTCTGCTTTGCATGGACACCTTGCTGTTCCTTCCGGCTTTCTGTATTATTCTCTTCTTATGACGCAATCGCTCTAAAGAAGTAGATCTTTCTTCTACGCATCTGTCTCCCTCTGTCAACCCGGCTCCAGAAACACTACGTCAGAGGAAGAGTAAGTATTTTCCCCCAAACCTCATTATTTGTGTGTATGTGTGTGTGTGTGTGTGTTCTTTACATTAATTCTTCTAATTTCCCTTCATTGAGAGCATTACGTGTGTTGTTTGTTTGGCTACTGGACCACAAGCTGATGTAATCATTTCCCATTTTCAATGAACAATCATTTTCAATATTACCCAGTCACTTTCAGATAGCCAAAGAAACCACAGCACCCAGAGTGAGTTTTTCTGTGATTCCAGTTTCAATCAGCCCACAGGCTTCCCAGATGCTGTGGGGACTCTGGCACATCAGCTGTGATTGTTAATACAGCTTAGCTATATCTATTGATGAAATTGTGCTGTTGTTTTGTGCCTCAAAACATAAAAAAATCTTAAAAAGTCAACATGAAATGGCATTCACAACCCCGTTTTACTGAGTAAAACAGGATAGACAATGATAAATTGTTATAAAAAAGTGGGCGTGTCATACCAGAATGGAGCCAGGTGGTTGGTTGACAACCAAGAGGTTTCGAATGACATCAGCAGATAAGTAAAGTTGTTTCAGATACAGAGCAAGTTTTGTATATTTTGATTAATTATGTACAATAAAACCATAGGAACTTTAGTTTTCATGTTGACTTGTCCCTTAAAAAATCGATTCTGGAATAAAAATGATTTACAATTTTGATTAATGTATTGAATTTACAAGCAATTCATCTATTAAATTGCTGTCATTTGGCACTGGTCTGCAGAGTCATACTGTAGTGAATGAGTATAAAGGTGTGTAAACAGTGGGCGGCCTTATTGACTCTGCCCTCCCGTCAACGCGACACCTTCAACCTACGTCACATCATGCCTCACTATGCACAGCTATTGTTAACATCTTGATCCTCTTTTTTCTGCTCATATTCAGGCTCAAGTTCTTCTGTTTGCCTTTGTTTAAGTTATTAACGTGATATTTAGTTACAGTTCGTAAATGAAGATTTGTCAAGTCAAGGTTGAAGGTAACGTATTGTGTGTTTTTACTGAGATATATGATGATTTATTTAATAGCTAATGCTGGGTGAAATAGCTGAAATATAAATTATATATGGATTATTTTATATATATTTTAACTTTATTTCAACCAAACAGACATTGTTACCAAGTCAGTGTTAATGTAAAGAATGATTAACATCATGTTTTCCATATTGAACAAAGGGTGGAGTGATATATAGTCATTTTCATTTTATATTCATGAATAAATCTTATTTTAAGTGTTCTTAAAATCTTAAGTTAAGTGACATTTTAAGTGATGTCCCAAATGCAGAAGTACAATTTTATTTGAATTGATTTGTTGAATATGATCAACGGTTCTCAACTAATTTCTTCAGAACCAAGATTTTAAATTTGACATCATTTGGCAAGCCCACACAGTTGCAAAACTGTAACCCATATTTTCTTTTGTCGTTTTGGTAATGTTTTTATTTTAACATATTTGTTCCAACCTACTGTAGAGTTTGCACAACATTTTTTTAAAAGTTGTTAAGTATTGCTGTCGTATATTTATGCAAATTACATGTTGTAAGTTGCATTTTATTATTAGGGTCAAAGCACTGAAGGTGTGTAGTGTTCCTCTTCTTCTTCTGCTCTTGAAATCTATGGCAGCCCATAGAACCGCTTGCTAGAAAGTTATGAAATTTGGCACACACTGATTTTGCAGCCTGGTCTCATTGTTAACCAACCCGATCTCACGGGAATTCGTACAAATTTTACGAGGTGGCTAATTCGTAACAATTCATACGACCTCACTCGTACAAATTAGTGCGATTTTGCTAAATCGTACATATTTTACGAATTGGCCAATTCGTGTGAATTCGTACGAATGACCTACCCTAACCCCGCCCCTAAACTTAACCGTCACGTGGGTTTAGACAAATCGTACGAATTTGTCACGAGTGAGGTGGTACGAATTCAGTACGAATTAGCCACTTTTTAGTCGTGAGAATAGGGTAGTGTTAACACGTAGGTATTTTACGTTTTTGCAAAGATAGAAAACGTACTTTTTAGTACGTTTTGATAGATGCTGAAACGTATAATATGGACGTATCTGCAACATTTAAACGTAACATTTTACAGCTAAAAAACGTAAACTGTTTACGTATATTCTATATCATACAGATATCTGTATAATTTCCCTTTTTACCATTTTATAGATAAATGTAAGATCCCGTAACCCTAATCCCAAACCTAAACATACCCATTTTATACATAATATAAAAAAAAGGATAAAACGGTGTTGGGAAAGGGCAGTTTTATTAACAATATAACGTTAGCATTAAAATCTATTTTGAGCCACCAATACTACTCCTACCCCTAAACCTACCCATAACAATTCCTTAAAACTAACACGTAACAAATTACAATTATAAAGAAAAACATAACTAACAAGTAATCACAATAATTTATTTATTGCGAAAATGTCAAAACCGATACCAAAAGCCGTTCACATGATGTGTTGCAGTCGCAGTCTTCTCTGACAGTATTGTAATAGTTTTGTGTGAAGTACGGAGCAGAAATGAAATTATAATCAATGAAAATGTTAATCCGGCTTCGGTTCGCGCTTCTCCATTTCAAATGATTAACCAACCGTCTCACAGTCCTTCATGTCGCAATCTGTGACAAAGCAGGGAAGAGCCAATGAACGTTTGATATCACTGCCGTAAAATATGACGTATCGCTTCTCAAGGGCGCATTTTTTGAATTTGAATTCATAACCAGCCCCGCGTTTGGCATGTGCGGTCGCTGCTGAGAATGGAGGAGACGAAGATCATGACAGGATAAGAGGCTGAATTAGGAGTTGTTTCTTGCGGATTCTAAATATTTGGATTACATCAACCTAATAAAATGTATGTCTTTTGTGAATTTTGTTGTGTTTTTTATAGGAGAAAACGCTTTATGTGTCTCAAGGTAAATAAACTATTACAAAACGGTTAAACGAGTAACGTTTAAGAATGTATTTTTAAGGTTTTTATATTGTATTGTTTAACGCCATGCAGGCGAAACGAGCAAAATGTTAATATTTATGAGTATTATATCAATAAATGCGACTAAAAACTTAATTAATAAGACCGTAGAATGCAATAGGGTCAAAACATAATGCTACGATATTAATATGAATAAATTGTGATACATCATACGTACAAATGTGTACGTCGGTGGATTTGTTCATACGTAAATAAATGACGTTTTTGTGCTGTCAATACGTAAATATTTTACGTTTTAATACTGTAAATATGTCTGTATTATACGTTTCTGCGCATATAAAACGTAATTATACATACGTATGATAAAACGACATTTTACGTACAAATGCATACGTATTCTCATGAGATCACGTTGGATTTTGGAGTCTCTAACTTGGTTGCTATTTAGCCACTAACTGTCCAAACTTTCACTTATGTTGATGCAAGGCTTGCCTTACCCCGCACAACGATTACATCACTTGCCTATCGCTGCATTTTTTATAGTAAAAATGTTTTTGTTCAGTTAGATAACAGACACTATAATTAAAAACTGAACGCAAACGAGTCACAGCACTGATCAGTAGCAAAAGTCCGATTTATTTTATCACATGATGAGTGAGGCGAGCTGAATGTGAACTGACTGACAAGACGATGGCGAAAGATTTGGTTTTAAAGCATGTTAAAGCGCCTATTTGGCAATATTATGGATTTAACAACACAGTCTCATGAAAATGCCTATCAATACCACGAATGTCATTTCTCGTGGCATTTATATGCCAAAAATGTTTTTTCATGTATATGCTACGCGCTAAAAACCCTGGGGTAGGTTTAGGGGGATGGGGAGTTCATGCTTATTAAACGCCAAAAAGTGCGTATCACATGCACGCGAAAAACGCGTACCATATACACGCAAAAACTGCTTTTTGCGTATAAATGCCACGAGAAATGACATTCGTGCTATAGATACAAACTTTCATGAGATTGGGCTCGGATTTAAACCCATATATATGGAACCTGCAAACTTCCATAGGAATGAATTTGCACTGTAAAAAATGATCGTGATTTTAACAGTAAAAGACATTTGCAACATTTGCAAAAGACAGTAAATGCTACAGTAAAAAACTGTAAAATTGGTTAACAGAACCTTTCCTTACTATTTACAGTAAATAATTGTAATAGATCTAATGGTAAATTTCATGTAATTTTACTTTAAAATACCGTTAATTTTACAGTTTTCATAGTAAAAATGAACAACTCAGTGTATAATTTACAGTGAAAAACTGGAAATTGACATTCCCACAATGCCCTGCGTGACACTTCGCATTTGATGTATTTTTGTTGAAATAACTTGTTTCTTCATAGTTTGCTTAGTCTTTTTTCGAATCAGTTATGTACATTAGGGTTTTGTGTTTATACATTTAATGTTGTTAAATTATTGTTTATTGCCTTTTTAAAATTTCATGTGTGTTACCATGATGGTGTTGATGTATGTGCATGTGATGAGCTTCCATATATCATGTGACTCTGATTAATGCTGTGATAGGTGGTTGTCAGTGTATTACAATAGTTTTAATACTTCTTGATTGATTCTTGATAATACTTAATTGATTATTAATTTAACATTATATCAGATAATGAAATACAGTTTATTTCTGTAAATTTTTTAAGATAAGTCTGCGAAAACTTGCTACCGTAAAGTCTTGCTACCGTATTTTATGCGGTAAATTTCTGGCAACCACAGCTACCGGTATTTCCGTAAATTGAACACATTTTTTACAGTTCTCGCTGTGCTCCGTAAGCATAAGCGTATGAAGTTCCCAAAATGCGAATAACTTTTAAATAAATTAGCTTATTGCAATGAAACTGCTCTTAACAGAGAACATAGATACCAATTTTGCCATAGTCGGCCGAACTTCCTCATTCTGATTATCTTTAAAAAAACCCATCCTATGTCCAATTTTCACCAAAATCTGAATTATATCATCTTCAGACATGAATTTCTTGTCGATAGACGAAACAGTTCTCAGTATATCACATCAACAAGTTGATGGCATGATGCCAAAACTTTGCATCAAACTTTGCGTGTGTCATTATCACCTCAGACCGCACCACATCAATTTGGTCACAGCGCCCTCTATTGGTCGAAAGAGATAAACCATTAAATCATAATACAAGTGATTTCCAGCCAAATTTTGGATTAATTGCTAATTGTTGCACTTGTTCTGGTGCTCCCAGCCATGCTGTCATGACTTGTCATCTTGTTTGCAGGTTTTGAAGGGTTTTTTGGCACTTTTAAGCTGATCAGGACGGAAGACCAAGTAGAGCAGTTTTAACCAGCTAAGACAGCTAAGGCGCCATCTTAGGCTGGTTTAAGTTGTTTATTTTTCAGCGGGCAATGGTCATTTGTACAGTCATTGTAAGGTAATTTGTAGACATGGGTGGATTTTTCGACATTTTATGAAAGAAGATCAACAAAATGCATCTTTTTCAGGCGTGTAATTCACCTTTTAATGTGTTGCTCAGCATGTGTGAGACTCTTTCCTGTTAATCCACTCAGCTGGTTGCTGAGCAAGAGTTGGAGAGTTAGAGCGAGAGGACAGAACTGTGAGTAAGGAGAAGGGTCAGTGAGAGTGAGGAGAGGACGTAGGGTCAGTGAGTGGACTTCAAATCCAGCTCCCAATTTGGCAGCCGTGTCTTGTCAGAGTTGATTACCGCTGATCCGTTCAGACTTCTCGAACTGTGATGAGCCACCGGCAGTAAGCAAACGCCATTTTTTTTTTGCTCTTGGGGGAGGAGAGGAGAGTTTGAATCAGGAGGGTTGTAGATCGGTCTGAGAAGACTTATTCATAACCACAGCTATGACAAAACAATAGCACGTCTGTTACGAGGCATTCTGGAGATTTAAATCAAGAACACCAGGTGATGTACATTAATTGATTTTTATTTCAGTTTATATATGTAAGAAGTTGAAAAATGACATTGAGAGTTTGAGTAGTCCAGTGGTCTATAGGTATTTTTTTTTTTTGCATAATTTAGCTTTGTAGTTTTTTTCTTGCTGAGTAGATTTGTGTTCTATTTATACCTGTAGCTGTCAGCATTCATTTATATTTGGTTTTACATGCTTTTGTGGTGGTTGAAACGTTATGGTTAAGTCTTTTTTTGCTTTATGTACTTTCCATAATTAAAGAGGATAAAATCATGTTAACAACCTGTTTAGAGGTTGTTATTAGACACTGTGTACAACAAACTTTTGTTTTCTGGCATTGCAATGTATTATGGCACTAAAACTTAAAGAGCAGGGGCCACATTTGGTCAAGTAGATTATGTTATATAATAATCTTAAATTTGATAAGTTATATTTTCACACCACACATTTGCCAGCCCCTATCCTATCGTTCTCTTTCAAATTCAATTCAATTCAAATTCAAAATTCTGAATTTTCTACACAGCAATGGGTCAAATTATTCGAATGCCATGTACGTTTTAAATCATTTTTATTGTTGAAACTTCAACAAAGGCTTGAATGTTGTTGTTTTATACTTTTGGTCCTTGCTTTTTAAAACTTTATTTAGTGAGTGGATTATTTGAATTAGTACTGTTAAGTACTAGCACAGCTACTGAGTGCTTTAGACATTTGTTTAGACGTCTGGGGTTTTAAATGAAATATTTAGGGAGAAGCTTGTCCGGTGTGTCTCTCTCTTTCTCTTCACGCATCCATTCATCCTGGCTCAGTTTCCCTCTGTCTTTATCGCAGGCAATAAATCCTTCAACATGATGTCCCCCACTGGAGATAATTCTGAGCTTCTGGCCGAAATTAAAGCTGGGAAGAGTCTGAAGCCGACACCTCAGACTAAAGGCTACACGACCGTATTCTCTAACAGCGGCCCGCGGGGAACAACGTAGGTCACGCTCCCTTTCTTTTTTAATTTGACTTCATTTCCTGAAGCCTGTCAAGAGCATTGTTATTACTGTGATGTTTTACTTATAAGTTGGTTTTGAGCTTATAAGTTTATATAGTTTATATACTCACAAGTTTGTATGATGTATATTATTAATAGTTATTTCTCAGAAATGAAAAGTGTTTTGTTTTATGAGTTGTCTGTGATCTCTCATTTGGGTGTCACTGCCATTGTTTGGCTTGAGATGTGAAGTTATTGTTTGCATTAGAAATACTGATGCTTATCGATAAAAACAAAAGCCAAATCAAATATGTCAACATAGACACCAATGGACAGAATGGACATGGAGTGATATTTCTTTAAATTAGGGTTGTCAAACGATTAATTGCAAATAATCGCATCCAAAATAAAAGTTTGTGTTTGCATAATATATGTGGATACACTGTGTATAATTATTTTGTATATATATATATATATATATATATATATATATATAAATAAACACACATGCATGCATATTTAAGAAAAAAATATTATTTATTAGGGCTGCCAAACGATTAATCACGATTAATCGCATCCAAAATAAAAGTTTGTGTTTGCATAATATATGTGGGTGCACTGTGTATAATTATTTTGTATATATATATATATATATATAAATAAACACACATGCATGCATATTTAAGAAAAAAATATTATTTATTAGGGCTGTCAAACGATTAATCACGATTAATCGCATCCAAAATAAAAGTTTGTGTTTACATAATATATGAGGGTGCACTGTGTAATTTTATATTATATATATATATATATATATATATATATATATATATATATATATATATATATATATATATAATATACATATATAAATATATAAAACACAGACATGCTTGTATATATTTAAGAAATATTTTCATTTATATACTTTATATAGATTTATATATAATTTATATTATATATAGGCTAAATATAAATATTTTATATATAAATTATATATTTTTCTTAAATATACATTCATGTGTGTATACAGCGTTATGATACATTCTGCTCCGCTGTTAATGTGTTTGTGTGAGAGATGAGAGAGGAGAGAGAGAGAGAGGAGAGAGAGAGAGAGAGAGGAGAGGAGGAGGAGGAGAGAGAGAGAGAGAGGCTTGCGAATATGCGCTACACGCAACTCTGCAGTCAAATTCAACTTTTCCTTAAATTGTAAAAAACACGGAAATCAATATGTGGCGGTCAGCGCTGATAATGAGTTGGGCTGCCACTAATAAATGCATGGGAAACACTGTACCGGATACTAGGATAAACCTAGCTATTTTAATATAGTATCTAATACAGTCAATGCCGTATTATCCAATAAACAGTATAAACTAACAGAACGGAAGTTAACTTTGGGCCAGCTCATCACCATGGCAACGCGTCTGATGAAAGCGTCTATATTTATATATATAAAAATAATTATACACAGCGCACCCACATATATAATGCAAACACAAACTTTTATTTTGGATGCGATTCATCGATTTGACAGCCCTATTATTTATATGTAAAATATTTATATTTATATATATAATAAAAATTATATATAAATCTATATACAGTATGTACATGAAAGTACAGCCCTACTTTAAATACATGAGAAAATAGAAAACGTTCCAGTTATTATTATGGAGATATATACATTAAAAATGGATCAGTATTTCCAAAATATAACTGCGAGAGCCACAAAAGTAATGAAATTCAGAACAAAATTACCGCGTATAAAGTTGTAGTTTGGAGTGCAGCTCAGCAATCGGGCCCCAAATCTATTGTCCAGGATAATTCAGCCAGTTCAGTGAAACGCTTGTGTAACCCAGTTATTGGTACTGTAACACAATAGCACAATTTATCAAAGTTACGTAATTGAGGAAATGACAGTTGGAGCGTTCCAATCCTTTCATCTAACTTAATTTGCTGACCAGTAATTTCTTGACTAGAACAAGAGGTCTGACATATGCATGGTTGCCTATGTAAATGGATGTTTCAATTTTTCCATAGTTTAATGTTGAGTAACTATTACAAGTATCGTAATTACAAGATGACTCTGTTGTTATGTTGATGACATTAATTGTCCTCTAAAATTTTCTATATTCTATATTATAGGCCTAATAAAGAGCACCAGGTTACATCGCTTATGAACTGACAATAAGTTGAAATGTACTGGTTTTATTACATAAAAATGGTAAATTTGGATAAGTCTGAGTGGTCAAAAAATTCTGGATTTCCAAACAGGGATTTTGAGTCTGACAAAGACATAATTAGGATGGAATTTTTGAATTGCTTAGTTTTTGTAATGCATTGTTTAAAATGTATGTGACATACAATGTTTTCCAAAGGACCATATAAACTATAAGAAAAATAGTAAGCCGGACTCTCAAATTTGCTTCAAAAATCATATTTTACATTAAACATAAAATAGCAAATGCAAAAAAGGTTTATTGTACAAAAAATAAACAAAAAAGTCTATACGATAAGTGACATTTATTAATATTAACATGAACTATAGAATAATTCATCTTGCAAAACAATGGTTTGCACAGATCATGTTTAACCTCAATGCAAGTGAACCTAATTCTTTTTAGTAAGACAATTGTTAACTGATCCTTAAAGGGATAGTTCACTTTGAAAGAATTTTTGGTATGTTTTAGCTTATCTCAAGGGCATCATAGATGTAGGTGTCTTTGTTTCCGCAGTAGTTTCAATTTTGATATTTTTAGGTCAAACCGTTCTCGGTCTGTCAGTCATATAATGCAGGTCTATGGTCACCACCTCAAAGAGCATGCACAGAGAAGTCCAAATTAAACATGATTTAATGACTCATAAATGTAAGTACACATTGATGGCCTAAGACACGAAATGAGTGGTTTGTGTGAGAAAACGGACAGTATTTATATCGTTTTTACCTCTTGTAACCACAGTCACGTCCAAGTGATCTGAGGCGCGGGCGCTTCAGTCTGTGCAAGCGCCGAAAGTGATCTCTCGTGCGGTTGCGGAAAAAATTCACCGTTGTCTATCGAAATCGTCTTTCATTGCGATTTCCTGTATATCTAAATATGTTTAGATCTTTACATTGAAAGATAACACTTCCAAAACAGCGCCCTCAGATCACTAGGACGCGGCTGTGGAGGCAAAATGACATAAATACTGTTCGTTTTCTTACACAAACCGCTCGTTTCGTGTCTTACGCCATCAATGTGTACTTAAATGTATGAGTCATTAAATCATGTTTAATTTGGACTTCTCTGTGCATGCTCTTTGAGGTGGTGACCATAGACCTCCATTAGATGACTGACAGACAAGAACGGTTTGACCTAAAAATATCAAAATTAAAACTACTGCGGAAACAAAGACATTTACATCTTTGATGGATGCCCTTGAGGTAAGCTAAAACATAACAAAAAATAATTTCAAAGTGAACTATCCCTTTAAGCACAGGACACACCAAGCCGACGATCGGCCGACAACTTCCAGCCGAGAGCCAACTCAGAACTCTGATTGGCTGTTCAGCTTTTATAATGATTCAGTGCACTAGAATAATAGCAAAACAGTGGGTAAAGAAGTAAAAACAGTACAGATAGAAGGCTGTTCTAATTTTATGCCATCTTACCTATGTGTCCCTTTTTGAACGATGAATATAGACTGATAAATCTGCTGAAATAGACAGTTGTCTTATTAACACACAGAGTTAACCATTGAAGAGTCTTTAAGAGTGTCTTTTAATTTTTCAAATCAGCAGACAGCCAGACACTACATCTACATTTTCTTCTGCAACATTCAGTTCTGATTGATCATTTTGAATTCCAGGAGGAACGTCCATCATCGCCGCCACAGCCTCTGCCAAAACCCCAGTCCAACGACACCCAATCCGTGAAGCCAGAATCTCCACCGCCTGTTTGTCCACCCACGCCACCCACTCCCACCACCAGCGGCGGGTCGCCCCAGAACCTGTCCGTTTCACAGAGCAGTGAGCAGCTTGCAGCCACCGTCAATGGAAATACTGCTGTTGGCCAGAGCAAATCCAGTGTGGTGGATGTCGAGAATCTGGTGCCCACACACGACGAGCAGGGCCAAGCCATCCCAGAGTGGAAGAGACAGGTGATGGTGAGGAAACTACAAGTGAAGATGCAGGAGGAGGAAGAGAACAAGAGAAAGGTGAGTGATGAATCAGTTGGACGTTTTAAACATAAGCTGAGGCAGTGCATCTCTTATTCAGCTTAGATTTCAACATTTAGACACTTAAACCAAAGCTTTCAAATCCCAGCCTCATAACATACTTAAAGACCCCACAGAATCACAAATTGACTCCATGTGTTTAAGGTCATCTATAAGCTAGTAGGCCTACATTCCTACGAGCTGGCAAAACCTGAATGCAATCCCGATTGCATGAATTGGTTACAAAGGAAGTAGATGGTATTTATATGTTTTAACCCTTGTGCATCAATTTAAAAAAGTTACACATAGGTAAAAAGAGGACAAAAATGTCCATTGTCAATAAACTGTCATAAAAATGTGATGCTTTGGAGCACAGACTTTAGTTTGGTATCATTTTAAAGAAGACCCTTTGCAGATTATTGCTGAAGTAAAAAAATAATAAGTAAATCCAAAAAAAAGTTATATAGGTATAAGTTTATGAAAATTATTTATAAAAAATATTTTATATAAAATATATATTTTATAAATCAGGTTGAACTCAAAACTGCAATAAAATCAAAGCCATAAATGTAAATAGGTTGTGTTCCAAATTTGAGGATGATATTCTAAGAAATGAGCTTTCGAGTAACAGTTTGTTTGGGCATAGTAACATATTTTCCCCATTGGGTGCCAGTAAAACCCCACTGGTGCTCACATTGATTGGACTTGTTTTTTGCAGTTTTTCTCTCTAGTATTACAAACACACACACGCGCACACACACACATATTTTTTAAAACACACATACTAACCACACTCTGACATCCATACCAACACAACCACACAAATATTGTTGCATAATTTATCCAGTTGGCTCTATAGTATGCCGAAGCAGAAAACAGGAATAAAGTGATATTTGTTTTATAGGCCAAACTTAAGAAAAATGGCACCATCTGATAAAAAAAAAATTAAAAAATAAAATTTTGAAGCCTTGCCATCAGAATAAAAGCCTCTTAACAAAGATTGCATAATTTTATAGTAAACTGAACTGGGGATTAAAAATGGCAGTTTTAATGGCTTTCAATGGGGACATTTTTGTCCAAAAGGTGCTGAGAAGGAGTATTTTTTGTACATAATGCAAAAAATATTTTTAAGTAAATGATGGTGAAATAGTGAAATTCCAATAAAAATACACACCTGTGGCAAGTTTTTTGCAGTTAGCTTTAACACAGGCAAAGTGAAAAAAAAAAACTGAAAAGGACAAATGTCCATAAGGATGCACAAGGGTTAAAACTCTTTTGTCAATGTTTTTTCAACAAAAGGCTATTTGCTATTTTTTTTAAAGGGGATAAGCTCCTCAATAGTGCCTGCCCTACTTCACATTTCTGTACGATATACGTCAGCACATGAGAAAAAACTGCATTTCATGGGGTCCTTAAGCATGTTAAATAATCACTATGTTCGGAATAGCATACTAATATACTACTGTTTTTGCAGTACATGAATATTGTGCGCAGTGTGCAGATTGTCTTTATACATAGAATGCACCTCACTTGACCTTTCATTTTAATAAGGTGTGATATCTTGACTGATTCAATTGGGCTTCCAAAAGATAGTATATCATTTAAAATACAAAGTAACCATGTTCATTTCCAAAATGACACTCACATGTAACATGATGAGGTTGTGTGACACCAATTGTATGCAGTATACAGAACACTACCTGCTAGTATTCCCTTCTGAACATAGCCAATCTCACAGTTTTGAAATGCTTATATAGACTGCTGTTTATAAAACAAAATGACTAACAGTTTAACATTTACAACTGATAATAGGATATGAGTGCACTTTCTCAGCTTATGAGATCAATAGTATCCTCCTGTAGTTTTAGTAGTGTGAGCTATCACCTCATTAGATTTTAAGAAGGCTTAATGATTTAAACTATAAATGATAACTTTGAAATTGAGGTTTGAGCTACAGTTTCTACATGGAGGATAGCTAAGCAATGAGTCTCTGCATGGTGATTTTTGGATAACTATTTAGTTTAATTCTCACTATTAACTAGCTGCTCATTAGCATGCATATTACTTGGATTTCTAGGATATTGACTGTTTAGTAGTACTTATAAAGCACGTATTAAAGGAGTAGTTCACTTTAAAAAAAAATTTGCTGATAATTTACTCACCCCCATGTCATCCAAGATGTCCATGTCTTTCTTTCTTCAGTCGAAAAGAAATTAAGGTTTTTGATGAAAACATTTCAGGATTTTTCTCCTATATAATGGACTTCAATGGGAACCAAACGGTTCCAAAAAGGTCCAAAAGACAGTTTCAGTGCAAACTGCAAACTGGTCAAAGGGCTTTAAGTGATTCCAGACGATGAATAAGGGTCTTATCAAGCAAAACGATCGCTCACTAAAAAAAATAAATTACAAAGTTTAAGTTTTATAAGCTCAAATACTCGCCTTGCTCTGTTCTGTGATGCGCGTTCATGACTTTCCTGTTCGAATCTTTTCCTGAGTCAACTCATTCATTTCGTTTGTTGAATTAACCAAATGACACGAAAAAAGATTTGTTCATTTTGATGTCCATTTGAGCTTATAAAATTTAAATAAACCTTTTTTTTTAAATGACCGATTGTTTCACTTGATAAGACCCTTATTCATCGTCTGGAATCATTTAAAGCCCTTTAAACATTTTGCAGTTTGCACTGAAACTGTCATTTGGACCTTGAACCGTTTGGTTACCAGTAAAGTCCAATATATGGAAAAAAAATCCTGGAATGTTTTCATCAAAAACCTTAATTTCTTTTCGACTGAAGAAAGAAAGACATGGACTTCTTGGATGACATGGGGGTGAGTAAATTATCAGCAAAAGTTTTTTTTTAAAAGTGAACTACTACTTTAATGCCTTATTCTACATGACCATATTCTACTTCCTTAATCCTCCCCAAAGCAAACCACCTTACTAACTATTAATAAGCAGTAATTTAGTTTGAGCAAAAGTTTTAGTTAATAGTGAGAATTTGACCCTAATCTAAAGTGTGACTGATTTTGGAGTATACACTACTATATCCAACCATTTAGGAAAGATCTATTCATTTAAAACTAATTGTGGTCATTCACTTCTCCATTAGACCTTAATGAGAAACTGGCTAATGAGTTTATGATCTTTGGGTACCCATAGCAGTGTTGTGTGAATGAGCAAACATTTGTGCAGTTCTGAATTATTTCATAACTGCGGCCATTTACGGGCTAGCAGGAATTGTCAGTACATAAATCCTAGAAATATGTTGTTAATAGATGAAAGGATTAAGAATTAGTGTTGGGATGAGATATTAATTGGTGATTGAATCAATAATATTGTGTGGCTAGTATATGTGTATATATTTTTAATCCAGGGAACATTGCTTTAAATGACAGCATGCATCAGTTAGCTTGGCTAGATTACTTCTTAGATGGTATTATCGAATCCCTATTACAGGCTACTTTGTTCACTGTAAAAAAATATTTTCATGATTTGTAATCATTTTTTCAAAACATTTGTTCTTTTGTCAAATCAACTTAGATAATTTATGTTGTTCAGATAACATAATATTTTGAGTTTTTGGTGATTAAATGAATCTCCTTCATTGTATTAACTCATTTTTTCCATTTCAATAAACTTAAAATTTTAAGGCAACCAGGTTACTTTTTTTAAGTTAAACCAACAATATTTTTTACAGTGGTACAATGTAAATAAATATTTTCAAGATTTGTTATCACTAACATTTTTTCTTTTGTCAAATCAACTTAAATAATTTATTTAGTTCAGATAACTTATTATTTTGAGTTTCTGATGATTAAATCAATCTCCTCCATTGTGTTAACTCACTTTTTCCAGTTCAATCAACTTAAAATTTTAAGGCAACCAGGTTACTTATTTTTTAAGTTAGACCAACAATATTTTTTTACAGTGGTACCACTGTAAAAAATATTGTTGGTTTAACTTAAAAAAAGTAAGCTGGTTGCCTTAAAATTTTAAGATTTGTTAAATTTTTTTTTAAATAATATTTGTATTTAATAAAAATATTTTTAATATTTTTATTTAATAAAAATATTTTAATTTAAATATTTAATATTTGCATTTTAATAGTTAAAAAAATATATTTTCAAGATTTGAGTTTCTGATGATTAAATCAATCTTCTCCATTGTATTAACTCACTTTTTTCCAGTTCAATCAACTTAAAATTTTAAGGCAACCAGGTTACTCATTTTTTAAGTTAAACCAACAGTATTTTTTTACAGTATTTATTTAATTATTGTGAATACATCGTACTTGTACTTGATTGCAAAGTCAAATAGCTAGGGATTAAAAAATGTACGTAAGAGTTGACTCTGATTTGAAAAAGCGTAAAGAGTTTTATATTACTGATCAGACATAGTTTTCAGCCTATGGTAAAGACAGACTTTCTCAATCTGTAGTTTTGGTCTGGTTTTCATAGTGAGTATTGTGTAGCGTGACATTTGGTTGGCTTTTCCTATACTTTGTGTTGAATGATGCAGTGTTTAATTTGGGGCTGTTGTGACTATCCAAAGACAAGCCTAAGTGTGTTTGACATTTACTAAGAAAGTATTAGTTTAATGTGGCTTACTGGCGATGGTGCACGACAGCTCTAAGTTTTTACATGGGGATTCAGTGGTGTGATGCAAAGCCCCTTCACACTGCAACTGGTGCTTGGTCATCTTGCTCATTCTACTCATTAAGCTTTTATTTTTATCTTATACTTTCATACATCTTGTTAACGCTCAGAAAGCTTCTAAATATTTATTTTAGATTAGTGGAAATTGGTTCCCTGGAAACACAAGCTAAATATAATTTACAGATAAAGAAAGGAAACTTCTGGGTCATTTTCAAATGAATGTCTATATGGACGGCATCTATGGCAGGCTGTGGAATTACCGGCATTAAATTTAGTCTTCTATTGATCAAAGTGAATGGGAAACATGTGCCGTAGATACAATTAAAATGTACAACACTTTTATTACTCTGAATACACTTACAAAGTCCTGCAGAAAAGTGGCCAGCAAGTCTTGAACATCACACATGTTATCATGAAACTGGTGTGATTGCTTACCAAACCTGTCTGTACAAAGTTGCAACTAATCTTTAAATTAATGTCATGACCAGCTAAAAATAAACCCAGTTTGATGGTATCTGCACAAGGATACCGGGAAGTGACATAACACATTTATCAGCTTAATGTGAAAACAAAAGTAGAGTTATGCACAGTCCATCCACAAAGATTATGTTGGTAACTCATAACTTTGTCTTGAAAAGTAGTCCCACAGACAACTATTTACAAAAAAGATGAGCTTTTAAATCCACTGGCCCACTTACCTACCAGACTTCCATAGTATGCATTTTATAGTCCCTGTTTGTTTGTTTGTTTGTTTGTTTGTTTGTCTCTTCTTATTTTTTTACAAACTTTAAATTATTGTATTCAATATCCGGTATTCGATAGCATGTCCCTGATTGTATCCATAGACAATCATTTGAAAGAAACCCAGATTATTAATTTCATATAACTAATAGACTCTAACCAGAACCCTAAAATACATTTGAAGACAAATAAGCTGTTTTTGCGAGGGTTTCTTTTGCCTGAATCTTCTTGTGCAAGTCAACTCAGTGAAAACAAGGCAGTATCATCGCACCACTAAATTCATGTAAAGTTTGAAACGTTTGGGGTGAAGAGACTTTAAAAGCGTGTTTGTAACGCATTGCATCCTCAAGCTGAAGGGCACCCCCTCCTTTGTTTTGTTCCTTTCTATACCCTCCTCTGAACCTACTTTAGTTTGCTGGCAGTGGATACTATCAAGCCCAAGACTGGCATTATTCTCACGTGCACAATGCTATTCTGGGTCCATTTGGAGAACTAATGACAGAGGACGACCTTAT
Organism: Hybognathus amarus; assembly: GCA_030378365.1. NCBI lineage: Eukaryota > Metazoa > Chordata > Actinopteri > Cypriniformes > Leuciscidae > Hybognathus > Hybognathus amarus. The sequence continues at coordinate 255,216 of JAQIUQ010001938.1, read as the reverse complement.
CCGCATTGAGAAGCAGATCGAGAACCTCCAGGTCATGCACAAAGTGACAGAGGTGGAGAAAGATCTGGAACAGCTGGAGCAAGAGTTGAAGCAACTCTTGCCTGTGTCTGCAGCTTTGAACCAAGACCACTTCTCTGTCAACCCCAAACAGGTTCACGGGCAAGCAGAAGACTTGCCTGCCTGGTGCAGCAAGATCTCGACACTGCTCAAAAGCATGGCCGTTTTGCTCGCCACTCTGGGTGGAAAGGAGGTCGATATTCTGGAAATGATCACTCAAGGATATACGTACGAAGGTCTGAAGAGTGGCCAGACGGGGATCTCAGATACAGTGGCCTCTGGAAACATCGGTCGATCGCAGTCGTTCTCCACTCGAGAGGAGGTGGAGAAGGAGATTAAGCAGTGTGGTGTGTCTGTGAAGAACCTGAAAGCCAACTATGAAATTCATAGCACGTCAAAGTGCGAGGTTGACAAAACGAACCGCGTATACAAACGTACGAGGTCCTTGCCGGCAGTTAGTGAATGTAGCTACCCATCAGAGCCCATCCTGGAGGATGAGCTGCTCTTCTCTCTCAGTGAGAGCAACTCACATATCGGAGATGGGTCACCAATAGAGCAAGTCCCAAATTTACCATTGGTGAATGAGGAACCTATAACACAGTCCCATGCAACTTTGATGTACACCGGGTCTGACAGAACAGGACCACCTGACTCGAACCACCCTGACATCTCTACGAACCCACTAACTTCAGAACAGCTCACCCGCAGTCTGGAGGTGCAAACGGACCTGAGCTACGTCCAGGAGTGCATCGAGATGCGAAAGGAGAGGATTGTGTTTCTGTTCCTGGAGCACTGGAGAAAGTACACAATGACTGAATCCTACAAGTGCTCAGGAAGAGGGAAGACTCTAAGTGTTGAAGAGAATGACTGTCATTCCCTGTATTATCAGAACCTAGCTGAGCCGGATGGTGCCGTGCAAACTGAGGATGACCAACTGCTGTATTTCATGAAGCAGAGACAGGTTGTGGGAAATCTTCTTGGCCACTGGAGGACCATTATGAGTCAGGTGCCCACGCGACAAATCAGGAGACTCAGTCGAGCTCAGATGATCTACTGGCCTGAGCACTTCCTTCCCCACATCAACGGGTCACCTGTTCAATATGAGAGTCTAACCCTTGACCTTTTCATGCTCGGCTACTTCCAACTTCTTGAAATGAACATGTCCCGCACCGAGCGGAAGTTCAGGCACTTGCTTTGCTACGAAATGTTTGACAGACTCGGCAGTCACCCATGGGAAGTGATCCGCCAGTTCCACCGAGAGGTGATGGGGAGCATTGAGACTGGTAAACGTGATTGGTCGGATGGATTTGAAGATATCAAGGTGAAGTACTTTGGTGACTCTGTTGAGGGTGGCGGGCTGCTGGAAGCTGCTGAGCTCATTCTCCCTCCGGAGGTTCTACAGGCACCCATAAGCATATCACAAAGGGCTCCAGATGCAAGTCTCTCAGGTGTTTCACCACCAGACGCCCCCTTTGAACACCCAGGACCAACTTCAGATGACTGTGCAGTGGCCACCCAACAGGGCTCTTCAGAAGATTCAGTGGAGAACACTGCAAATCACACAGCAATACAGGAGAGTCCTATTGAAGTTCAACTTCAGTCGGAAAACACAGTAACGCAAGCAACCATAACAGTCGAAAGCCCCCAGATGGAAGCCAAGCAGGGCCCAGCAAATACCAAAGAGGAGCCTAATGAGGACTCCATCAAGCTTATTTATGAACTTAAAGAGTTTAGCAATGAGGAAATTATTAGATATATTGATCGAAGCTTCGCCTTCTGGAAAGAGAAGGAAGCTGAGATGTTTGACATATGACTTATCAGGTCAAATTCTTTGAAGGATGAAACACAATTATAAGGAGACAGAATAAATGCTTGTGTTAAGCAGTTGGGTCAGAAAGGCAGTTTAGTACTAGAAAATGCTGAGGTTTTGATTGTTTAAAGAAATAATCAAATTTTGGGCTTAACATTTTTGCATTAAAATATCCCAAAATCACAAGGCCAGTGTTATATTTTTAGTTAAGATGATAACTTACAATATTCCAAATGTTTCAAACAATGTTTAAATCGCGAAAAAATTGAGATTTTAACCAAGGAAACGGGGCGTGTGAGCAGGGTGAGCTGGGAGTCGCCAGTCAATCGCGTCATATCCGCGTTACCTTGGTTTCCGCTTGTACTACGTGTAGTCCTGGACAAATGCGGAAGTTGTAGTTGTGCGTTAGCGACTATCAAGCAACAAACGTCAGCTTGTTTTCGCGCATTTGTTAAGGAATGGAGCACAATTATTCTTTTCAATTATTCTCGGAATGTGAACTGTTGGCTGTAAAGGGGGTCGCACATTCGACGAGAAGAGCCGCACCACGTCTAGGACAGCTCCAGTATCGCACACCGAACGCGCACTTTCTCATTAGTATATGGCCAGCAATATTGTTATGTTTAATGACATTACCTACATTTTTATTTTATTTTTCAGTTGTTGACTTTTTCACACTCATGTATGTAAAAAAGCACCAATCCTAAAGTTTTCTATGGTTCCTAATCATTTAACTTTTCTTTACTTCAATGAGCTCATTGTTTCTGCCTTACCTTAATGTTTAATGTTAATGAAACGTGTCGGGAAACAACAGCAAGGATATATATTTAATAGTTTATTAATGAACAAGTGTTTAATAAGTCTGCTGGCAGCAAATATGATTATGACGATGCTGACTCTTTATTCCTGCGGCAGTGAATGCGAAAATATTGCATCGCGTGCTTCTGGTATCGAGTTCTGGCACACAGGTACACTTTGGATCATTTCCACATATTTTTTATCCATCTGGGTTGGGACGCTTACACGCACGCACACTCACGTGCGACGAGCTACGTCTCTGAGCAGCCGCGTAAACTAGTGTTTTCTGCCACAGCCTATCGTGCTGCGTGCTTATTGTTTCACTGACGTTGACGAGATTAACCACTTAGGTACCGAAATTTGGTATCGAAAAACAAGACATATTTCGATACTGGTAGTACCGAATCAATTCGGTTCGGTACCTAAAAAGTACCGAATCTCGGTACCCAGCCCTAATTGCAGCATAGGGCGAAGTCAGGATCCATTAGCAACGATTTGACTTCAAACCCTCTCCACCATAGCTTCGTCCAGTGACTCGTACAGTAACATCTGTGATAACTAATTTACTTTTAAACCTGACTTTTCTTGCAGCTATTTCAGTTTAATGAAAAACAAGCATGTCATTAAAGGGCAATTCCACCTCTGGAAAGATGAATGTGTATTTAAAATGGGTCATTTATGTAGAAGAAATGTGAAATTATTTTTAATTTGGAGCTTTCTAGACTGAGAAAAGACAGAAAATGTATTTTTGGCTTATGTGAATGAAAAACATCAACTCCCAGAATTCATTTGCTTCGCTGCCCTAGGAGGCCACGCCTACCGCTGAACCTCGCAGTATGTAAACAACAGTCTACTAGTGATTCTCCGTGATGAGTCTGTCCGAAAATGTGTTTCGAGATCGCCCAAATGTCCACGATTCGGCTTTTGCGTTCTACAGTCGTCATTCATCATGTTTACTGTGTCGAACCGGGATGAGTGCCGGCTGTGTGGATAACGCGCGTGAGGCCGGTGGCGTGATTATCCGATGAGACGGCACCTAAGACGTGAAGTTACCGGTCTCGTATCTCTCACGGAGGAGCAGGAATTTTCTTAGCAATGTTAAAACGCATTAACCGATCACTTGTTTGGCGTTCATGTAAACACAACAGTCAGATTCACCAATCATAAGGAATTGAGTTAGATTGAAACAAAAGCTGTAACTTACATGTAAACAATGAATGGCGACTTCAGAAATTAAAAGCTGAATCCCGGACATCGACGGCCGGACATGTCCAGGACATGTCACGGTAACCCCTACTACTCAGCTTTCTCCACAGAACAAGAGCCTGCTAGCTTAGCGTCCAAAAAAAGATGTGTAATGTTAATCCCAATCCTCCATAACGCATCCGTCAGCGTATTCAGTAGCTTCGTCCACATTTTCAAAACGTTTCTGCCAGTGAAATCAAACGCATTGGCACTGATCTGTGATAGGTCTGTTAGCGCAATAGGTCCAACCCCCTATTGGCGGGTTTGAAAGGGTGGTGACTCGGGCTTGTAGTTTTTTACTGAAATCGCCCCTCTTACACTTCCGCCAACAATGACGTAAAATGACGATTTTTGCGTCATTGTTGGAGGAAGTGAAAAGGTAAATAGCAGATTTCTCTCGTCTCAGGGGAAAATGATAAAGTGTTGCATGACCATTCAATAGTATAACTGGGTTTCTAACAATGGAAAGCTTAATGCAAATGGGTGGAGTTGCCCTTTAAACGCAACATTTATAGAAATCAAACTAATTTTCGATTCCCGTCTGGCTGATTTATCCACGGTGGAGTTGAAAACAACAGTTCCCATCGTTCCGCGTTCCTCCACGTCGTCATCAAGCAAAGCCGTTGTTGTTGTTGTTTTGAATGTAGCGCCCTCTAGCGGCATGCAATCTTAGGTATTGCAGCTTTAACTCAATTTAAGCAACAACTTGTCCTGTCATCATTTGTCATCAGATGTCTTATGACCGACTGTAAGCTGGGGTGTAAAAACTCAATATTAATGTTTTGGAAACTGCTAAAACAATAAATACATAGAAATATCATAGCATTTCATCTCACTGGGTGAAGTGAAGGAAAGATCAGTCTTTTTCAGTGAGTGTATATATACGTTAAAATAATAACATAATCAGCTCACACTTTGAAGCACAAAATAAGTTTTCGTGATATTAAAGTGTAAGTCTATTTTGATTTTTTAAACATCATTTTGCTTTCTGATACATTAATTGAAAGAAGCCATTTGAATTTTGTAACTATTGTTTGGTATTTGTATGACTTGCTTATCAGAAGCTATCACATAAGACCATTAACATAAATCACAGTTACCATATGTTTTACATCATCTGTTTTCAATGGTTTATTTTGCATGTTTTTGCGTAATTATTTGGAAAGTATCAGAATCGTTTTTTAGGATAGGAGTGAATGTGTTCCCTCTTTTCTTGGTGTTCTTTTGAGGTAAGAATGCACGAACATAATCAATGCTTTTATTTACTCAACCATGATGCATTTTTGTATGAGCATGCTTGACCTTTTTGTCTTTTGTTAGCAGTTGTGTTTGGCAATGTTGTTTTTGAAAGGTTTTAAAAAGCAGATGGATTTCTACTTAACTGCAAAGGTTTTTATTGCCATTGATATTTTTTTTTACATCTAACATTGAGGTATAAACTGTTTTTGTTCATGTTTGAAGTGTCGGTTTGATGGTTTGTTCATTTTTTGAGAAATTTACACAAAATAAATCAATCTAAAGGTCACCATTGGGTACATACAGTCAAGATCATTTCATTTGTGATTTTTCCTTTGTAATATTAAAATGATTGAACACCTTTTTAAGAACATATATTTTACTTAGAGACTTAAATTTACCATTTAATGTATGCTTAGTACAGTTATTTATTGCCCTACAATTAACTCTTGTTAGGTTCCATGGACTTACTTAGCTAAAGAGTTAAATAAGAATTAGAGAGTTAACTATGGCATCACGCTATTTTTGGAGTCGAAGCTCAAGCTGTGTTCTTTCTTGAGGGCATTTAGCAGCCATTTTCCTAAGAAGGCAGGACTGTAGTAAGTGTGTTAACACCAGCAGTATTGAAATGTCAATTAGAAACATATATAATGGCACATATTGAATATGCACCATGTTTAAAACCATGCTGTATATTTAAAGGTAAATATAAAATGTTTCATTTCTGATTAGCATTGACACTCAAATAATTGAACTGCACAAGAGCCATATTTCAGGTCATATTTCCCCCAATGTCAATGTTCCCCCCAAAGAAATATTATATTTTGATAGGAAATTAAGCCTTTTTTAATACCCTATTCTGATTCTAAAAATCAAAATCATCTGGACACATACCATAATGACAGCTGTATGTAAAATATAATTTATTTTGATTTCAGGTCAAATATGACATTTTAATGGGACCAAATAATATGTATACTCTGTACAAATACGTATATCTCTCTGTTGGAGTAGCCCATCTTTGGATGTTTCGGTCTTAAAGTAGTAGTTCACTTTTAAAAAACTTTTTCTGATAATTTACTCACCCCATGTCATCCAAGATGTCCACGTCTTTCTTCAGATTGAAAAAAAATTAAGGTTTCTGATGAAAACATTCCAGGATTTTCTCCATAAAATGGACTTCATTGGGAACCAAATGGCTCAAGGTCCAAACGAGAGTTTCAGTGCAGCTTCAAAGGGCTTTAAACGACACCAGACGATGAATAAGGGTCTTATCTAGGACCCTTCGAGTCATGACTCGAAAAAGATTTGTTCATTTTGATGAACGAGTTTGAACAGGAGAGTCACGAACGCTCATCACAGAACAGAGCAAGGTGAGCATTTGTGCTTCTAAAACTTAATTTTTTTTTTAAATGACCGATAGTTTCGCTGAGATAAGACCCTTATTCATCGTCTGGTGTCGTTTAAAGCCCTTTGAAGCTGCACTGAAACTCTCATTTGGACCTTGAACCGTTTGGTTCCCATTGAAGTCCATTATATGGAAAAAATCCTGGAATGTTTTCATCAAAAACCTTAATTTTTTTTCAACTGAAGAAAGAAAGATATGGACATCTTGGATGACATGGGGTGAGTAAATTATCAGCAAAAGTTTTTTTAAAGTGAACAACTATAACTAACTCATTTTTTATTTATGTTTCAACTATAAACTTTTAACAGTAACTGTGTTCTCTACAGCAATGGATTTCCTTTTCCTTCTGTAGATGCAGTATAGCCTTTTTCTTGAAAAGATTCAATAATAATTTTAAGTCATTTATAGTTTGTTTTTTTTCTTGGCACATAATTCCCAGGGAATAATGAAATATTAATACACGGATTAGTTTACTCTGGCTGTTACCAATAGCATTTCACCGTAGCATTTGATGTAATCAATCTGTTTGAAGGGGAAATGAGAAGCTGAAGATGGCCACCCCTCAGCTGGGATATAGTTACCATCTGAATGGAGGAAGAAGATCCCTTTTCACACTGTGCACATGTCTGAGTGAAAGAAGAAACACTTTATTGGGAAGTCTATACAGAAAATGTGTTTTCTTTTTTGTTAAAGAGTGTGTTCAAGGGTTTTGGTGGCATATTCTGGATACAAACCATGGAATTTGTTTAAATAGTAGGATGCCATGTGAGGAGTCGGGGTTGCACTGAAGCACCCAAGTTCACCTCGAGTTGAGACTGGTTGTAAATGTAAATAAGCGCAATAGTATGAATTGCTTTGCTAAATTGTCGATATGTTCCGTACTGCCTGAACATATTTGGCATGGTCTGACGGAAACAGTCAGGACCTCCTTTCACAAAAAAAAAAAATGTATATCCCGTTTAATTATTTTTTTAAGATTTATGTATTGTACTTCACATTATAAAATGTAGTGTTTCCAGTATTCTAGTATATACTTACACATGCACTCTCTCCAAAAAAGTATTTACCCAAAAGTGGTGCATATTAGCATCATAAAGATACATATTAGTTTCTTTTGAAGGGTTCCACCCAGTGACAACTTTTGTACCTTTTATGAGTCATGAACTGCTAACACACGCGGGTTGAAGATCCAACCGCAGCCAGTTATTAAAGGTAATCCACAATCGAAATCAAAATGACAGGCAAGGATCAAAACCTAAACAATAACAGCATCCAAGATACAGGACAAATCCTGGCAATGAGTTATGGGAAATGAAGTTCATGATCTGAGAGTATTGGACTAGGGAGGAGTGCCCTCTGGTGGGTATCATGTGCACTCCAGCTGGCTGATATGACAGTACCAGTATGCACTCCAATGCTTTGTGATTTTTTTTTAGGTCACTTGCAGTGACATTAGAAATTATCTTGAAGTCGTCTACAGGAAATGTTATTAACCTAAAAAAAGCTTTGCTGATCTCATCCTCAGCTATGTGTCTTTCTTTCCTGTTTGTGACAGATTGAGGAAGAGGCGGCCCGTCTGGCTTCCTTGCCTGCCTGGAGGAGAGATATTATGAAGAAAAAGATGGATGAAGAAAAGTAAGTTAATGCCAGGGCTCTTGCTTTAGGCTTTCTTTTTCCTACTTTGTGTCTCCTGTGTTTTTCTGTTTACTGTTTGTAAACCTCATTCATCACATTAGTGTTAATTTCATTACTATGAGCAATCATAACCCCCCTGGTGCTCTTCTGTCCTTTTTGACTGAATATATATATATATATATATATATATATATGGTTTTTACCTCTTGTGGTTAAAAGAGGTAAAAGCGATATAACACAAACTGCTCGCTTTCGTGTCTTAGGCCATCAATGTGTACTTACATTTACGAGTCATTAAATCATGTTTAATTTGGACTTCTTTGTACATGCTCTTTGAGGTGGTGACCTGAACCTCCATATTATGACGAACGGTTTGACCTAAAAATATCAAAATTGAAACTACTGCGGAAACAAAGACTATTTTCACTCTTTTTTTACTTCATCGAAATGGTATAAAACTTGGTAAAAGTTTTGGCACTTGCTTTGTAAACACACAAACAATAGTCACACTTATGCTCATCGCGGCTCAAAAATGACGGAATTAAAAAAAAATACAATAAAAAATGAATGGGAGACGATTTTCATCTAGTGGAAAGATCTGGTACTGCGGTCAAACAAAATCTTACCGAATGCATAAAGCTCAACTTGTTTAGATTTATGGCTTTGATTTTCTTGCAGTTTTAAAGTAAAAAGTGTTTTTGAAAATATAGATTTCATATAAAAAAATATATCAATTTTAAAGCTACACTGTGTAACTCTTTTAGTTTATTCTGAGCTAAAAACACTTAGTTCTTTCAAAAATATATGTGCTCAATAATGTATATTTACTTCGTTCATACCCGTTAATTCAAGCTTTGCCTTTCGCGTTTACGTTTGAGTTAACACTCATGGATCGATGTTCAACCGGAAGCCATGTTAATCTTGGATTACATTGGCCACCGTAGGAAGTTAAAACGAAATCGGAATTGAGGGGAACAGAAACTAATATTCACTGGATGGTCATATACCTTTTCACCGCTAGATGATGGTAAAAGTCACATAGTGTAGCTTTAAGTCTGTACTGTAAAGCATTTAAGATTTACGATAGTTTTAAGTTGGAAATTTAAAATTTAGGTCTATGCCCAAAACTCGAATAACTACTGCGTAAATATAATATAGTACTATAAAATCCCTTAAAGATACTAAATATTAAATACAAAAACATTGTCAAACTCAAATATAGTCCCGTCTTTTTTGTGTGTCATGCGAAGAGCACCAGAGGGTTACGGAAACTAGATATTCTTGTTTTTTTCTTCAATTTATGACAAACCTGATGAATAAGACAGATATTACTGCCTTTAAAAGTCATGCCTGAAGTTTCTTCCATGCAAATCTGTGAATTTTCTGTCTTTTACTCTCAATATCTTTTGTGGATTATAATACCAAAGTGATAATAAGTAAGTAAAACTGTAAAGTATTTTCTGTTGTAGTGTAGTGACTTCTGTACAAACATTTTAAAATATACACACATTTATAAACATACGTGTAATCCTCTAATTTCTTTTATTCACTCCTGGATGGACAGGGAACAGAAAAGGTAAGACTTTCGCCAGTGATAGTTGCAGTACTAATAGTAGTTGTAGACGCAGTTTCTATTCAGTCAGACTTGATTGTATTAATGTGCATTATACACTCTTAGAAGAAAAAGGTTCTATATAGAACCTTAAAAGGTTCTATCAGCGCTGTGTATTTAGAACCCCTGAAAGGTTCTATACGTAACCCTTTTAAGGGTTTCAATTAGAGCCAGAGCGATTTTTCGCAAACTGATTTTTGGCAGGCCGATATTATCAGCCGATATTAGGCATTTTCCAAACTATCGGTATCGGCAGTTATAATGGTCGATAAATGGATATTTCAAAAATAAAATAAAAATGGACGAAACACGCTTCAACCATGTCATGAGTGTTGGAGTTGTATAGTTTGTCCACTAGAGGGCACTCTACACCATCCCTTTTGGCAACATTCGTGTATGACGCGCCACACATCCTGCAACCTGCTGATCCAGGTTGCAGGTAGCTTATAAGGCAATGTAGGGACTAATTATTATTTTATTTATCAGAACTTTAATATATTTTGATGTTCCTCTGTTCTGTTGTGACAATAAAGAAACAAGTTTCTTTTTAAAATGCAGTATCATATTATTTTAGTTAAAACTCATAAATAATTACAAATAACTAATGTTAGGGAAATCTGTTAATGTTTTGTTGCGCATTTTTGGAAAAAAATAAAATAAAAATATCGGCCGATATATCGGAATATCGGATTTTTAAAACCAACAAATTTTTGTATCGGTATATCGGCCTTCAAAATCCTTTATCCGTCGGGCTCTAGTTTCAATAATAAGAACCCTTTAGGATTCTTTGTAACCAGGAAAAAGGTTCTATATGGAACCGTTTTGTCCTTTCCGGAATAAATATTTCATATTATTGACAAACATCAAGATCCTAAAATGTATTTATGAATGCATGTGAACACTCTCAGAAAAAAGGTACAAAAGCTGTCACTGGGGCTGTACCTTTTCAAAAGGTACACTTTTGTACCCAATGGCTGCATATTGGTACCTTAGTGATACATATTAGCACCTAAAATGTACATATTAGCACCTGAAATGTACATATTACCACCTAAAATGTACATATTATGACCTAAAATTGACATATTAGCTCTTGAAATGGACATGTTAGCACCTAAAATGTACATATTAACACTTAAAATGTACAAATTAGCACCTGAAATGTACATATTAGCACCTAAATTGGACAAAAGTTGACAGCTTTTGTACCCTTTTTTGCTGAGAGTGAATGATCACAAATCATTCAAGATATGGGGGTTGGAAAAAGTATATATTTATATCATTTTATGTAGTTAATCAATAATCAATAATTTAATTACAACTACAAAATGTTGCAGAATAATGTAATATATGAATGAATAATAGTCTTTGTATAAAAAGGGTTCTTTCTTGTCATTATAGAACCTTTTTTAGCATAAAAGGTTCTTTAGATTGAGTAAAGAACCCTATGCTTCATATTTAGAACCCCAATGAACTTTTTTTCTAAGAGTGTATGTAAAACATGTTAATGTACCCTCCTTTACTTTTCTTTTCTCATCCCGGCAGAAAAGAGGAGGAACGACGGCGAAAGAGAAGGAGAACGAGGAGAAGTCGGAACTGGAGCGACTACGAACACTCAGGCTATGATGAAACCAAGCTGGCGCCGTGGCAACGGCAGATCATTTTAAAGAAAGGCGACATAGCGAAACAGTAGTAAACACACACTCATCACTCTTGCACAACTCTCCGCTGACACGGGTCAGAATCTGCCAGACCCTTTACACGCAAACCACGGACGGGTCACCAGACCACCTTCTGCTTCCATCATCACCTCTTCAGATGTAGCCCTGAAGATGCTCCGTTGAAGAGTGATAATGAATTCAACTAATGTTTTATGGTCAGGTCATATGTATATGATTAATTAGCAGTCTTGAGAACTAAAAAAGATTATTTTTCAGAAAATATTTTTTAGCACTCCCCCCACCTGATACGTTAGCTTCACACTTCCAGCTCTCTTCCAGTCTCATTTCAAATCTCTAGTAGTATTTTTATGTGTAGATAGATAATATATGTCAAGGAAATGTACTCTGCTTGGATGCTTTTTTAAATTGACTTCATGTGGTCATAATCTACGATGTATGATAGTTCTGAACAAGTGTGTTCTTGCATAAAATAAGTGATGCGTTGTGTTATGGTACATCTATATTTCTTTATATAAAATAATTGTGCAATTTGGAAATATCAAGTATACATATTTTACCAGTAGGATGGTAGAACAATGGGTTCATTGTACATAACAGCAATATTTCACCAGAAGATGGTGTCGGAGATCATAACTGATATTTGGCCATAGCAAGTCTTCCCAGACGATGTTTATCAGACCTTTCATCAAACCAGCACTAAAACCCATAAGAAGCCAATGTCTTAAATACTTATTAAAAGTCATCTGTGCTGAGATTTACATAGGAAGTTTACATTGGGAAATGATGTTGGTAGCTAAATATGTCATGAAATCATGACTTTGTATTCAGCCATGCTGTGGTCCCCAAAAAATAAGCTTCTTTTTTTTTCTTTCTTTTCTCTGCTTATTCTCTATTGTTAATGTGTTTAGAGTAACTAGACATCAGAAAAGTGCCGGATGTGAATCTGTACGTGTGCGTGCATGTGTGAGAAAGTATATGTGTGTGCATACACATGCATATAAATGTCATTTGTCTATCTTGTGTCATACACTGTGCGTTGGATAGAGTTGTTGTATTTTAAGTGGGGGTTTTTTTCTGTACAACTGTAAAAAAAAATGCATGGCCCTCCTTGAGTTTGGGAAATTTCTGATTTTATCAGATGCCATAATGATGCTGAAATCAAAGATGTGATCGCCATTGCCATTCGAAGATTTTCTATTCATAATTACTCCATGCAGAAATGCTTATGAACTCCTACGGCCCTATAATATCAGTTTCATGTTTTTCTGTTTTCAGCCTGACTTTCATAGGCAGACTATTGTACACTTTAACTTTCTCAGTGGCAAAACAAGTAATGTAATAAAAATAATTAAAAGTACTGTAAATAATTTTTGCCTGTGAAATATTTAATATACATTACAAAAAACACATCCAATCCATATAGGCCTATAGAGTGACAATTCAGCTGCTCAGGCCTAACCCTTTAAAGGGATAGTCCACTATGAAATACATTTTGGTATGTTTTAGCTTACTCAGGGCATCCAAGATGTAGGTGTCTTTGTTTTCGCAGTAGTTTCAATTTTGATATTTTTAGGTCATAACGTTCTTTCTGTCAATCATATAATGGAGGTCTATGGTCACCACCTCAAAAAGCATGCACAGAGAAGTCCAAATTAAACATTATTTAATGGCTTGTAAATGTAAGTACACATTGATGGCCTAAGACAGGAAACGAGCGGTTTGTGTGAGAAAATGAACAGTATTTATATCGTTTTTACCTCTTGCCACAATTGCCCGCACCCTCAGATCACTTGGACGTGGCTGTGGTTACAAGAGGTAAAACGATATAAATACTGTTGGTTTTCTCACACAAACCTCTCGTTTCATGTCTTAGGCCATCAAGGTGTACTTACATTTACGAGTCATTAAATCATGTTTAATTTGGACTTCTCTGTGGATGTTCTTTGAGGTGGTGACCATAGACCTCCATTATATGACTGACAGACAAGAACGGTTTGACCTAAAAAGATCAAAATTGAAACTACTGCGGAAACAAAGACACCTACATCTTGGATGCCCTTGAGGTAAGCTAAAACATACCAAAAATTAATTTCAAAGTGAACTATCCCTTTAAATGAGGAAATATCAATTCAGTGACATTTCAAATGCTCTAGCTGATATAGGCTAATCTTTTTTAAATGTATTTGGTTTTTAAGTTACAGGCCTGAATGTTACAAATAAATGCATGCAAGAATGTGATAGGAGGCTATAGGCAGTGCGTAAACATTATAGTAGACCTATATAATATCCTAAACCTCCTATGTCAATAACCTGATTGCAGGATGATAGAATTTGTCATTGTTTACTGTAAATAGCAAATATTTCTATCCAGTCAAATTGAACAAGCGTAGCAAGACAAGTGAACGTTGAACAGACTTAACAACATATTTGCATAACGCTTATCAGAAGAATCCACTTCAGTTTTTTATTGCTTTTTTATAAGAACTAAACATAATTTACATACATAACCATACATTTCAGGGGTAAACAAAAGTGGACAAAACGAAGAGAGAAAGTGGAAAAAAGAAAGGCATTTTACAGAAAAAAAATTCCTTGCAAGTTTTCCTTGCTTTCAAGTTTTTACATTTTGATATTGTTTCTAAATACATTTTATTATTCATTTTAAATTGTTCTAAATGTGGCATTTTTTTTCCATTCAGTTGACTTTATGCACTGTAAAAAATATTGTTGGTTTAACTTAAAAAATAAGTAGCCTAACCTGGCTGCCTTAAAAATTTAAATTAATTAAAATGGAAAAATTAAGTTAATACAATGAAGGAGATTGATTTAATCATCAGAAACTCAAAATATAATGTTATCTGAACTATATAAATTATTTAAGTTGATTTGAAAAAAGAAAAAAAAATTGTGATTACAGATCATAAAAATATTTTTACAGTGTGAATATAGTAACGGGCAAGCATAACAATGAAACAAAATATAAACAAAAGTTTTGTAAAATATTTTAGCTTCTTCAAAATTAACAGTAGCCTAATCATAAACAGTAAGCTTTTCATTGTAGGTAATTACTTCCATTCAATTCGTTCCAAGATATTTGGATCTTGGAACACTCCCAAAATACATAATTAACAGTCTCAGGGGAAATTTGAACTTTTAAAACGGTGTACTTAAGGTTTACTTCATGCAGAAACGGTCAGTAACTAAGGGGACGGGGTTTAGCGAAGTGTTGATGTAGTGTCAAACTTCACCAACAGATGGCGCAATGAGCCTGTTTGCCGTTGAAGTACGCTACTGGAAAATTATAAAATATATAAAAAGAACTTAAACACATATTCATTCTGGTCTCAAGTGCTCAAATTAAAATCGTAATTTGTCCGAAAATAATTACGTTTTCAAGATTCTGCAGCGTGTGAGAGTTTGAGGAAGTATTGGCTCAATCACCGGTGGGTGTTTCTGTCAGGTTTCTCTCGGCTCACCTGGAGTGACGTATTGCGCTGTAATACAGAGACGGCGTAGGAATGTGTTGAAGGTCTACTAAAATATAAATATAATATGTTCTGGGTTCGTGCAAGCAGGAAAATCTGACTTCTTCGCACTTTTAAAAGCACAATAAATGTGAAAAAGCCAGGTAAGTCAATCCATTATTTATGTATGACCTTTAAACAGACTGGAAGTGCTGTTGTTTTGAGAAAGTCTGTCCGGGCGTGAAATGCACTTGAGTTGTTTATCCAGGTGATTTATCAGTAGATTCCCGCCGTGTGTATATAGTTTTATCCAAAGTTATGCTATGTCAAGACGGCTCTGAAGAACAAAGTTCAGTCAGACCAACAGTGTTTGTTACATTTTGATGATGTTAAAGCGTAACTTATGTATTTTTGACCCCATGTGCCATTAATACAGGCTACTTGATAATGTCAATCTGTACAATAAATGTTTTTTTGTTCATAGAGGGGGAAGTGGGGGTCTTCAAATGATTAAAATGTTCTTCATCTTCACATTGAGAAAAAAAATGTAAATAATGTTGACTGAAAGGTTCTTTAAGAAACCCAGAATGGTTCTTCTATGACAGTGCTGTGAAGATCACTTTTGGATCCTTTATTTTTGAGTGTAAATTGGAACTGAACTAATTATGTTGCTTAAGTGGCATAATTGCTTGTTTATGTGAGGCTATTATGCAAGGCTTTACAAATATTTCCTATGATTTATGATTGCACCTGTTTCCGTGATTAAGGGACATTCCAAACAGATGTGAGACAGGGTTCCTGGAAAAATAACAGGCAGTGTTATAGTGTTAGGCAGTGTTACAGATCTACATCTTATTTGCATTGCACAAGAACAGGGAGACTTAGACTGTGAACTAAAATTTCAAATAAAACCCACATTGGTGAGACATGCATACTTCTCATTACTCATCATAAAACATTTCTCATCATAAAATTGTATTATTTGTACATATATTATTTAAAAAAATTTTATAGTTTTAAAAGAAAATTAGTATTCAGTAATCGATTTAATGCACTGACTATTGGATGAGAACAAAATTTGGATTGAATTGAGCTGGAGAATGACACTAATTTTGCAACATTGACACTGTTTTGAACTTAATTGAATTCACAATGAACTGAATAATGACACTTTTACCTTTTGTGGAGCTGCTTTATAGCTTAAATTGAATTTGTTTCATAATTGATGGATTTTATAACACTAACACTTTTATTTTTATGTTTATTAATGTGACGCTGCTTTGAAACAATTTTTATTGTATAAAGCGCTACATAATAAACTTGACTTATATTCACATATATATATGAAGAGTTCAGATGCAAAAGCCTCTAAATGCCATTTTAAATTTTCTTCTAAAATGACCATTTTTATCAGGCTTGTATATTTAAGTTCAGTAATTTCACTTAAATGGCAATGAATATTACCTATTAATTGTCATTTAAGTGAAATTACTGAACTTAAATATACAAGATTAATGGCATTTAGAGGCTTTTGCATCTGAACTCTTCATATATATATATATATATATATATATATATATATATATATATATATATATATATATATATATATATATATATATATATAGTTTTGTGTGTGTGTGTGTTTATGGTAGTAGTTATTATACTGTTTAAAATTTATAAATGTAGGCCTATTAATATAAATAATGTCTAAACAAAATACTTATTTATTTATGTAATAATGGTTTCTTTTGTTTTCAGAGTGAAAAGTTAAGATATGTTGTTGCGTTAACTTTAGATGGTATTTAATAAGTATAAGTTTAGCTTGTATAAGCTTATATACTCTAGTTCATAATAACATTTCCTTTCACTTCATTAAAAGGATACTACACCCAAAAAGGAGAATTCTGTCAGCATTTACTCACCCTCAAGTTGTTGCAAACCTGTATGAGTTTCTTTCTTCTGCTGAACACAAAGGAAGATATTTTGAAGAACGATTGGAACCAAACAGTTTCATTGACTTCCATAGTAGAAAGAAATATATACAATGGTAGTCAATGGTGCCAAAGTTCCAATCATTCTTCAAAATATCTTCCTTTTTGTTCTCTTTCCAGCAACTTAAGGGTGAGTAAATGATGACAGAATTTTCATTTTTGGGTAAGAGTATCCCTTTAAGTACGTTCCTGAATGAAAAGGGTGTAATAATTTGAAAAAACCCTATAATTTCTGCAATCACGAATAAAAAGCACACTCTTTTTGCAACTAAAATAACAGTAAAGGGTAAAAAAAATGAATTCCCAAAAATTTTAATGGAAAAAACGGAATTTGCAAAAAATAAAACGGAATTTGAGAAAAAATAAAATGGAATTTGGGAAAAAAATAAAACGGATTTTATAGGCCCTAAGGCTGGTGAATAGGAATTAGTTGCATCAGTTGCTTCGTTAACAGATAAATTATGCATTTAGTTGATTCAATTCCGTTATTATCATCATTTATTAAATAAGTTAATTTCATCTATAAAGCAGTTCTGCAAAAAAAAATACAAAATTGTGTCAGTACAGTCAGATCAATCATTTCTGATGAATATTAAAGGAGCCAAATGCAAGAAATTTGTTTCAATTAATCATACATTGTCCCTGATATGTCACTAGACATTAAATGAGTAGTTCACTTTAAAAACAACTTTTGCTGATAATTTACTCACCCCATGTCATCCAAGATGTCCACATATTTCCTTCTTCAGTCGAAAAGAAATTAAGGTTTTTGATGAAAACATTCCAGGATTTTCTC
Source organism: Hybognathus amarus (assembly GCA_030378365.1). Lineage (NCBI taxonomy): Eukaryota > Metazoa > Chordata > Actinopteri > Cypriniformes > Leuciscidae > Hybognathus > Hybognathus amarus. The sequence goes on along the minus strand of JAQIUQ010001938.1, from coordinate 237,479 downwards.
CATATAATGGACTTCATTGGGAACCAAATGGTTCAAGGTCCAAAAGACAGTTTCAGTGCAGCTGAAGGTCTTATCTAGGACCCTTCGAGTCATGACTCGAAAAGTTTCATTCATTTTGATGAACGAGTTTGAACAGGAGAGTCACAAACGCTCATCACAGAACAGAGCAAGGCGAGCATTTGTGCTTATAAAACTTAAACTTTTTTATTTATTTTTGAAATGACAGCTCGATTTCGCTAGATAAGACCATTACTCATCGTCTGGTGTCGTTTAAAGCCCTTTGAAGCTGCACTGAAACTCTCATTTGGACCTTGAACCGTTTGGTTCCCACTGAAGTCCATTATATGGAGAAAATCCTGGAATGTTTCATCAAAAACCTTAATTTCTTTTCGACTGAAGAAGAAAGACGTAGACATCTTGGATGACATGGGGGTGAGTAAATTATCAGCAAAAGATTTTTTTAAAAGTGAACTACTCCTTTAAGAAATCATGTTAATTTCAAATACCTATATCAGTGACAACAGTAGTCCGGCCGGGATATTTTCATTTAAAAAGTGAAGTCGCAGCCCTTGACTGATGTTGATGTTGTGTTTTGTTCTAGCAATCACGGACTCAGTAGTGTTGCGGCATTCGGTTGCCAGCTCTTCTCTAGTTACCACAGCTGCAGATACAAACGTGTCGGAATCAGATAAAAAAAAGTCTAAATGTCTAACAAAAAAAACAAAAAAAAAAACCTTGATATGAATCTGAAATACTTTGTGACAAAGTCCGAAATAAATAATTAACAGAAAAAAAACCTCACTGTGTAGGACTCGTCACTTGCCTTTGGAAGCTTCTTGTAGCAGCCTACGTTCCTGCTGCATATCTGGCAACCTCGCACCCTAATTTGAAAGTGATTGCAGTACCAGTTTTGGCCACAATCTTGCATACAGCTCCTTTAAAGTCGGCGTGAAACGGAAGTTGAGATACGTCATTTTTTCCTTGTGGCGTATATCTGAGTGAAACGGCTTCTGAAATTAGAAAAATGTAGGGCGGGGCTTGATTTCGTTCTTCGGGAAGTGATTGGATCATCGGAGGTTGGGTGTTGCAAACAAAATAGAGGCATATTTGAATGCGATTCTCTGAGAGGCGGTCCGCCGCGCCCTCATCGCATCTGGCCGCACCCTTTCGCCATTCCACGTGACCGAAATAGAAAGAGAGGTCGTTTCGATGGGGGAGGGAAGGGTAATGTTTTTGATTAAAGATTATAAGGGTACATGAATTTAGAAGAAAAAAAAAACCTTGGGAGAAACCAGGCTGAGTCGAGGGGTCAGTTCTCCTCTGGCCAATGAACAAACAAGGTGTAATCATGATTCAAGTTGCATCGGCCACCAACAATCTATCTCTGTTGTAACAGGTTTTGGCAGTGGTCTACTGTGGACCCCAAGCTGATGTTCTTTACGTGAAAAACACTTTCAACCAGCCAAGCAGGGAACCAAGTAAAGGTGCCATGTCTAACAGAAAATCTGATGGCTCCATGGGTGACAAGTCTCTTCTTGTTCCGGGAGCTATTTCAGCTCAGCGCTTACGCTGGACCAGACTCCAGGACGTTCGGCTTCGAGCATCGACCTGTCCGCTGTCAGTTCACCAGAAGATGAGAGGAGAACGGTAGTGCTCAGCACCCAGAGTAATGCAGCTCGAAAGCTGGGCACTCAACAGCTCATTCCCAAGAACCTGGCTGTGACTAGCCGGCCAAAAAACCACCGGCACCACACGACCGTGGTGACCCTGCCCGTCTCCCTGCAGGCCACGGATATCTCCTGGGAGGACTATGACAGCGACGCGGGTGATGGGTTTTCGCTGAGGCGAAACCGCAGGAATCAGTCGTACCGTGCTGCAGTCACCAGTTTGAATATTGATGCTTTGCCAAGCGAACTCCAAACAGAAACGCTGACACTGGTCAGTGAAGCGAAGGCGGCCAACCAAAAGCAAGCACACAAATCGGGACGCAAGGCAAGTGTTATTAAACCACTTGGATGCTTTTGAATTAAAGGAATAGTTCACTTTGAAATAGGGCTGGACCAGAATATTCGAATATCTGAATATTCGTTCGGTGGGTTGGTATTCGATTTTGAAAATGTGACATTCGAATAATCGTTTTTTTTTTGTATCAATCTAAATGAATCTACTGCGAGACTTTGAGATTTTACTGGGACCTCACGTCACAATTTCGTTTTTTTTTTTATTTCAGTTTTCTATATTTAGGCCTAAGTTATTCGTTTTCATTTATTTAAATTTCGTTTTTATACATTTAAAATGAGTTGTTTTTGTTTTATTTATTTAAATTTCGTTTTTATCCATTAAATTTAATTTTTATTCATTTAAATCTACCCTACTTTGTTAGTGAGAATACTATACCTTATCAAAAATATTGCTTAAGTTAAAAGACCTGTGTGTGTGTGTTTTATGACACAAATGCAGTACGTGTCAGTTCTTGGAGCATGTAATCCCTGCTCGCGTGAGGCGCGCCGCTTCTTTATTTAAATCTACCCTTATTTGTCAGTTATTTGTTAGTGAAGTATAAGTTAACAGACCTGGGAACAGAGAATCGCTGTTCTCGACATAACAAAAGATAATGTCGAGCCCGCCTGATATATATTCCGTCATTGGTTTTCCCTGAATAGAATTAGGCTACGCTGTTGAAAACGAAAGTGGGAGACACACATTCATTGCGTTTTACCGTGATGAGAGTTTCTGTTTCTTATTAAACTCAACACATTATAATGATTCATCTGTCATCCACTTTTGATTAATTGGAATGTTTTATTACTTGGCCTGCCCTGCCCGCCGATCCGCACATCACTATCGGCAAACTATAGTCTATTTGAGAATGGACATGGGAACCCGCAACAGAACGGTAACGATGGGGAAAGGGTATCTGAGCATTTGTTTGAGTTTTGTCAAGAGCCGGAGGCGTCACGAAATTTGATGGAGGCGGCCTGTGTGTGTATTTTATATCACTAATGCAGTGTCCGTTCTCGGAGCATATTCCCTGCACGCGTGAGGCGCGCGCCACTTCTGTATTTAAATCTACCCTACTTTGTCAGTTATTTGTTAGTCAGTTATAAGTTAACAGACGTGTGTGTTTTGCAGTGTCTGTTCTCGGAGCATACTTTCTGCTCGTGTTAGGCGCGCCGCTTCCTGCTCGCGCTGTTCTGTAGTTTTCTGAACGTCTCGCCTGTCTATCTATATTGCACCATATAGAGATTCCGAAGCTTCGAATATTCGATGTTTATTACTATCGAAGCTTCGAAGCTCAAAAATGGTATTCGGACCAGCCCTACTTTGAAATTCATTTTTGGTATGTTTTAGCTTTCCTCAAGGGCATCCGAGATGCTCTTTGAGGTGGTGACCATAGACCTCCATTATATGACTGATAGACACGAATTGTTTGACCTAAATACATCAAAATTGAAATTACTGCAGAAACAAAGACACCTACATCTTAGGCCCCGTTTACACGATGGGAAAACGCAGATATTTCTCTGCGTTTTGCCCTCTCATTTACACGAAAACGCCGTTTTTATCACTGAAAACGATTATTTCTAAAAACTCCGGGCAAAGTGGAAGATTTTTGAAAACGCCGGATATTTGTTGTCGTGTAAACTGGAGAAACGGCGTTTTAGGTTCTCTCTTGTCGATTCCAGGATTCTGATTGGCTTGCATGGCTTTATCTTTAACCCTTACACTGCCGCCTTAGGTTTAGCATAGTTATGATGGCGCTCGACGGCGTATTTATGCGGGTGTGTAAACCATGTTATTTTTGAAAACGGAGAGGGGAAAATATTCATTTTGCTAAATACCCGGCTTTGTGTAAACGTGGCCTTGGATTAATTTCAAAGTGAATTATCCCTTAAATGTAGCTTACATGTAGTAGAGCTTTTCACACTGCGCTTAACCCTGGGTTATCGTCGTTCTAAACACTGCTTTGAACCCCAGGTAAAGGAACGTTTCACACTTGTAATTTAGAAGCGGGGTTAGCTGCGCTGTTTTTGTGCTGCTAACTCCTCATTATAGTGTGAAACTATCCGATGTTCCTGTACGTTCACACCGCCGCCGACTTGAGCTTCCAAATTGTCCAGAAGTCATTCGTTTTCTCTCAGCTGCAAGGAGCGTCAAATCCATCGGCGTCGCGTTTTGGGCGCTTTGAGCGTATTGAGCATCAATCAGAAAGAATCTCAACTTTATGGTAATAACAAGTGATGCGGTTCAGCGGCATGCAGCGGCAAAACGCCAGCAACCAATTCGGAATATAGACGTCCTTCACGCTGGCTGATTCCGGAGAAACATACAATGTAAACTTTCTTTCCTACCAAAACATTATTTCCGAGAAAATGGAAGAGAAGCTAATAATCGCCGTTGCTGTGTTTCCTACTGGTTTCGTATCATTTATGACATGACGTTGTTTGCTTATAGGGACCGCATGAGCGCAACTTTTATTTGAAATATTTACGAACGCTCGCTTTAAAGCGGGAATGCAATTAATTTGCTCATGGTTACATCCGATTTGGCCGCAAATAATAATAATAGCTAACTATTTTTTCCCGAACCAAATCGGCTATAAAAATGCTGTCATAAAAAAAGTTTCTTTATGTATTGCTTGTTTTTTTTATTACATTTTATTTTGTGACTGCAAAAAAAATCTATTCTCCCTGCAACGTCAGAGCGTCCAAAGCATCAACAAGCTTCCCTGTACTTTTTACAAGCATCCTTGACAGCGCGGCCAGAGCTTCTTTGACGCTCAAGTCAGCGGCGGTGTGAACGTACAGTTACAGCTAGACGTTTGGCAACAGACAACCAATCGCATGCCTCATATATATTCACATGCTTTGGACAGTCACGGAAACACTGCGCTTTGTATTTAAACAGGAAATTAAAGGCCCAGTGAAGGGCAAAAGCGCAGCTTTGTATGAAGCATTGACGTAATTTCCACTGAAACAGGAAGCATATTGACTGGCTCCTCCCCCTTTTAAAATAGCCAATAGCGTTTAGTTTACCTCATAGACTGCAAGTCGTACTTGACAGCAAATTGGAAGCAAATCGGAGCGATGATGATACGTTGGATTCATAGAGGTGTGAATAAATTCTAGCCATTTCATTCTTAACCAACGTACAATAGAGTAAAACTCAAGCGTTTGAGCAGCCGAACACACATCTCCAACCCATATTCCTCTTTGACGTGTCAATGGTCACTTTGGCCAGGTGGTGTTATAGCATAGGGGGCGGGGCGCTTTAGATTCTAGAGAGCATTTGATTGGACAGAAGATGTGATGTCATAAAAATCTGTGATCCGGAAGTGAGAGACTGTACGTTTTGAATGCTTATATCTTGTCATTGTTATTAATAATAAAAGCTAAAAAAAATTTCAGGGGGCTGTGATGAGAGACATAAATGATGATATAAAACGTGACCGTTAGAGTGAAAAAGAGACAATTTTATGCTTACCATTAAAGTTTGAAAGGTCTATTCAGTATAATCTTGATAGTCTGTAGACATATTCAAATCAGTGAACCGCAAATAAGGACATTAAACCACGGTTTAGGATTATACAGTGTGAAACTGCATCTTATGAATACCCAGGATTAATTGTTAACCCTAGGTAAATTATGATCAGTGTGAAATGTGAAACCAGGGTTCAGTTTACAATGGTCCAGTTGGTTACCAACTTCTAATGTAAAAATCCCTAATTGAACTCAGTTTTATACAGGATTATAGCAATGTTAAATATAGCTTTCCATTCATCCTGTTCTGTCAGTCAAGGCAAAAATCTGTTTTCATTCAAACCATTAAAATAATTTTAGTAATTCCATGGGATGTTTATGTGGAATGTCATCAATTTATATTTATTAAGTTACAATAATTCTCAAGTTATCAAATAACCTTGAACATTATTATGCACACAGAGTTAAAGTTGTTTTGAAATCACATTGTCTTATGCTGTGTTTCCTCACAGAGAACATTGGGGAGGATCAGGAACAGAAAACACGCCGGCTCATTTAAAGATGGTTTGTTCTTCACTGTTGTTCCCGAGTCATTGGTTCTCAATACTTTTTCCCACTTTATATTAGGTGTCTTTAGCTACTGCATACTAACCATTTGGTACAATGCACTTATATATTTACTTGTATTACTTATAAATATTTACTTGTATTTAAAAAGTACCTGCATGTAATTAAATCTGTAGTTCATTATAATAATACTGTTGACCCTTCCCTTACCTCTTAATCCACCCTTAAACCTATTCAGATCACCAAACCTGCAGCAAACATGTTTTGCAATACACATGAACACAATAAGTGCATTGTACATATTTTCTTATGTAAGTACATAGCAGTTAACGACACCTAATATAAAGAGTGACCGGAAAGAGCTCCATGAATTGAACTGAGTGTGTCAAAGAAGGGAAACACTGTACGCATCCTGTATGCAAATGTGATGCAGTTGTCGAACAAACATTCTATTTTACCTATATGAACTTCTAACTTTCTACTTCATTTTGTGTCAATATTGTACGTATAAATGCAGTTTGACTTCCAAGAAATACGATTTTGGTTTGAAAATGTATAAATAAAATGAGATGGAATGTTACTCCCACAGGGATTGTTGTGCAACTTTTAGCGGCCAAAACTGTTCTTACAGTTTTTGACACATTTCTCAATACTTGGGTCACTTTTTCAAAACTTTTCACACCTGGCACCGCAGTTAATCTAATTTAAAAAAAATTACTAAAACTACACCAAAACCGTTTTTTTTAGATTCAGAAAATATTTAATTATGGTTTTACTGTAGAAATGTAGCAAATTGCTGTCTTATTCAATTTTGTATTATGATTCAACCTTAAGTTTAAAGGATAGTTCACTTTGAAATTAATTGTTGCTATGTTTTAGCTTACCTCAAGGGCATCCAAGATGTAGGTGTCTTTGTTTCTGCAGTATTTTCAAATTGATATTTTAGGTCAAACCGTTCTTGTCTGTCAGTCATATAATGCAGGTCTATGGTCACCACCTCAAAGAGCATGCAAAGAGAAGTCCAAAATTAAACATAATTTAATGACTCGTAAATGTACGTACACATTGAAGGCCTAAGACACAAAATCGAGTGGTTTGTGTGGAAAAAAAGAACAGTATTTATATTGTTTTTACATTTTAGCTCTTGTAACCACAGCGAAAATAAATATAAACAAAGCAAAACGATATAAATACTGTTCGTTTTCTCACACAAACCACTTGTTTTGTGTCTTAGGCCATCAATGTGTACTTACATTAACAAGTCATTAAATCATGTTTAATTTGGACTTCTCTGTGCATGCTCTTTGAGGTGGTGACCATAGACCTGCATTATATGACAGACAAGAACGGTTTGACCTAAAAATATCAAAATTGAAACTACTGCGGAAACAAAGACACCTACATCTTGGATGCCCTTGAGGTAAGCTAAAACATACCAAAAATTAATTTCAAAGTGAACTATCCCTTTTACAGTTTTGGAAGGAGTATGTAAATCGTGCAAATTGGCCTTGTAGGTATATAGGCCAACATAAACTGCTGTTTCATTGTGTGAAGAGTTTTAAAAAGTGACCCAAGTATTGAGAAATCTGTCCTAGCGATTGTAAAAATGGTCATATTTTTTGTGATACATAAGATAAAACAAAAACTAGATATTGCCATATTTTGACTGTACATTTTCCTGTACTATAGGCTTGAATTTACTAGTTCTTGTCAAAATAGAAAAACAGAACTACAGCAAGTTGTAAGTTATGCGTCGTTCTCTTATAGATCCGCGCTTTTACCAGGAAATAAGAGAGCGAGGTCTTAACGCCAATAACCTGAGCACCGAGGATGATGAGTTCACACTGACCGAGCCACCAGAGGAGGATCAGGGCATTGTGGTGAAGAACTACAGGGCAGCGTACATGACATGGAGTCAACTACCACAGGTGATGAGGGTCAAATACTGTTGAAGAATTATTCAAGATCAAGCTGTGGTTGCAACCTCTGTGAAGGGAGAAAATGTTGTGGCTGTGAAATACTGTCAGTAAGACAACAATTAGAGACTTAATCACTGAACTTACTTAAGCTGGTCTATAACACTATTTTCTTCTAGAACTTTTCTGCATTATTTTCCTGTTTACTGTAAAGCTGCTTTTGAAACAATCAGTTTTGTAAATAAAGGTGGCTTGACTTGACTTAACCAATTTTATGAATTGTTTCAAGCTAAGACAAAAATGGGGAAAATGCATTTATTAATTCAAAATAACTAGGCTTATAAGAACTAATAAGTACTTTCATTGTCTTATTTCAAACTTAGGTGAAGGATTTGGGCATTTTGGACATCATCTCTTCTGAAGAACGCAAAAGACAAGAAGTGAGTTTTGGCATGTTCACTGGTTTTTGTGATGTAAAAAAATTAAACAAATATAAATCATATCAGAACTTTTGTACCTTTAATGTAGAATTGTCAAGCTATGCAATGCCACTGAAAACCAAAGTGACAAAGTTCAGGAATAAACTTGAAGTAACTAAATGCACACCCCTGAATACCTAGTTTAAGCACCCTTTGATTTCATTATTTGGATAGGAGTCGATCAGCTTGGCTCATCCTGACTTGGGAATATTTCTTTGCAACAATGTTTGGTTACATTTTTTAAGGTAATTGATTAACTGTACTTTCTATAGAGTTATAGTTACGGTTTGGTTTAGGGTTAGTTACTTGTAATTATGCATAATTTACTGTTATTACTACAGTAATCAGGTCCAGTGTTCAGGTCACCCCACCAATTTTCTACTGGATTCTGGTCTCTGGCTGGGATCATTCTTTCTTTGCTGTAGCAATTATTTTGTTGATTTAGATGTGTTTTGGATCATTGTCATGATGAAAGCTGAAAGTTTTTTGATTTTCAGCTTTTTAGCAGATGCCATAATCTTGGAGCTATTCATGATTCCCTGCACCTTTACTAAAGCCTCAGTTCTAGCTTAAAGGATTAGTTTACTTCAGAATTAACATTTCCCGATAATTCACTCATCGCCACGTCGTCCAAGATATTCATGTTTTTTTTTCTTCAGTCAAAAAGAAAAGGTTTTTGAGGCAAACATTCCAGGATTTTTCTCCATTTAGTAGACTTCAAAGGTTATCCACGGTTTGAAGGTCCAAATTGTAGTTTCAATGTTGCTTCAAAGGCTCTACATGATCCCAGCCGAGGAATAAGGGTCTTATCTAGAGAAACGATCGGTCATAAAAAAAAAAAAAACCAACATCATTTATTTACTTTAACCACAAATGCTCATCTTGCACTAGCTTTGCGATCCACCACGCCAGGTGGAAGTACCGACCTAGTGTTTTCAAAGCGAACGTGCAAAGACTAAGTCAAATGCCCTTTACAATAAAACAAAACAAAGGTAAAACAGCGGTGTTGGTCAATTTTGAAGTTGGTGGGGAAAATTAGTTTTTCGCCCTACCCTACATTTTTCAGGTTACCGCCTGACCTTTTTAACGTCATTATGTAATGAGTAAATTTGTGGACATGTAAGACGGAACATTTGTGGCTAAAAAGTGTATGTGTGTTTACACATATATATATATATATATACTCACCTAAAGGATTATTAGGAACACCTGTTCAATTTCTCATTAATGCAATTATCTAATCAACCAATCACATGGCTACAACAGCAGAAGACCCCACCGGGTACCACTCATCTCCTTTACAAATAGGAAAAAGAGGCTACAATTTGCAAGAGCTCACCAAAATTGGACAGTTGAAGACTGAAAAAATATGGTCCCTGGTCCGATGAGTGTCAATTTTTGTTGAGACATTCAAATGGTAAAGTCAGAATTTGGCGTAAACAGAATGAGAACATGGATCCGTCATGCCTTGTTACCACTGTGCAGGCTGGTGGTGATGGTGTAATGGTGTGGGGGATGTTTTCTTTGCACACTTTAGGCCCCTTAGTGCCAATTGGGCATCGTTTAAATGCCACGGCCTACCTGAGCATTGTTTCTGACCATGTCCATCCCTTTATGGCCACCATGTACCCATCCTCTGATAGCTACTTCCAGCAGGATAATGCACCATGTCACAAAGCCCGAATCATTTCAAATTGGTTTCTTGACCATGACAATGAGTTCACTGTACTAAAATGGCCCCCACAGTCACCAGATCTCAACCCAATAGAGCTTTTTTGGGATGTGGTGGAACAGGAGCTTCATGCCCTGGATGGGCATCCCACAAATCTCCATCAACTGCAAGATGCTATCCTGACAATATGGGCCAACATTTCTAAAGAATGCTTTCAGCACCTTGTTGAATCAATGCCACATAGAATTAAGGCAGTTCTGAAGGTGAAAGGCAGTCAAACACAGTATTAGTATGATGTTCCTATTCCTAATTGTCCTTTAGGTGAGTGTATAAGATCCTTATTCCTCGGCTGGGATCATGTAGAGCCTTGGAAGCTGCATTGAAACTGCAATTGGGACCTTCAACCCAATGATAACTGTTAGTCCACTATGTGGAGAAAAATCCTGGAATGTGATCCTCAAAAACCTTAATTTCTTTTCAACTAAAGAAAGAAAGACATCGATGACGTGGGGGTAAATTATCAGAAAATTTTATTTTTAAAGAGAACTTTAAGAAAAGCAGCACAAAAAACATTATGCTGCCAGCACGATGCATCACCGTGGTGTTTTGCTGAAGTGCTGTTGTTTTTGCCCCGAGCATATCTTATATCAATCTTTTATCAATCAAAAATATCAATTTAGGTTTTATCAGAGCATAAAACATGTTTCCATGTAGTTTTGGGAAACTGAATATAGGTTTTTGCAAAGTTGGATGTAGCACAATATGGATGTTTCCATTTGACCCAGTTCAGTTCATTAAGTGCTCCACCAATGAGCTAATTGTCGGTTTAGGTGTGTTAAATCCAAAAGATGCACTGTTTGGAGTCCTTAGGAAACATGATTGAGAGAGACCAATCTCATAAAATGACAAGTTATCAGTGCATCCAAATATATTTTGGACCAATATGACTAGCACTGGTAAATGAAGTCATTTCATGTAGTCATTGTCAGATGGCTGTAGTATATGTGTACTCGCACGGCTGTGTAAATACTAAAGTTCACTTTGTGCACTCCACACAGACACACCCAGACATCTGACTCTTACCTGCTCTTTTGTTCCACCTCCTGCCTTCAATGAGGCTGTGTTGTGTGTTTTCATGGAAAAGCCATTCATTCCTAAAGCTTTTAGCCCATGAACTTTCTACTTCTCTTTCAACATGTTTTAGTGAATAGTCTCTTCAGGAGAGTAAAAGAAACACGGCAGATCTCTTCTAGTTCTTACTGCATATGATATTGTCTCAACATATGGTTCAGGTTATCCTTCAGTAGGTCTGTGTGGTTTCGTTATCCAGTGGGTGGAGATCATAGTTCTGGCACTTAGAAAAGCACACTTCTCCTTAACCCACATGACCTGTGGTGCACTCAAGTTCACAGTACAACTGGTATTAATTGTTTAAATAACTAACTTTATGTGGACATTAGCACGTTCTTAGAGGGATAGTTCACTTTGAAATTATTTTTTGCTATATTGTTTAGCTTACCTCGGGCATCCAAGATGTAGGTGTCTTTGTTTCCGCTGTAGTATCAATTTTGATATTTTAGGTCAAACCGTTCGTCTCTATCAGTCATATAATGGAGGTCTATGGTCACCACCTTAAAGAGCATGCACAGAGAAGTCCAAATTAAACATAATTTAATGGCTCGTAAATGTAAGTACACATTGATGGCCTAAGACACGAAACGAGCGGTTTGTGTGAGAAAACGAACAGTATTTATATCATTTTTACCTCTTGTTACCACTGCTACAAAGGTCACTTGGACGTGGCTGTGGTTACAAGAGGCAAAAGCGATGTAAATACTGTACACAAACCGCTCGTTTCGTGTCTTAGGCCATCAATGTGTACTTACATTTACGAGTCATTAAATCATGTTTAATTTGGACTTCTCTGTGCATGCTCTTTGAAGTGGTGACCATAGACCTGCATTACATGACTGACAGACAAGAACAGTTTGACCTAAAAATATCAAAATTTAAACTACTACAGAGCAAACATACATCGATGCCCTTGTTGTAAGCTAAAACATACCAAAAATTACTTTGACCTTACTTTTACTTTTAACTTTTACCTTAGGTTCTTCATAGAATCCTCTTTTTATCATAAATGTTTCTTAGACGTTCTTGATGTTTCTACATCATATCAGTGTATTGGTTCCTGGCCTCTTGTTCCTGGCATTTGAGGGGAAAAGATCAGTATACAACCTATTCAGTATTTTGAAATACCCATGTAATAAACAGTTCATATTGTGTCTCTCTATTTGTGCAGGCCATCTTTGAAATCATCACATCAGAATTTTCCTACCAGCACAGTGTAAGCATCCTGGTGCGTCATTTTAAGGACAGCGCAGATTTGAAAAAGACCATGACTACAACAGAACACCATCACCTGTTCTCCAACATATCTGTCATACAGGAAGTCAGCAAACGGTATGAACGATTCTCTCACCTTCTAAATTTTAATATGGATCAAATGGTAGAAAGATCCTCTTATGTTCTAAATTCTAATAAGGATTGATATGAAATATTTGAATAATTCCATTTTTTTAACTCAACACTCATTTTAGGGTGGCATAAACATCTGTGATTATTTAAAATTGCCTGAAGTCCTTTGAGCATGACAGCTTTAGATATAAAACAATTGTGTAACATTAATAGTGGAATTACTGGTTCAGCACCTTTCTGAGCCAGATCTAATACAGGTCATTAAAAAACAGTATGCAGGATCATGCAGAAGTTTCCAGCAGACCTGAGTGCAGTAAATGCATTGCTGGACATGTCCAAACATGCTAGTTGAACTGGTTAAGTAGCTTTCTGCTGCCTGGATTCATGTTTCTCAAAACATAGTCTTTCACACATTTACAATGAAACTTTATACCTGTTTCCCCAGAAGCTGTGCATGTGTTCTGCTCTAAGCACTGTATGGTGTGGCTAGGCTAAAGTAAAGTGGATGTCATATATACTAAAGTTTCGAAACATGTTGTGTCATGCAGTTTGGTGGTGTTTATGAAACAAGCACTCTAAATTAGCTTGACTGTGGGAGTGATTCCCTCAATTCTGGGAGTTGCCCTTAGAGCTAATAAAGAACAGACTTAAAATGTTCTGTTTGATATGCATATCTCACATATAGCTCAAATAAACTTTCTATTACCTTTGTATTTTATTATTTAAGCTGGTTTCTGCCACAGAATAAAACATTTTAAAAGATAATTGACTTTATTTCTCAGTATTGCGAGATTATAAAGTCAGAAAATGCGATAATAATTGGCAATTGTGTGTCATAAAGTCAGAATTGTGAGATATACGTACATGCATACATGCAATTCTGAGAAAAAACAGAATTGTGGGTTCATATATCCACAATTCTGACTTTCTGATATTTCTTGAGCATCAAATCATCATGTTAGAATGATTTCTGAAGAATCATGTGACTGAAGACATGATGTTCTATTAACAAATTCGGGAGGAGCAGGTTCAGATAATTAACACGGGTGGAGAGCACACAGCAATCAATGATAAGAGGTGTATTCAACAGTCTCACCTCAATGAATTGACAGTTTAGCATACCACTTATTTTATTTTTGATACAATACCGATACTTTCAAGGCCGGTATTTCGATACTGATACCGATACTTCTAAACTGAACTTTTAAATTAGAATATTTCTTAAATGATTGAATTACTAAGATTAAAATGGGTAATGATAATGACTTAACATAATATTTTAAATGCATTTTAACATTCAATATGCCATAATTGGAACTTATTAGATTATATTTTTATTTGCACGTGGTTACAAGGTTTACTTGTAGTGGTTACCATGGAAAGCTACAAAATATCATAGGCCTATTTGAACTATGATCACTGTAATGTTAATTCTCATAAGGGACTGCCAGTGACCGGCTCTTGCACCCATGAAATGCAACCTTTTTATTCTGACCGTGTATGATTTATATTAAAATTAGTTACAGAATTGAACTATGAACTTTTAACGTTCAAAAAATAATTTATTTGCAGAGCTATGTAGGATACAATTTAAATTAATTTATTCTGAAATAGCTGAAACATACAATGTTTTTCTGTCTTCTGTTAAGCATTGTTCTGGACTGTGTTTCCCAAAAGCATCAATGTTTTTTTGTGATACTTTTGGGAAACACAGCCCTGTTTGAATGCATTGTTGGCAGTGTGTGAACACTCTCTGTGATTGATTGCATCTGACTTGCAGCATTTGTGTGTGTTCATATAAGCAGGGAAATAGTTATACTACACAATTATTTACTAAACAGGTTATTAATCCAATTCATTACATATTGTACGCATTAAACATCTTGACAAATAAACAAAATCACTGGTAAACTATGTAAACTATGGATGTAAACTAACAATTGTGAGGGAAAAAGTCGTAATTGTGAGATAAAACGTAGCAATTACCTGTGGCAGAAACAAGCTTCCTTAGAAAATAGAAGCAAGTAACTGATGTGAAATGAAACCGTGTTCAGGTGAGCTAGCAGTTAATCTGGTCTCTTAGGAGAAGTCCATTCTTCTCAAACAATCATTTAGTTTGGGTCTTGTGTGACACCCCAGTCAAAAGCATTGACACACCTTTGGACACACTATTATTTTCAACACTGGATGTCTTCAATATGAATATACAATCTATAAAAGAACATGCATTGAATTATTTAGCTTTGTTCTTGCAATTCAAGTGGTCAATACTCAATTTTCCTGAAGTGTTTGTGCATGACAGCTTTAGATTCAAAGCGAAAGTGTAACGTTTGACAATCGTTTAGCTTTGATGACAGCTTGGCACACTAATGGCATTCTCTTATCAGATGCATGAGGTTGTCACCTGGAATGGTTTTCTTTTCAAAGGTGTGGCTTGTCAAGAGTTCATTTGTGACATTTCTTGCCTTCTTAATGTGCTTGAGACCATCAGTGGTCTTGTGTAGAGTCAATAGCTCTATTAGTGCCACTACAAATCCATATTATGGCAAGAAACACTCATTTAAATAAAGAAGGAATTGAAGGTCAATCAATCCGAAAAATTTCATGAACTTTAAAACGATCAAACGCTATGAAGAAACTGGCTCTCATGAGGAAAGGAAGACCAAGAGCTACTTCATATGTTCATGTGGCAGACATATTTCAACATCCACTGTTCAGAGGAGACTGCGCGAGTCAGGCCTTCATGGTCGAATTGTGGCAAAGAAACCTTCACTTTGGAAGAATAAGTACTAGAGACTTTTTGGGCTAAGAATGGACATTAAATCAGTGGAAAACTGTCCTTTTGGTCTGATGAGTCTTTGGTAGACGCAGAGAGGGTGAACGGATGGTTCCTCCCACTATGAAGCATGGCAGTCAAACACAGCATTTTGCAGCGACATGCAATCCCAATGGGTTTGTCATCATTTGGCATCATTTGTTTTCCAACAGTACATGACCCCAAACACAGGTTATGTACGAGCTATTTGTCCAAGGAGTGCTGCATCAGATGACCTGGCCTCCACAACCACCCATCTAAATCCAATTGAGATGTTTGAGATGAGTTGGACCGGAGATTGAAGGAAAAGCACTCACCTCTGGGAACTGTTGAGAACTGGGATAGTTGGAAAACCATTCCAGGTGACAACCTCACAAGGCTGACTGAGAGAATGCTAAGAGTGTTCAAAGAAGTCGTCAAAGCAAAAGGTGGCTACTTTGAAGAATTGAAAATATAAAACATAGTCTGGGTTATTTAACATTTTTTGTGGACTATTCCATTTTGTTAAGTCATAATTTCAATGTCTTCAGTATTAATATAAAATATAATATACAATGTTGAAAAATTTAAGAAAAAATGTTGAGTAAGAAGGTGTGTCCAAACTTTGACTGATGGTGTGGAGGTGCTTTGCTGGTGACACTGTAAGTGACTTAGTCAAACGCAGCATTTTGCAGCGACATGCCATCCCATCTGGTCTTGCAGCCCTAATAGCACACATACATCATAGAGACATCTATTTGATGTGTGTTTACATCTGGAAGACTTTTTTTTAGAGTGTTTGCTCATCTGCAATACGGATTCCAAATGGTCAGATTCCAAATAGACGGTTAGAAGATGTCAGTTTAACATACATTATGTCATTACATCTTAAAGACATCTTCTAAATGTCTATTTGGCATCTGACAGGAAACGCCCTTTAGACGTATTGCAGATGAGCAAACACTCTTAAAAAATACGTTTTCCAGACCCAGATAGCACAAGTCTATTTGATGTGATTTTTACATCTGGAAGACGTATTTTAAAGAGTCTTTGCTTATCTGCAATACGTCTATAGGACGTCTGCTGTCAGATGTCAAATAGATGTTTAGAAGATGTCAGTTTAACATGCATTTTAAATCATTACATCTTAAAGACATCTTCTAAACGTCTATTTGACATCTGACAGGAAACGTCCTATAGACGTATTGCAGATGAGCAAACACTCTTAAAAATATGTCTTCCAGATGTAAATATTACATCAAATAGACTTGTGCTGAGTTTCCTGTCAGATGTCAAATAGACGTTTAGCAGATGTCAGTTTGACATGCATTTTAAATCATTACATCTTAAAGACATCTTCTAAACGTCTATTTGACATCTGACAGGGAACGTCCAATAGACGTATTGCAGATGAGCAAACACTCTTTAAAATATGTCTTCCAGATGTAAATATTACATCAAATAGACTTGTGCTGAGTTTCCTGTCAGATGTCAAATAGACGTTTAGCAGATGTCAGTTTGACATGCATTTTAAATCATTACATCTTAAAGACATCTTCTAAACGTCTATTTGACATCTGACAGGAAACGTCCAATAGAAGTATTGCAGATGAGCAAACACTCTTAAAAATATGTCTTCCAGATGTAAATATTACATCAAATAGACTTGTGCTGAGTTTCCTGTCAGATGTCAAATAGACGTTTAGCAGATGTCAGTTTGACATGCATTTTAAATCATTACATCTTAAAGACATCTTCTAAACGTCTATTTGACATCTGACAGGAAACGTCCAATAGAAGTATTGCAGATGAGCAAACACTCTTAAAAATATGTCTTCCAGATGTAAATATTACATCAAATAGACTTGTGCTGAGTTTCCTGTCAGATGTCAAATAGACGTTTAGCAGATGTCAGTTTGACATGCATTTTAAATCTTTACATCTTAAAGACATCTTCTAAACGTCTATTTGACATCTGACAGGAAACGTCCAATAGAAGTATTGCAGATGAGCAAACACTCTTTAAAATATGTCTTCCAGATGTAAATATTACATCAAATAGACTTGTGCTGAGTTTCCTGTCAGATGTCAAATAGACGTTTAGCAGATGTCAGTTTGACATGCATTTTAAATCTTTACATCTTAAAGACATCTTCTAAACGTCTATTTGACATCTGACAGGAAACGTCCAATAGAAGTATTGCAGATGAGCAAACACTCTTTAAAATATGTCTTCCAGATGTAAATATTACATCAAATAGACTTGTGCTGAGTTTCCTGTCAGACGTCAAATAGACGTTTAGCAGATGTCAGTTTGACATGCATTTTAAATCTTTACATCTTAAAGACATCTTCTAAACGTCTATTTGACATCTGACAGGGAACGTCCTATAGACGTATTGCAGATGAGCAAACACTCTTAAAAATATGTCTTCCAGATGTAAATATTACATCAAATAGACTTGTGCTGAGTTTCCTGTCAGATGTCAAATAGACGTTTAGCAGATGTCAGTTTGACATGCATTTTAAATCTTTACATCTTAAAGACATCTTCTAAACGTCTATTTGACATCTGACAGGGAACGTCCTATAGACGTATTGCAGATGAGCAAACACTCTTAAAAATATGTCTTCCAGATGTAAATATTACATCAAATAGACTTGTGCTGAGTTTCCTGTCAGATGTCAAATAGACGTTTAGCAGATGTCAGTTTGACATGCATTTTAAATCATTACATCTTAAAGACATCTTCTAAACGTCTATTTGACAGCTGACAGGAAACGTCCTATAGACGTATTGCAGATGAGCAAACACTCTTAAAAATACGTCTTCTAGATGTAAACATTACACCCCAGATAGCACAAGGGTATTTGATGTCCTATTTACATCTGGAAGACGTGTTTTTAAGAGTGTTTGCTCATCTGCAATACGTCTATAGGACGTTTCCTGTCAGATGTCTAATAGACGTTTAGAAGATAATCGAGATAACCCCAGAGCTTTGATGCAAAACACATTTTTTTTCTTTTTCTTTTGTCTAATGTTAAATGACCATTCAAATATATTGGCATGACCCCAAACTGTGTTCAATCTGGTCTTGCACCATGTTTTGTAGTCCTTTGTAGTTTTTTTATTATTATTATTGACAGTTTTATTGTTCATAAGAGTGTTTCTATGCTCCTTGTCTGGTGTTGTCCTTTGTTGGAGGTTTCGTTGAGGTTCTCTTTTCTGCTCTCTGGTTTTCTCATGTTTACTTTGGTTGTTATTGTTATTATTTTAATAAAGTTCCCCAGCACATGGATCCTGCCTTAACTCATGTTTGAAAGCACTCTCCCAGATAGCACACGTACGTCTGCAAGATGTCTGTTAAAGATCACTTCATCTGGAAAGCATCTGCTGTTTACAAACATCTGATAGACATCTTTAAGATGTCAGTTTAATAAACATTCTAAATCATTACATCTTAAAACGTCTTCTAAACGTCTATTTGACATCTGACAGGAAACGTCCTATAGACGCACTGCAGATGAGCAAACACTCTTAAAAATACGTCTTAGATGTAAACATTACATAAAATATACCTGTGCTATCTGGGAGTGTTTGCTCACCTGGCAATACGTCTATAAGACGTTTCCTGCCAGATGTCTAATAGACGTTTAGAAGATGTCTTTAAGATGTAATGATTTAGAATGTTTATTAAATGACATCTTAAAGATGTCTATCAGATGTTTGTAAACAGCAGATGCTTTCCAGATGAAGTGATCTTTAACAGACATCTTGCAGATGTATTGTGCTATCTGGAAGAGTCCTTTCAAACATGAGTTAAGGCAGGATCCATGTACTGGGGAACTTTATTAAAATAATAACAATAACAACCAAAGTAAACACGAGAAAACCAGAAGAACAATAAAACTGTCAACAATAATATAAAAAATAAAAAACTACAAAGGACTACAAAACATGGTGCAGAACAGGAAGTAACAAACAAGACCAGATTGACACAGTTTGGGGTCATATATATTTGAATGGTCATTTAACATTAGACAGAATTAAAAAAAGAAAAAAAAATTGTTTTGCATCAAAGCTCTGAGGATTTCTATTCTGGGAGCAAAACATACAAATGCAACACAATGATGACTGAGAGATGTTGAAACCTTCATAAGCCTGATGTATCATATTTGATACTATCATTTTAAAAAGATTTTCCTAACAAAACTAAAAATCATGTAACGTATGGATGATGTAGGCTAAGCCTAACCTTGCTTCAGTCCTGTTCATCTTGAAATATTACTAAGAAAATAAATTCTATCCTCGTGTTACTTTATTTAAAAAATCAGTAAAGAATTTAAAGTAAATAGGTACATTGCACCATGACCCGAATGTTGACGTTTTTACAATTACACTAAAAGTCTCCTCTCACAACAACAACAAAACAAACACACACAGAGGGTGTGGAGTAGAGAGTTACACGTTGCTTTAGCGCCCCCTGGTGGTCTGGTTCAAGTTAGGTTGGTTAACCAAACAAAACTGGTTTACATCCTAGTATTTTTATCTATTTATTTCTATTACCTAATAATTATTTACTTTTTATTTGTAAATATGGTCTTATTTTGGCATGTTTTGCAACACTTTGCATAGAATGACCCACATAACTTTACCAAACTTTCTCAGGTTTTTTGAAGATCTGGAAAGCATTCACCAAAAACACCCTGTGATTAAGGACATCAGTGACATAGTGCAGAATCATGCAACTAACCACTTTGAGTCGTATATTGTGTATTGTTCCAATGAGACTTTCCAGCAGAGAACGCTCCAGAAACTACTGTAAGTGCCAATACACACAATACAGATGCTACCATATAGATTGGAAAACAGTGTTTAGGTGGAATTCATTGCAGCCTGTGATGTATTTTTGTGTTGTAGGTCAAGCAACACTGCGTTTCAGAGAGAGTTTAAAGCAGATTGAAGGCAGTGAAGAGTGTGGAGGTTTGCCTATGATCTCCTTCCTCATCTTACCCATGCAGAGAGTTACCCGTCTGCCACTTCTCTTGGACGTAGAGACACATTCCTCCTGTTACCAACAGCTTTATATGAGTTTGAGTTTGGAAATTGGAATAAAATCTCGCTTTTCTCATTTCACTTTGCAAACAGCCATAGGACGGTTGTTTATGGCTTGTAAATAAACTAAAAATTGCATTATTGCAGTTAGTCTTATGAAATACACTACTGGTCAAACGTTTTGAAAGAAGCATTTTATGCTCACCAAGGCATTCGTTGATAAGAACAAAAAACTGTATTTTGTTATTTGTAAATATTGTTAAATTTATTTTTAACCCCTTACCTGTCACCCCCTTTTTGAGAATGGGGTTAAAATGCACTATTTACACTTAAATAGTTGTAATTCAAGAATGCTTTTGAATATATATACCAAAGTTTGGTCTTGTTTTAAAGGAATCACTCAGCAGATTATTGCACTTCAGAAAATGAAAGTATGTGAGTAATGAAAGTATTTTTTACTATAAAATTACTATAAAATCAAAGCCATGAATCTAACCAAGTTTATGTTCCAAATTTGAATTTGATATCACACAAATTGAAGCTCCCATGAGATTTTGTTTAGGTGTTATACCAAAAATAGCCACCGGGTGCCATTGAATTCCATTGAATTAAATTGTATACATTCTGCCTTAACCAATTAATACATTTCTGTCCAAATTTCAATTTTGTCACAACATTTGGAACCTTGAGACACAGACCTTTCTGACAATATGTGTTTTGTCAAGATTAGAAAAGGTTTTGATCATAAATTATGAAATATAATGATGCCCAAAAGGGGAGGAGCCTGATAAAATAAGTACCGTTTCTATGGTAACGCAATGTTCAATTATAAAACGGTTTTCACAGGATGAATTCTGAGTTTATAAGCTTTCAAATGATACCTAATTTATGATAACTACTAAAATATGTGATATAATAAAAAAGGCGATACAAATTTATATTATATTTTAGAGGATAATATATATATATATAATTTTTAGAGGATAATATTATACTATATATTTTTATTTTTTATTGCAAAATACTAGATTGTATGTTTTATTATGAACTTTTAGCATAAAAACAGAAGTTTCAATGATTAAAAATGGGTGCATTGACTTTTTGTGACAAAGGTCAAACCTCCTGTTATGATGCAGATTTTTTGAGGTGCACTCTTGTTCATAAATTCATCAATTACTCTTCCTACATAATTTGTAACACAAAGCAGGGGTAGAATAGTTATTTAGAAGTCTTAGACCTTTCCAACAATATATTATTTGTCATAATTAGATTAGGATTTAATTGAAATATAGTGACGTTATTTTAGGCATCCTGGTACCGGGACGGTGACAGTATAAGGGTTAAATAACCATTTCCACTGGAATATATTTTAAAATGTTATTTTTTCCTGTGATTCAAAGCTGAAATTTCGCAGCCATTACTCCAGTCTTCAGTGTCACATGATCCTTCAAAAACCATTTTAGTATGCTTTTTTTCTGAGTCTGATTAGTTAACATTATTTAAAGGAGCATGAACGCAAGTCTCAGAGTTTTGCAGAACTCGCCCCCTCTGGTGACAAATGAAACTGCGTGCGCGCTCATGGAATACCATAGACTTTATGAGTAGACATATACACGGAATACACGCACGTTTCAGCGAGCTGTTCAGTAACCAAAGGAGAATCAGGCACACATCTTTTGTTACAGTCATAATGAGGTAATACAGTTATAAATCTGCAAGTCATTTAAAATATATGAAAGGAAAGGCATTTGAGTAGATTACACACTTATGTAGGCCTATGTGTGTGTGAGGGAAAACAGGGGTGAGAAAACTTCGGCTTTTGTTTCCATTGATCTCCATGTTGAACTGTTTTATGTGCTTACTGTATCCACTTATGATTGTATTATTATGGAAACACGTTCAGTGAACACGTTTGAGCCCTAAAGCAGACCGACCGAGATCTCTCCGTTTGTTGAAAGCCTTCCCGATGTTGACTCTAGTCTCTATTCCGACGCCTGGCACTGGACAGACAAAAGTTGTATTTTCTTTGCCTCACGTGGAGTTTGCGTTGGGGTTTGTAATGAACTACAAGCCGGTCTCTTGGGGCTGTTTTTACACCTGGCCACAATGCGTTTTCTAAGATCTATTTGATTTATCAAAACGATTCCATTACCTGGTCACATAAATGTGTTTTTGCAAAACGGATATTAATCTGATATTCAATTCCCGCGTTATATACAGATTTCATGAAGTGCACGTCACCGAAAGCAACAGATGAGCTGCATTTATTGATCATCGGCTTAGAGCTATTTCAAAATCAGCAAAGACAGCAATAAGAGAGAGCGGCAAAAGCTCTGGTATGAGATCATTTAAATTCTTAAGGCTACTTTTAATGAAGATAGTGGAGGTAGAAGGTAGCTTAGTGTTAATTGGTATGCGTCTTACTTTCACTTTCATTTGCGATAGATTGCGGCGCGCTGGCTTATAAATACACTCGCCTGCTCATCTGATGCACGTCGTCATATATGACTAAAACAACATGACATACCCTGTTTTCAACAACCAGATGCATTTACACTTGTCCAGTTCTCGTATGGAATACAGCCCAGACCACGTCCTCAATGGTTTGAGCTGTCGGATTCAAATCCGTCTGGATTCAACCTGGTCTTTTCACCGATTCGAGATCAGTTATCCGATCACAGAAAACGCATGAAGTGACCAAGATGTAGACTAAACAGCCCCTTTGAATCCATCTTCTACTTTTGGGAAAGTTGACTGAAAGTTGCATCGCTCAAGTTGTCTTCTCTGATACGGAGAACGCGCGAATACACTAACCTGCAGGCACATAGCCAGGCGAGCGTGAACGCGCATGACGTCACGCCCAGTCTCAGATTCGAGCCCGAATCCCTCTTATATATTTCACTGTACAGGATTATAGAGGCGATCGCAGTGATCAGAGAAGGGCTCATTCAGCCCATCAGGCGATTGTTTCAGCATGTATGGGTTAGAAGACGGCTAATTTTATCATAAAATGTTGCGCAATGCACCTTTAATGTATTAACTAACAAATACAGTAACAAATATGTTGCTCATTGTCAGGTCATGTTAATCTTTGTTAATGTTAGTTAACAAAAATACAGCTGTTCATTGTTTGTTCATGTTCACAGTGCATTAACTAATGTTAACAAGATTTGAATAAAGTATTAATAAATGTTGAAAGTGCAGGTCATTATTAGTTCAGTGCTAATTAATGTAGTTAACTATTGAACATTTTTTTAAAGTGTTACTGTTTTTTGTTTGTCTTTCCATATCTACACAGACCATATGTCAGAAAACCCCAGACGGTACAGCTGAATACTATGCTGCCCGTTTGGGCTTTAAAAGCAATGAGTAAGGTATGGTGCTACTCTCTATCCCTCAACTCGGGATGTGAAAACTACATCTTTCGAAATGTTCTAGGTGTCTGTATGTCTACTTAACAAGAGTAAAAGTTGGTTTAAAGTCATGCTCTACTGAGATAAATAACCCAAAGTTTTGTTGTTGAAAAAAAACTTTCAACAAAACCTCAGTGGTTAACAATTGATATACACTCACCTAAAGGATTATTAGGAACATCATACTAATACTGTGTTTGACCCCCTTTCACCTTCAGAACTGCCTTAATTCTACGTGGCATTGATTCAACAAGGTGCTGAAAGCATTCTTTTGTGGGATGCACAAAAGGAGATTTGTGGGAATGCACATCCAGGCAGGATGCTCTATTGGGTTGAGATCTGGTGACTGTGGGGGCCATTTTAGTACAGTGAACTCACTGTCATGTTCAAGAAACCAATTTGAAATGATTCGAAGCTTTGTGACATGGCAGCATTATCCTGCTGGAAGTATCCATCAGAGGATGGGTACATGGTGGCCATAAAGGGAGGGACATGGTCAAAAACAATGCTCAGGTAGGCCGTGGCATTTAAACGATGCCCAATTGGCACTAAGGGGCCTAAAGTGTGCCAAGAAAACATCCCCGACACCATTACACCACCACCACCAGCCTGCACAGTGGTAACAAGGCATGATGGATACATGTTCTCATTCTGTTTACGCCAAATTCTGACTCTACCATCTGAATGTCTCTACAGAAATTGAGACTCATCAGACCAGGCAACATTTTTCCAGTCTTCAACTGTCCAATTTTGAAAAGCTCTTGCAAATTGTAGCCTCTTTTTCCTATTTGTAGAGGAGACGAGTGGTACCCGGTGGGGTCTTCTACTGTTGTAGCCCATCCACCTCAAGGTAGTGCGTGTTGTGGCTTCACAAATGCTTTGCTGCATACCTCGGTTGTAACGAGTGGTTATTTCAGTCGAAGTTGCTCTTCTATCAGCTTGAATCCGTCTGCCTTGGAATTCTCCTCTGACCTCTAGCATCAACAAGGCATTTTCACCCACAGGACTGATGCATACTGGATGTTTTCCCTTTTCACGCCATTCTTTGTAAACCCTAGAAATGGTTATGCGTGAAAATCCCAGTAACTGAGCAGATTGTGAAATACTCAGACCGGCCCGTCTGGCACCAACAACCATGCCATGCTCAAAATTGCTTAAATCACCTTTCTTTCCCATTCTGACATTCAGTTTGGAGTTCAGGAGATTGTCGTGACCAGGACCACACCCCTAAATGCATTGAAGCATCTGCCATGTGATTGGTTGATTAGATAATTGCATATATGAGAAATTGGTGTCCCTAAATAATTGAGTGTTTCTCAGAAATGATTTGGTAGCACAAACTGTACTGTACTGAAGCAGTTTTTCAGTTCTCAAGTTTTTCTCTCTTTGCTCCTGTCAGCTGGTGAAGAACTGTAACGATGGAGCACGAAGGATGGAGCGGACGGAGCAGATGTACACCATCCAGAAACAGATGGAGTTTGGTAAAATCAAGGTACGGGTTTGCGCAGGTGGTTGCATAGAAAGCATTTCAGTTGAGGCCTAGTTTTCGATATAAGGTTTTGCAATAATGACGTACTCTTGTAAAGCGTCACCTCGTTCCCTCGAACAGAAACCAAATACTATTTTTCCATTGGCTTTTTCTGATTATTTCAGAAAATAAGGTCTGTGAGTAACAAAAGCTTATTATTCTTGACACCTTTTGTCTCTAGTTAATTGTCATCACCTGAACAGGAAAACTTTAACAGTCTAATTGAGCTTGTTTTCACCACAGACCTTTTTTCAAGCATTTTACTAAAACCCTTTTAAAAAACCATTGACTTCGGGACAATTTCAGGACCTGAAGTGATAAACGCTTGTTTCCGGGTTTTGTCCCACAAAAATACTTGAGATTTTTTATATATAAGAAAACTAAAACCTTTGCAACCACTTTGACTTATTTCTGACTGAATAAAAAACCTTTACAATAAGTGTAACATCAGTTACTATTAGTTAACTAGAATGAACACTTCTACATCATTTATTAATCTTAATGTTAATTCAACATTTACTAATACATTGTTATTGATTTTATGCATCTAGAATTGATTGGATCATAATAAGTGAACATTACATCCCAAGTTTATGGATGTAAAGGGTTGGAAAATGAGTGAGATGGGAAGAAGTTGAGAGAGTCAATTGGATAGACGAGTGCAAAGACAAACTCGTGAGATCAGGGATGTGTTTTAACAAAGAAAGGATTATTTCTCGAACCTAAAATCTTTGTCATACAGTTTTAATAATCCTGTAGTGTGTCTCTTACATGTCATGTATGTTTTTAGCCTTTCCCGTTAGTGTCGTCGTCTCGCTGGCTGAAGAAGAGTGGCGAGCTGGCTGCGTACACTGATGATCTCAGCATTTTCAGGAAGGCGTTCGGCTACAAGAGCTTCTACCTGTTCCTCTTCAATGATGTGCTCATCGTCACCAAGAAAAAGAGGTCAGACCAGTGTCGCCGTACTTCATTCAGTGTCCACTCAGTCAACACACAGCACTCTTTTCAGTTAATAATTCTGGCGTTGACCATGTAACTGTGTCTGAAGTAGTTCCAGTGGCTTGGGCTGTTTTCATCAAGACGCTTATTCCGTGGCAATAGGAAGTTGTTCAAGGGATAGTTCACTTTTAAATAAATTTTTGGTATGTTTTAGTTTACCTCAAGGGCATCCAAGATGCAGGTGTCTTTGTTTCCACAGTAGTTTCAATTTTTATATTTTTAGGTCAAACCGTTCTTGTCTGTCAGTCATATAATGGAGGTCTATGGTCACCACCTCAAAGAGCATGCACAGAGAAGTCCAAATTAAACATGATTTAATGACTCGTAAATGTAAGTACACATTGATGGCCTAAGACATGAAACGAGTGTGAGAAAACAAACAGTATTTATATAGTTTTTACCTCTTGTTAACACAGCCACAAAGCACCCGCGCCCTTTACCTTTTGTGGTTACATTTCATTTCCGACATTTTGTGTCTTAGGCCATCAATGTGTACTTACATTTACGAGTCATTAAATCATGTTTAATTTGGACTTCTCTGTGCATGCTCTTTGAGGTGGTGACCATAGACCTCCATTATATGACTGACAGACAAGAACGATTTGGCCTAAAAATATCAAAATTGAAACTACTGCGGAAACAGACACCTACATCTTGGTATCTGGGCTTCCAGAATTCAAACATTCAGACTTCAAGACCCCTTCCGTGATTTTTGATAATTTGCTAATACTTTCAGCTGTTAATAAGCTTAATTCAGACACCATTTCAACATCTTTAATTTCACACTGCAAACTTCTTGCATGCTTCTCACTGCTGAGACTAAAACAGACTTTCATTTAGTCATTTCAAAATGTAAACATATATTATCTATCAGTATTTTCCAAACGTAGACAGAACAGAGCCAGCATCTCGATCCTTGCAGCTTTCAGTTAATAATGAGAATGGTCATCATTTACTCGCCCTCGTGTCATTCCGAACCCATTAGACTGTGGTTCATCTCTGAAACATCAGTTGATGTATATTATTATTAACAAAATCTGTAAAGGTTTCTGTCCTTTCGTTGAAAGTCCAAGTAAGCAAAATTTGTAAGATCCTGAAAGGTCCTAAGAGTCGTAAAGCGAGACTTGCTAGACTTGTGAAGAGATAAGATCACTTTAAATTACTTTTAATTATAAAATTAAATCTGCTGATCACATAAAGCTGTTGTACATCTCTTCACAAGACTTGGATTAATCCGTCCAATTCATATGGATTCATTTTGTGCTGCTCTTATGACCTTTTTGGATCCTCAAAGTTTTGGTTACCTGCACTTTCAATCGAAGGGACAGAAACCTCTCAGATTTCATTTAAAAAATCTCTAAATTTGTGTTTCGAAGATTAAAGTTTTATGGGTTTTGACTGACAATAGGTATCCTAGACATTAGGAGTAGATGATGACAGAATTTTTACTTTATGGGTGAACAACCCCTTCAAGCAGGGGTGTAGAATTTAGTCAGGGAGTGGGACCAATATCGGCAACACTTTATTTTCGATAGTCCACTTTAGACATTCTACTAACTATAAGTAACATTTCAACTACATGTCAACTAACTGTCATTAGAGTATTAGTAGACTGTCTTCTTAATATCTGCTAACACTTTATTTTATTGGTCCCAGCAACAGATATTCAACTGACTCAGTATCTTAGCTACAAGTACACTTATTCTCCTAACCCAAAGCCTAACACCTAACCATAACCTAACAGTCTACTATAATATACTAATACTCTATTGACCGTTAGTTGACATGTAGTTGAAAAGTTAGTAGAACGTCTAAAGTGACTATCGAAATAAAGTGTAACCCCAATATCCAGTGACTCTGATGTATCGCTACCAATAATTTTAATCAAAACTTAAAATATTTTTATGTATTGTTGTCCCCGTCCCCACCAATTTCAAAATTGGAACCTACGCCGCTGCCTTCAAGAGTTATTTGTGTATTATGTGATGTTAGGGTTAGGTTGTGCTGGTATGTCTGTAACACTCCTGTTTTATTTAGTGAGGAGAGTTATGTTGTGTTGGACTATGCCACTGTGGAGAAGGTGGAGGTGGAAGAGGTAATCACAGACTCCAAACTCAATCTGAAGCTGATCATGAATCCCAACAGCAGAAGGCCGTTGTGAACAGATGACATTCGTAGCAGAAAGCAAGTAAGTTATCAATTGCTGTTTCCATCCACCTGTTTTTATGCGACTTTTGGGTTCAAGTTTTGAATATGTTGATAATCTAGACTCTAGAAATATAGACCATTTCACAAGATGTAAACAACACTGGTCCAGAAACACTTCCTGTTTCAGTTTGTAACCATTTTCTTTATTTCACATGTAAAGAAAACATCTTAAAGATGTTTGTTTAACATTTTGATTCAGTTTTAAATGTTTTGTTGGTTGTATTTTATCCCAGCTTTTATGTAGTGTTAAAAAACTGAAACAGGAAGTGCTTCTGGACCAGTGTTGTTTACATCTTGTGAAATGGTCTATATGCATCAAATATGACTCAAGACTTACAGGGTTAAACATAAAACTAATTTATCACTAATGCATGGTTATATTTTTTCAAACCATATTAACCAGGTAATAATACTGATAATATCGTTATATGACTTTTTACGCTAAATATTAGACCATATTTTGTTTCTGCCCTATTTACTTGTGTGAGATTGATTCTGATAGATTATTGCTCTGAAATGTTTTGTAGGCTGGACAAAGCTCGATGGGTCACAGGACTCAGTGATGTCAAACAAAGCAACAGCATTGCTAATGATAGTGAGTCTGATCATTGAATGTGACGTGCCTTGTCACTTGATTGTTGTGCACATTAAGCTAGTCATGTTACCACCTTATAACTTTGACACTTCATTTTGTTTGAGGATTCCAAGATCTGCCTCAGTATGAAGCTACCAAAGCCTATATGCCAAAAGCACCAGATGAGCTGAGCCTGCAGCAGGCAGAAGTGGTCATCGTTTTACAGGAAGTGGACGGTTAGACATGATGGGATTTCTGTCATTTCGGATCATACACCAGCAGAGCACTTAACCCCACTCCTCATAACACCACTTTTTTTTTTGCCTGCATCTGAACCGCATACTCTCAAGTAGGCACTGATTTGTCTCCCTAATCAAGCATACCTGATTCAAATCTTCAGCTCATTATCACATGGGTTAATGAGCTGATGATTGCGTAGGTGTGTTTGAAAAAACGTTCAGTGTTGATGGTCCTCCATGACAAGTTTGGGAACCACTGTTCTGTGTAGCAGTGTTTCCCAACCCTGCTCCTTGAGGCACCCAACAGTACACATTTTGGATGTCTCCCTTTTCTGACCCATATTTCTGGTCTTGGAGTCTCTACTTAACGAGTTGATTAGTTGATTCAGGTGTGATCGGGTTCAGGAAGAGTTGGAAAATGTGTAGTGTTGGTGTGCCTCCAGGAACAGGGTTGGGAAACACTGCTGTGTAGTGTTGTCTTGATGTACTGAATTTGCCATGATATTGTCATGTGAACTAGAAGCATCAGTTACACCAGGGGTTCTCAACTCCAGCCCTCGCAACCCACTGCTCTGCATATTGTGTATGTCTTCCCTGTTTAACACACCTGATTCAGATCCTCAGCTCGTTAGGGTCAGACATAGTCTATGCTGACGAGCTGAGCATCTGAATCGGTGTGTTTAACAAGGGAGCATACACAATGTGCAGAGCAGTGGGTCGCAGAGAGACTGGAGTTGAAACCCCTGTTTTAGTCTACACTTTTATGATTTCTGTGAATTTGGACATTATTCTTTTGTCACGAAATTTATTTCACCTACTGATATTGTTAAGTATGCGATATCAGGATGCAGCCGTTGTATCAGAATAACAATAACTTCTGTGTTAAATGCTTTTTCTTATCTGTGAGTTGCGAGTACATATAGTATGATGAGTGTGATTGGCTGTGTTATAGGCAGGCTTGGGAGGGTTACTTTAAAAATGTATTCCGATACAGTTACAAATTACTTCATAAAAAAGTATTATGTAACAATCCAAGTTACCAGAATATGAATGTAATGTAACTGATTACTTTTGGATTACTTCAAGGACAGGTAGTATTTAAAAAAAAAAATAAACTTGAATTTTCACATCCCTGAAATATATTTATTTAAAGGGCTATAGAAACAACTAGTAGCTACAGGATGGTTTTACAGATTATTATGTATTATGTAGGCTACAAGGAAATAATAAAAACACATTTAAAAATTCTACAATCTACATATTAGTTTATTTTAATATAGAAATAATCTGTTGACTAATGCCGTGAGATCTTTCTTAATTTGCCTGACTGAACTTGGGCCGTTAGCAGCGAACATCTTAAGTGAGACTGAGAACGAATTTCAACAAGGAGATTATGAAAGGACATTTTAGGTACTAAAAAAAGCTACTCTCTTAATTTCTACAGATTCCAGCATCGCTAGAAAACGTACAACAGTGATCATACAAACCACTGAATTTTAAAGCAGTAAAACGCTACATACTAGCTAATAAGGCACTGAAAAACCATGTTGTTGGAATTTTCCTCTTTATAGGTTGGTGTCATGGAGAGCGGATGAGAGATGGCAGAGGGGTTGGTTTCTTGCCAGCTGTGCCACTCAGATCACGAACCGCACTACGATGGAGAACAACATACAGCGCATGGCCCGACTACGCAAGGAGACTGACGTCTAAGCGGGATCTCCAACTACACCATGGAACGTACTGTGCTTTCGGACACCTAAAATTTCCGATCTCTGTAAACTGAGTGTAATGTGAATAAGAACACTGTCAGCATGAACTGTTAGTTAAACACCACGCACACTAGAAGAACTGTTTCTGGTTTTATTTCAGCTTGCCTTTGTTAAAATTCATGTTTGGATACATAAAAAGTTATTTAAAAATGTCAAACTGACCAGATATCAAATTACTTTTAAAAACCATTTGGTGTAAAAACTTAAGACCAATTTAGAAAAACATCTGCCGTTTCCCCAAAACTTTTAGCTGTCACATAAAAAGAATGGAAAAGGAAACAGGTCTGCATAGAGTTCTGCAGGCAATCGGTGGTAATCTGGTCAGAAAGTGCATTTTTGCAAGCTTAGACGATCATATTGGATTTCTTATTGCTCAGATATTGAATGTTTCTTCTGACAAAACTGCAAAAGGCAAACACACACACACAAAATGGGATTAGCATGCTTGTGCTATTGGTTGATCACAAGAGTGTTTGCCAGGACCAGAGCAGAATCTGCTAAATCAAATCCACTGCATTATCATCATCTAGCCTTCCATCAAAGAAAAAGTGCAAACAGAAGCTGAAACACCATCCATTATCTGCCAAGACACCCACCATCCCATATATAATTGATGCTAATGAAAATGTGAATTTACAAAAAACCTCCTAGTTACTTCGTAACAAACATGCATAAACTGAAGGCTACTTTGAAGAACAAGTTATATTTACAATAAATGACATTTTTCCTGACAATCAAGCACTTTCTGTAAAAACTTATACATTTTCGTAATAAGATCGTCAAATCCAGTAAAACATAACCATGACATTTAATAGAAATAAAATAAGAAAACTGGGAGAAAATGTGCCTAGATTGTCATGAAAATAAAGGCAATGCAACAGAAATCTTAATACTCAAATAAGCTTTATTTTCTTGTAAAATGACTTTCAGTTCTGCATTTCAGTTTTTTATTTTGAGGTTAAATCTGGACAGGTTCATGTTATTTACCAAAAAAAGAGAAAGCAGCCCAAAAAACAAAAACAAACCCTACTACAGAAATTGAACCATGATTATTAGTTCACCCTAAGAGAGCGCTACAGTCAAAAAGACGCCACACTTGATAAACAAGTATGTTGATTTACATGCAGTAACTTCTCATCTGGAGAGCGTTCAGTTGGTACCCACCAGGCCGAATGGTCTAGATGTTCAAGCCAGTTAATCTGCTCCGCCCTGTTCAGGCTTAGGAGACGGCTGATTTCGGCTGATGCATCGGCTGCCCTTGCTGTCCTTGCCGTCCTGAGGCTTGGTTGTCTGGGGCCAGTCTGCGGACGGTAGTTGAAGTTGCGGCGGTGGCAAGCGCTGACGGGGCTCCTGGCTCTGCCCACTCTCGCTCTGGTTCTCCTTGTCCTCCTCCCTTCCCGAGGTTCCCGCACTGGCCGGGGACGAGGGGACCCTGCTGAAGTATACATTTTTGGTTATGCTGGGAACTGGTGTACATGAAGAGTCTAATGCACATGAAGCTTGAAAAGACCCAACAAAACTAAAGGCTAATCGGAGAAATGGCACCACCAAAGAAGCTGCAGTGCAGCGGATAAATGCAGGGTCATGTTTTCAAGGTATCAGACAAATATGAGCCATTAAAAGGGGCCAGTTGCATGAATATAGCTATTATGCAAATAACTACTATGCACTAAGTCAGTTAGTTATGGGTAATCAAATGGGTCGATTCTTTGGCTAATACCTCGCCAAACACCACAAGACTAGTTTTTAATAGCATCGCTTGTGTGCAGAGAACAAGGTTCATTTTGGTGTTACGCAGCGTGTCTTTAAGCTTGCCATAAAAAGTTTGTTTTCACTCAAGCAGGTTCGGTTGGAGCTTCCGTTTGTATCGAATGTTTATCTTCAAAAAATTTGGACTAAACCGCTCTATTATCGGGTTAGTTTTATTAATTTTATAATATATGAACTTTTAGGACGCATCTAGTTGTGTCCTTTGCGTTCCGAAGATGAATAAAGTCTTACAGTTTTGAAATGACCATGAGAGGTGATGATTAATGAAAGAACGTATGGGTGCACCATCCCTTCAAAGAAACAACATACATTGACAGCTAGGACTAGTCTTACTAGTTAGTCAATGTATTTGTGTTCTTTGAAGGATGAGTGCACCTAAGATTCTTCATTCTACTTACTCACCCTCATGTCATTTGAAACTGTAGGTTTTGTTGAAGTGAATGAAATTGAATTTATTTTTGGGTGCACCATCCCTTCAAAGAAACAAATACAATTGACTGACTAGTAAGACTACTAGTCTTTGGCTGTCTTTTATGCAACAGCCCCAGAACATGCTTGACTACATATGCTGCCATTCACATGTTCTGGAAATTCCTCTTCCTATTCTTAGAATGAGTGAGCTAATCTCATTCAGAGTGCTTTTGTCGATTCAAGTGCAAAGAATTGGATATCATGGAGGACAGGTTTATTCTCTATTATCTTAAGGAATATTATTAAAAGCCAAAATGAACTGGACATTAATTTTAATTCAAATGTTAGCATCCCATTTGTTAACAACCATAATAACAGTCACATATAATATCTAATGGCTTGCTGGCAAAGGTCAAAAAGTATTTATCGGTTTATGAAAGATAAAATGTGCTTCGAATGGTTGAGCATGCACTACTTAGAAAGACGGAAATGGTGATGTAGCAGGATAAAAGAACACCAGTCCACAGCGTAATTCTCCCCTGCACCGTTTAAAGTTAACTCAAACTCAAAGCTCCAGTCTAGCAATTGCTACCCTTTGTCACCCTCTCTGTTCGAAATCTCAGTTAATTGGATCAGATGCTGGGAGAAAAGCTATCGAATTCCACCTGCCAACATCCTCACGCGCAATATAGCCTACTAGCCGAGACTCCTTTATGTGTACAGATGTAACGTAATGACACGCTTGAATCTCCCACGGAAATCCACCAATACCACTGGAATTGAAAACATTTGTACAAGCTTACCGCTTTGAATTGAGCGTAAGGCAAGCAGATAGTTTTGAACACTGGCTGGTTCAAGTGGTTACAGCAGTTGCAAATACAACCTAATTGCGTTCATGTTGCAATTTCACACTAGGAAATTCATGTGAAGGCAGCATTAATTTCCAAAAGGGTTTGCAGCTGGATTTACAAAAATTGCAAGCCAGAAAGGCACGATTTTCAACATTATCTTAAACAATATAATCAACAACATAGAAAACATGCAAGTGTAATTCATAAAAGCCGTTCATTTGCAAAAACATTTTAATGTGCATAATGCTATGCAGACGTGCAGTGATGGATAGACCTTTTAAATTAATTCTTAAAACAGACCAGTTGGATATTAACCAGAACTATGGCAAACTTGCCAACTGCATTTTTTGTTACTCGAGGTTTAAAGTCGACACTGACACTCATACTTGTGACTCGAAAAAACCTTGCAAAGCTAGCTAAATAATCCAGCCCTGCAGAGTTAAGTTTAAACCCAGATCAAACACCAATCTGTAGTTTTCACAGTATCACTCTGAAGAGCTTGCTCAGGTGTTTTTGACTAAGTTAATATAGATTCTGCAGGGCAGTGGCCCCAAGGGGAAGATTTGGGAAACTACTGATTCAGGAGAGTTATAGTTGGAATGAATGAGAGGGTCATTCCCTATTGTAGACTTGTATACAATGAACGAAACACAATTCTTGATTTAAAAAAAGGGGCTTTTTGTAGATGAGGAATTAATTGACTTGTGATTCTGACTTTATAACTTCAGTCACATTTCTACCTTTTCCCTCCCTCGCAATAGCAAGTCTTCAATTCTTTTTCTTAGATTGTGGAACAAACGTTGGTTTATCTTAGATAGTTTAGTTTTCCCTCACAACTGCTACAGCCTCACGTCTGCAAACACAACATGCAAACCTGGGTCTGAACCTTGGTCTGAAGCCTCTGTAGTGTCAGTTCTGCCTCAGTTGGTTTGTTGCCTCGGTTCTGGACCACCTTGGCTCTCTTCGACTTCCCCACCCTCGAAAGCAAGAACAGCATCTCTCAGTCAAGAGAGCTTGCAACAATATTGATTTTGCAATATAGAAGTTTTCTGCGTCAGCCTGCCTCTGTCATGTCTGTCACTCTCTGGGGTGTGTTGGGAATAGGAGGCAAGTTCTGCCGTAACGTCTCCGCACGAAGTATGGTGGATGACGCCGTCTGCCGGGGTAGGTGGGTCTACGGCTGCTGCTTGCTCCATGTCACCCTCAGGGGAATTTTCTCCCCTTCTCTCTTCTCACGTACCTCTCCCTCCACCGTCGCTCTGATAGTTCTCCTGGTAGTCGCGAGGGGCGGCCCCTCCCTGCGTGGGTACCGCCTGTATCGGTTCCTGTCAGCCGCATGCTCTGCCTACCTGCACGGGCGCCACCGGGCCGGTAACATTGGCTGCCTGGGCACCCTGATTGGACAAAGACAAGACGTATATCAAATGTCTGCTAATTCAATAGACGCACATTTAGTTTGGATAATGGATGCAGAATGAGGAGACTTCCTGGAAGTCGCTCTTAGCATGGGCAGAAATGTGATATTTAAATCAATATCTCTTTATTTAACCTTTATATTCTGGATCCACTTAGAATTCTTTAGCACCATTGAGGAAACAACCCGAATGTCCTAATTCTACATTCAGTCAAAATTGTTATTTCAGACTAAAGTCAAACTATGAAATAAATGGATGTATTGCAATTAAGTAGTTGAACAAGCAAATGTTCACTACTCAGAATTTAAAAAAAGTCACATTCTTCAAAGCTGCCAATCTAGTCTCTCCACATTCGTACAACCAGCTTCTGGAGTTCACATGTATTCAGCTAATATTCTAAAGAATTTCTGCATCCAAAACATTTTTAATTTAAGGCTTTAACCCTTGTGCGTCCTTATGGACATTTGTCCTTTTCAGTTTTGTTTTTTTGATCACTTTGCCTGTGTTAAAGCTTACCTGCAAAAAACTTGGCACAGGTGTGTATTTTTATTGGAATTTTACTATTTTCACTGTCATTTTCTTAAAAAAATATTTTTGCATTATGTATGAAAAATACTCCCTCTCAGCGCCTTTTGGACAAAAATGTCCCCATTAAAACTGCAATTTTTAATCCCCGGTTCAGTTAACTATAAAATTATGCAATCTTTGTTATAAGCTTTGCAAATCAGATGATGCCATTTTTTTTTTAAGTTTGGCCTATAAAACAAATATAGCTTTATTCCTGTTTTCTGCTTTGGCATACTATAGAGACAACTGGATAAATTATGCAACAATATTTGTGTGGTTGTGTTGGTATGGATGTCAGAGTGTGGTTCAGTATGTGTGTTGTAAAAAGAAGTGTGCGCGCACGCATGTGTGTGTTTGTAATACTGAATGAGAAAAAGTCCAATCACTGTGAGCACCAGTGGGGTTTTGCTGGCACCCAATAGGGAAAATATGTTACTATGCTCAAAAATGATACTAGGCTCATTTTTTCAGATATCATCCTCAAATTTGGAACACAACCTATTTAGATTTATGGCTTCGATTTTGTTGCAGTTTTGAGTTCAACCTGATTTATAAAATATATATTTTATATAAAGGTTTTTAATAGTGCTGTCAAACGATTAAAATATTTAATCGATTAATCGCATTAATGTCATAGTTAACTCGCGATTAATCACACATTTTTATCTATTCTTAATGTCTTTTGATTTCTTTTTGTTACATTTTTTCTCATTTTAATGCTCTTATCAACATGGAAAAGTGGATTGGCTTGTTTAGTGCAAATGTTTTTTTTTATTATTATTGAAAATAACATTGGAATAGTGTTCAGTTTCACTCTAACTTATATAGCCTAAATAATCTCTCACACAATGTAACACTGTCCATCAATAAAAGGGTGAAAGAAATACTGACGAGGTCCTGATATTGACGAGGGGGTGGAGAATTTGCATCATCTGTGTTTGTGTGTGTGTGTGTGTTTGCTTGGCCATCATCAAGTGGTGTTTCAGGCTGGACGTGCTGCGATGATGATAGCTCAGTTCATAATGACAAAACATACAGATCGCTTTGGTCTTGTCAATGGGACAATTTGGCAACTTTTTAAAAGTAAACTTTACATTCAGAATCTCATTGGCATCCATTTCGGCGTCTCGCGCTCGTCATCCACTCAAAACATAACGTTACTATTTGGCCGGCTCGCAAGCTGAAACGAGTGTGTGCGGCACAAAACGGCCTCGCGCTGCGCTCTGAAACCCATTCATGTCAATGGCTTGCGCCAGCGCGAGGACGTTTCCTTGTTCTTCGACAAAAGCGCAAGCGGATCTAGCTAGACCGGAAACAAAACAACAGGCACGCCGCACACACTCGTTTGGGCTTGTGAGCCGGCTTTGAGTGGATGACGAGCGCGAGACGCTGAAATTGGATCAGGACGCATGCCGCGTCCTGTTGCAAAAGTATGTGAAAAAACGACAAAGTTTGCTAGGACAAAAGACCGTTAATCGACGCGAAAAAACAATTAACGCCGTTAAAATGGGTTTGAGTTAACGCCGTTAATAACGCGTTTAACTGACAGCCCTAGTTTTTAATAAATAATTTTCATAAACTTATTCCTATAACTTTTTTTATTTATTTAATTATTATGATTTTTTTTTACTTCAGCAATAATCTGCAAAGGTCTTTCTTTAAAATGATACCAAACTTAAGATCTGTTACTCCAAAGCGTCACATTTTTATGACAGTTTTTTGACATGGGACATTTTTGTCCTCTTTTTACCTATGTGTAACTTTTTTTAATTGATACAGAAGGGTTAAAACAAAGTGCATTAAAAGTATCCAAATAAACTCTTCACTGAGGTGTGTATAAGGTCTCTGCACCAAACTGAATTTCTCACCCTTGTGTTGCATAAACTTGTAAGACTTTCATTCATCTTGAAACACAAATGAAGATCTTTGAAATCTGAGAGCTTTCTGTCGCTCCCACTCACAGTTGCGCGCAACTTCCACAAAAAGTTCATGAGGAGATTGTAGAGACCCGTCCATATGTATCGGGCGAGCTTAGTGCCAACACTAAAATAATCCTTATTGGCTCGCACATCAACTTCCATTATCCACAACTGATGTGTAGTTGAGTGAATATGTAATAAAAGCCTAACTTCAATCTGTTCATCATATAAAAGCGATTGTGTTTCTTCGGAGAAATGTTAGGACTAACCCGCAAGTTTTTCAATTCCTGTATGAACCTTTTGAAGCATCAAAGTGGAAGTTGTGTGGACTGTTTCGAAGGACAGAAATCACTCAGATTTCATCAAAAAGATCCTCATTCATGTTCCAAAGACAGAACGAAAGTCTTACAGGTCTGGAACGACATCGATGGACAGAATTTTCATTTTTGGGGTTAACTGTCCCTTTAATGAATTTCAAGAAACAATTTATTTGGTAGGATTTTAAAATGAATCGATTCGAATTCCAAACCAAATGTTATGTGAGGAACTATTAAGTAACTCAATCAACAAAGAAAACTCAAGCTCACCTTCTTCGCCTTCTACCGACGTCAAACTCCACAGTCTCTCCATCCCCAACGCTCCGAAGATATTTCCTTGGATTGTCTCTTCTTAATGGCGGTCTGGATACAAAGCAAAAGCAATAGGAAAACACATCAGTCCCCAAAAACCAATATGGTGACAATCAGAGCAAATAATTACCTGGTGCACAAAGACATCTTCCTTTGTGTCATTCCTGTCAAATATCATCAGAGTGAAATGTTAATAATTGAGGACAGATGGAGCATAAACAATCATGCAGAGTCGAAGAGCAAGTTAAATATTTGAACAAATAACAGCGTGCAAGTCAGGTCTAGCTTTATAAGCACATAAACGTCGTAATGGGATTGTGGCTGTTCCCTGACCCACATATTATATTAAGAGGAGTCTTTAGAGGCCGAATGATATTTACCTGTTGATGAAACCGTAGCCGTTCCTTACATTGAACCATTTAACTGTCCCCCAGGGCTTTTGTTGCTGCAAAGAGAAAACCACAGGCAGATTGTTTTAGGTCGATCAAACATACTAAAAAAACAACAGTACTATTTTTTTAAGAATCAAATTACAACTGTTGACCGAAATGCATTTAAACTAGCAAAGCCATTTAACACAACTCTTTGTGAGAGGAGTTCATTTTGTGCCTTCTATTTATAACCTCCAACTGTGGTGCTTTTAATAGACTGTGATGCTAAAGCAGCTGCTCTTATCAGAAGATCCTCCATCACCAGTGAAAGGCTCTGACCCTCAAGAGTTCACATTATTAACATCTTATTCAAGTTATGATAACCGACAAGCCAATTACAGAATTAAGAGAAGAAGAAAGACATTACACAGTTAAACACGACTCAGGGGCACCCCTAATGAAACAGTGTAAAAATATAATAAATAAAAACATATATTAAGTAGAAAAAAAATGCAATGCAACCATAGAACGCATTTCCAAATATATTTACACATTTATATTGATTTTTCACAGTGTAAATTGTCTTTAGAAATGAAAACAAATGGCTGGCTTTTAGATGCGTGGATGGGAGTTCTTAGCACAATGATATTCTTATCTAGGGGACTGTGGCAGTGAAAAGATGAAGAAAAAAGTTGCATGAAACTAGAAAGAATGATTGTGAGATTATGAACTAGCTCTATAAGTCTTACAAATGAAAATTGCAATGCATTTAAAAAAAAAATCTCTTTGTTATGAAGGTCTTGGTTTTATTTTACATTTCCCTGACAATCATACCAAATATCCATGACCACAAAAAGCCCCTTAATTACAGAAATAGGAATCAACACTGATGGTGATATGAATTATAATGAAAAATTAATAAGAAAATGTGCCTAATTTTCCAAAAACTGTTATAATATAAACAAATTGTTTTAAAATGGTCTTTAAACATCTTTGTGTGAAAGAGGACCAGGAGTTGATTCAAAAGACTCGGTTTATTGATAAGCACGTTCATGTGCCCTACGTGTTGTTGAAGTAGGAAGTGATGATGTTGAGATGCTAGCTGCAGTTAGCACATTAGCCTCAGACATGTGGCCGGATTGGAGCCAAACAGCCCTGATCCTCCATCCTCACTACAGGACACGATAGACACTACGACAACACATCTTTATGTTTAGATCTAGATTTGACCGTCGATTAGCGTTTCGAGTTAAAAGTCCTAAGCGCTCTGGATTTCTATCAGCAGATCAGACAAAAGAAGCGTCCATCATCCAAACACCATGGCGGACATTTTATATCTGGTGTTGCAAGACTGATATAGGCTATCCTGGTCCACAGTACTATCGTTTTGTAATCTATACAATCAATCGCCTGTCGGATGATGGGATCTTCCGGGGACGGCGTTGATGGTGTTAATAGAGATGAGGACACGTATGCACGACGCGTCAAACGCACGAACAAAGGGAAAGAAAGCGAGCGCTTAACCTGGCTTACACAAGAAACCTACACTCAAACTAATCATTTAGGTTTAAAAACCGACGCGGTTCGCATTGGCCGCGACAAATGGACACGTATGAGTTTTATACAAATAGCTCAAAATTATCTGGGTCATCATGTCACGCTCAAGGCCAAGATCAAGGGTCCGTTTCATTGACAGCATTTATTAGTAAACAAATGCGTATATTCACAATTAAATAGTCGTATTGGGGGGTTTATGGTGTAGCCTAGTAAATAATAATGACAGGCTCTATCGCGATAGTAAGTTAGTTCTACAAAGAACCGTGTTGTGACTCTTGTTCAATTTAGTAGGCCGCAGGATCGAGCACACGCGTGTCATGGCGGTTCTCGATTCACACGCGGATGTGTTGGAACGCGGCGCGCGAGCTTACATTTAACGTTACTGAGGCCGTTGAGACATCGGTTAAAGTTTAACCGATTTAAATCATTTCATGTATGAAATAGACGGAGTCTGACAACTCCATAACTAAACTCTAGACGCATCATTAGCTATACAGTAATACTAGCAAGTTTGATACTGAATAACGACACAACACAGTCGCGGTGAGGCCACACGCTTTCCCTAACTGAAAAATCCGTTAACGTCAATCCAAACTTGAAAGAAAATAATCCCTTTGAAGGAACGAAAACCGTAGGCCAAGGGTCTAATGCTTACCGATGACCTTCTTATCCCCCGCGGTAGCTGCGGCTGCCGGGCTGGACGGGCTCTCCACGTCGGCGGCAGGCTGTGGCGGCTGCTGCTGTGTTTCGGCCTCGCTGCTCATGTTGTTTTCTTGTTGTTAAAGCCGGCGGTGGCTCTCTAGTGTGTTTTTTCCCGGTGCTAGATGGTAACCTGGGCCGGCGGTGGTGGGGGCTGCTGCCTTCGGGCTCTCCGCTTTCCTTTCTCCGCTCCCGTTGCCGATCGAACTGGACGGACTGAGTAAAGATGCCGGAGGATATTCTGTCACATCTCTCCACCCATTCCTCAATCCAATTGGTCGGTTAACTTGTGATTTGTCAACGTAAATTATTTCACTGATGCGTATTGGATACAATTACCGTCAATCAAATGGAAATTACATTAAGTTTAGCCATGATTGGTTAGAATTTTTTTTAACACCGCCCAGATTTCAAGACCCCATTTCACCTTCCAGACATTCTAATAAATAAATAAATAAATAAATAAATATATATATATATATATATGTATATATATACACACACACACACACACACTTTAATATGAGTGATTAATATTATATTATATAAATTAATAAAATATATAAATTAAATATACAATTAAAATGATATAATTTGTATACATTATATAATTTATATATATATATATATATATATATATATATATGAATTAATAAATATGATACAAATTAAATATACAATATATATATATATATATATATATATATATATATATATATATATATATATATATATATATATATATATCAATTAAAATTATATATATATATATATATAATTAAATATATATATATATATATATATATATATATATATATATATATATATAAAATTTTAATTGTATATTTAATTTATATCATATTTAATTTATTTATAAAAATATATTTAATTAATATCATATAATATTAATCACTTAGTATTGCAATTATTAATCACTATTGCAATACTATTTTATTATTGCTAAATTGCATGTTTCTTTTCTTGCTATTTGTTTGGTATATTAATTTTGGCAATTGGTGTATAAGTAAATACAAAGCTGTATATCATTAAAATCCCATTTATATATAAATGTCTTCATATTATACTGTCAAAACATTATCTCTCCAGCATTTATCTCCCAAACAAAATATTTAACAGACACCAAACCAACAATGTATAAACAACAAAAATAAAGCAGGCTTTATTCATCAGTGAGATTCTGAACAGGAATAGGGAATGGTTTCAATGTAAGGATGATGTGATTTTTTGTATAGATAAATCCCATCATTGACTTCTCCCAGAGCATTATAAAGGGAGCACTCAACGACCAGACCCTAGCTAGTTGTGAGACAGACCCAAACTACCCCCTTCCCCTTTGTCATGTAAATATGTTTTTGGCACTGTTGAGAAGACCTGGTTGAAGTGTGATTTTATTGTTAATGGCTCGGCCCTGTTGTCCCACACAAAGACAGGCTTTAACATTGACCCTAGAAGCCTCCCACCGAGCCCAAACTCTTCCTGCACTTCAGCTGAAAGAGCCCTTTTGTCTGAGTGGGACACGGTCCAAGAGATGGGGGAAGGGGTTTCTGGGTTAGGATGTGGGTTAGGGTAAGTAACAATAAAAAGACAAAGGGAGTACACTCATAAGAAATTTGCATTGGTGGCGTGCCCTTTAAGGTGTTGGTTTAGTATCATAAACTCCTCAGGAAATGTCCTGACTTCAATTTCTCGAATTTGAAATTAAAAAGAATGTTCCAAGCTTTAAAAAACATGGGTCAAAATTTATTAAGTGATAAAAAAAAACCTCAAGAAAGGTTAACAAGGCCCTTTTAAAAGGCTGATCAACAATAAAAAGTCTTGTTCTTCAGAATGTATAAAGAATACATGTTTGTTTCTATCTTGAATGTCAAGTTTGTCTTTTATGGACATTTGCAAGTGACATGAGCTAATCATGATGGCGACTTCAAACCTTCACTTCGGTTGTAATTAACATTGTACAAAATAAAACAACCTTGTTGAACCAATCATTTTCACAAATAATCAGTAAATCCCACAAAATGACAACAAAAAATTTCAAAAGGATGTTATATGCAGATGGAGATCATGAATAAGTCATCCAAAATGGCTTGTCTATTTACTTTAAAGCAGAGGTCATGTGTCTTTGCTGATGTGTAACAATACAAAATATATCACACATCACATTTCTCCACACTGGGCAATGACAATGGGCAGCTTGGGCTTGTTGTTGGGTCCTGTTGGTACATTCTGTAATGGAGAATTAAGGAGAAAAAAAACGACTTATGTCACAAAAAGCACTCAGGTCCATTTATCTGACATTTTCTATTTATCTGACCATAGAGTTTATAGTTTTATTATTATCATTTTATTTTAAGAGTCAGCCGGTTGCATTTTAGTGAATACTTCAGGAATATTTCCAGATTTATTTTCTCTTGGTTAAACACTCAAAGAAACCAATTAAGGGTTAGTTCACCCAAAAATGAAAATTCTGTCAGTATTTACTTGTTTCAACCCCGTAAGACCTTCATTCATCTTCGGAACACAAATTAAGATATTTTTGATGAAATCTGAGCGCTGGATCACACCTGCATACTCAGTCCATAGGCTTCTTGAGGAATTGAAACTTGCCGGCCTCGAAAAGTTATTAAAGACATCGTTAAAATAGTCCAAGTGACTACAGTGGCTCAATCTTAAGTTTATCAAGCGACGAGAATACTTTTTGTACGCAAAAACAAACATAAATAAACGACTTTATTTCAATTATTCATTTCCTTCTCTCTGGGCCTCTAGTCAGTTCACGTAGTGCA
This sequence comes from Hybognathus amarus, assembly GCA_030378365.1. Taxonomy (NCBI): domain Eukaryota; kingdom Metazoa; phylum Chordata; class Actinopteri; order Cypriniformes; family Leuciscidae; genus Hybognathus; species Hybognathus amarus. The sequence continues at coordinate 193,314 of JAQIUQ010001938.1, read as the reverse complement.
ATAGCGTAGAGCTACGTCAGCACGTAGGCTCACTATTGGCCGACGCTGGTCATGTGTGTGATGCGTGTGATGTACAATAACAGAAGCTTACGCTATTAAACTGGTAACCTGACTCGAGGCAGAGAGAGAAGTAAATGAATAGTTGAAATTAAAGTCGTTATTTTTGTTTGTTTTTGCGCACAAATCTCGTCACTTGATAAAGTTAAGATTGAGCCACTGTAGTCACTTGGACAATTTGGACTATGTAGTCCACTTGGACTATTTTGGACTATGTAGTCACTTGGACTATTATGTCTTTAATAACATTTTGAGGACGGCAAGTTTTAATCCCTCAAGAAGCCTATGGAGGAGTGATCCAGCTCTCAGATTTAATTAAAAATATCTTATTTGTGTTCCGAAGATGAACGAAGGTCTTACGGGGTTGGAACTACATGAGGGTGAGTAAATACTGACAGAATTTTCATTTTTGGGTGAACTATCCCTTTAAATACTGTGAAATCCATCTCATACATAACAACAAAGAATTATCTCCGACTACAATGGCTCGTTTCCACTGAGCGGTACGGTACGATACAGTACGGTACAGTACTAGGGTGGCCATACGTCCGTATTTCGGCCGGACAGTCTGGATTTTACGCTCCGTGTCGCGTGCGCAGCCTCAAGCCGGACACTCATTTGTCCTCCTTTTTGGAGTTGATCTGAATCGGCCAAAAAAAAAAAAAAACCCTGAAGTGTGAACCCGGTCGGTCAAATCCCTAAAAGATGAGTTTATCTATAGATCAACCTGATGAACCATTTGTGATCGACTAGTTTTACCGCAAATTAGTTAAAAAAATCCACTAATCTAGAGCTGAGCTCCTAACGGCGCGGACGCAAAGCCAGGACTGGAGCAAACGCCCGTTCCTCTCTGCACTCTAAGCGTTCTGTTATCACTCCACTCTAATCCACTACGGGTTTTCCAATCTCACTCACAGGAAAAACTGTTCAGTGTTCAGTTAATCTTTTTTTTTTTCATATCACAAACGTTTGAATTTATAATACTATATGTAATGCTCTGGAAAGTATTCTACATGTTTAATAAATGTTTCAGCTGCTTACACAAGGAAACAGTATGGGAAAGCGCACCCAGGTAAAAATAAGAATTTGACAAATTCTACAAACAATCTTAGTTTGCCAACAGTTAATAATAATAATACACATATATATAATAGAATTATATATGCAGCACGCGCACTGACGGCAGAGAGGGTAAGGTATTATATATGCAGCACGACGCAAACCCCCAAACTTTGATTTTATGAATGGGAATATGAATATTATATGAAATATATGTATTGGGTTTAAAACCATACAGATTTTTGAAGGCTGACAAAACATGGCTTGGTGGACATGATGACCCTAGAGGTGCCAGATTATTTGTTTATTTATGTATTTCTCTTAATTTTATGTATTTATCTTAATATTAGGCGTAAGTCCAGAAATGTTAGGCTATGTTTGTTTTTTGTTTTCTGGTACTGTGCACTTTGCAAGACAGGTTCGTTCATCTCAGTGGTCGGTTTTTGAAACCTATATCACAATGTCTTGAATAAATACAAATACTGTGAACAAACACTTTTTTGCCACAAAGTGTCCTTCCTTTTGGAGTTGTGCTGAATTGTTTAAAAATAAAAATTAACCTAAAATTAACCCCCCCCCCCCGTCCTCCTTTTCAGTGTTATGGAAATGGCCACCCTATACAGTACGCAATTATTTGTGTTTCCACCGTCAAAAGATGAGAATGGTACCAAAAGTCGACCCATACCATACCACTTTTGGGGTACCCTTCCGTCTGGGGTACCTAGCACAGTGGTACGGTACTGAAAGGTGGAGCTAGACTCACTGCAGAACGGTGATTGGTTGATAGAGTATCGTAACTTGCGCATGCTACAAGGGCATTAAAGCGACATTTAATATACAGCTGAAATACAATTCTACTGCTATTGTCACAAAATGTAGTTTTAAGAGTTTTTCAGGCGAGAATGTAGTTTTTTAAATCTCAAATCTATGGTTTGGTTGATGATTTATAGATTTATGATAATTTGACTGAGATCCATTCCAAGCAATCACCGGACGCTCGCGCTCGTGTCCCCGCCTGGAGCGGCCTTTCCTCGGCTAGTCATCCTGACATTTGCCGCTGACTCGGACGTCTCTGTAGTGGTTAAACATGAGATATAATTCGTCTTGTATAAACCTAACAGGTGATCTTTGGTCTCGTGAATCTATAATTCGTTCCCTGCCCAATAGTTTTGGCAAATATGAGCGCTGAATTTGTATATTTGACTGAACTGTTTGCTTTATCTTATTAAAGATACTGTATAGCTTTTTGTACCCTTTATTTATAGTTTTATAATGGCTATTATTGATAAAACATTTTTATGTTATTACAAGATCATCTGTAATGTTGTTTATTGCAACATTAGTACCAATGTAATATGCAATACAATACATATTGCCTTGAATATATTTAGTATTTTAAAATTTCAATGAAAAGAGGCAAGGTTGTGTTTTATATTTAGGTTTGTTATAAATTTATACCGTATACATGCAGTGAATATAATCAGGCTATGCGTTGCCAGAACCACATTTGTGTGCTTATAATGTTTAAAATGTATTTAAATGAAATTGAAAAGAAGCATAGTGGTTTTTTAAAACATATTTAATTTTATTGTTGCCTAAAATGTACATACAGAGATAAAAGGAGTAGCATAGCCAGAGCGAGCTGCGTGGCGCTTTCAATAACACGCTGTACCATTAGCAGAATTACTGGAACTCGCGTCCTCGGGAGTCGTTCACTTCGCTTAGGCTACTTGGTATTGAGAAATGGCTAATGCCAGCGCTTGTTTCTTGTGACAAACATGCCGAGAAGCAAGAACAAGATCTGCTGTATGTCATCCATTGTTGTTGTTTACTGTGACTTTCTTCGCGCGGAAATGTCGTTGGCAAAAAAAAAAAAAAAAGAAAATGGCCTATGGCAAGTCGTTTTAACTTTTATTCATTTCCAGGATATGAATTCTTGATAACAATTTAATTGCTGATATCTATAATTGTATTTTCACTAGTGAAATTTCTCCATAGGCTGCCATTTAAAATAAATAGTTGATATCAAGAATTGATTTTTTTACAAGTAGAAATATCATTTTTGATATCATTAATTACATTGTTACTAGTAAAAATGTGAATTCCTGATATCAATAATTAAATTGTCACTAGTTGAAATGTCTATTTCTGATTTCGACAATTCAATTGATACATAGTAAAAATTTCTGATATCAATATTATTTCAGATATCTAAAATGGCTTTCTTACTAGTAACAATCACATTCATGATATCAGAAATTAACATTGTCACTAGTAAAAATTGAATTATTGATATCAAAAATGAACATTGTTACTAGTAGCAATTCAATTGTTGATATCAAAAATAGACAATTCAACTAGTAACAATTTAATTCTTGATATCAAAAATAAAGGTTTTTACTAGTAATAATTGTATTTTTGGTATGTGAAATTGGTATTTCAACAAGTAAAATCAATTGTTGATAACAACAATTGGTTTTGAATCAGCAGCCTATGGTGACATTTCACTAGTGAAAATACAATTACAGATATCATCAATTATAATTTTTACTAGTTCAAATTCAATTGTTGATATCAAGAACTAACATTTTATTGAAAATAAATTCTGATATCAAGAATCAGCATTGTTACTAGAGGAAATGTTATTCCTGATTTCAAAAATGTTCATTGTTACTAGGAGAAATCTAATTCCTGATATCAATTAATATCATTTTAACTACCGGTAGTGAAAATGTAGTTGTTGATATCTAAGAATTCATATCCTGCGAATGATTTAAAGTCAAAGCGGTTTGCCTATTGCCATTCCCAGGGTATAAATATAATGTTAATATCAAGAATTATAGCTTTTACTAGTTTAAATTCAACTGTTAATATCAATAATTATAGTTTTTACAAGTTAAAATTGAATTGTTATCAAGAATGACAATTTTTACTAGTTGAAATGTATATTCCTGATATCAAAAATTGCCATTGTTACTAGGAGATATCTAATTACTGATTCAATAATTATTATTTTAACTAGTGAAAATGATTAAAAGTTAAAACAGCTTGCCATATACGCGCTATCAAGCAACGGTACTGTTTGTGGCGGAAAATGGTTTAAGCCATGATCAAGCCGGATCATGGTTAATCGACCTCGAACCGTTCTGTATCGTAATCGTACGCTCAGTGGAAACTGAGTCATAAGGTAAGTACTGACATATCCCATTTCTTCATTTTCTTGCGACACTAGTTAACTTTTAAATCTTCAACAGGATCACTAATAAATTCCTTTGAAAGGATTATGAAACTTGAAATTAATCAACTTAAAACTTATGAAATTTCATCTCACCTCAATTTTCCTCATGACGAGCAAACCGTCCACCACTTTTCCTGTAAGGAAAACCCAAAGCAGTTAATGGTGTAACCAGTGATTGAGTTACAGTACTGTTGATTCTGTACTGTAACTCAGTACAGAATCAACACAGGACTTTAGACTTACCAAATACTACATGCTTCCCATCCAACCAGTCACACTTTGTGCAGGTAATAAAAAACTGACAGCCATTTGTTCCTGGTCCACTGTTGGCCTATCGGGAAAAACAAACATTGACGTCCGTTTGGAAACAGCACTGAATAAAGAATCTGATGGGTAGACAGAGTGTGTTTATCCTATAATATCAATGTACACTACCGGTCAAAAGTTTAAGATCGGTAAGATTTTTATGTTTTTAAAAGAAGTCTCTTCTGCTCACCAAGGCTGCAATTTTTGGATAAAAAATACACAAAAACAGCAGTAATATTGTGAAATATTATGACAATTTACATAGGGATGCACGATATATCGGCCACATTATCGGTATCGGCCGATAAATGATCATTTTTAACATTATCGTTATCGGCCCAACAAGAACATTTAGCCGATATCTAAAAGCCGATAAATAATGTATTATTTCCTTCAGCTGAGGCACTTTAGATGTGCACTGTTCAACATGATGCTTTTAAATTGCTTGAAATATGATTGAAATCACTTTAAAAAAGGAAAATCCAGTTAAAGTGCAAAATGTGCAGCGCAAGTCTGTCATATCGGCTACACAACATTCAAATAAGAACATCATAATTGTGTTTGTATCTTGACTTTTAATGGGGAGACTTTTTTTATAATCAGGCTCTCAAAAATTGTCTAAAAATTTGGATTTAGATTTATCGGCCAATATATCGGTTATCGGCTTTCAAATATAAAGAATTATCGGTTTCGGTTCGGTATCGGCCAAAATTGTCATATCGGTGCATCCCTAAATTTACAGTTTTTCTCAGTCGCTTTGGTGCATTTCTCACATCACTATTTACATTTGCACAACAGTTAGTTCAACCTCCACAACATTTTGTCATTTGTGCACATCATAGTAGCAGTTTCTCATTCCTTCCAACAAATTGCAAATGCTTTTGGACATGCATCAATTGCTTTCATACAACTCACTGCTGTTTTATAACATTATCATTTGCTTATGTCATATCAGTCCAAATTAACTATACTTGTGAATGCTGAATAGTCATTCCATATAAAACTAATAGTCATCATTTCATTGCTTGAGTCATCACATACAAAAATGTTAAACTAGTTGTCAAAATCCGTCAAGCAAATTTTACATATTTTTAAATAATCTTTAAAAAAAATCTTTTTTATCCTAAATTGAACAATTTCTCGCAGGTGAACCTCAGCTTTCACTGATGAGAAGAGATGTGCATGAATGATTTACAGTATATGTATGTTGTATGTTCAGTTCCAATATGTACTGTGATATTGTTTACAGTTGTGCACCGATCTACCCAAAGGGAGTTACTGTAATGTTTGTTGTAAATAAGGGTGTATTTTTTTCTTTTGCACAATGCTCTGAACAAATTAGAATTGCAAAGACCATGCAGTAAAAATGTGAAACATACATATTCAGTGTCTTGTACTCAATTACTGTACCTCACTAAATACAGTAATGTGAAACTTTACTGTAGTTTTCAAATGGCTGTGCAAATAGTTTATAGGACTGTCTTGAGCATTTTCAGGTAGTGTCACCAAGATCTGACTTTTTTTGCATTGGCAAACACTTACAGAGTAAACTGTCATAATGAAAACATGACAAAGCCATTTGACTATCTTGTTCATAAACACTGGTGTTAAGACATTCCATCTTGACGACACTGACACTTTCAATGACATGAATACTTGCTTTTGAGGAATGAGTTATCCATTTTGAGCAAGTGACACACTTTTGCAGGTTATCAACTAAGTTTTGCAGTTTGTACTAATTGTTTTGAGAACTGCATGAACTGTTGTGCAAATGTAAATAGTGATGTGAGAAATGCACCAAAGCGAAGGAGAAAAACTGTAAAATGACTTTATGTTAATATATATTAAAATGTAATTTATTCCTCTGAAAAAAAGCTGAATTTTCAGCATCATTACTCCAGTCTTCAGTGTCACATGATCCTTCACAAATCACTCTAATATTATGATTTTATGCTCCAAAAACATGTATGATTATTATCCATGTTGAAAACAGTTTTTTACATTTTTATTTCAGGATTCTTTGATGAATAGAAAGTTCAAAAGAACAGCTTTTATCTGAAATGGAAAGCTTTTGTTACATTAAACACTACCCTTTAAAAAGTTTGGGGTCAGTAAGAATTTGTATTTTATTTTTTGGGGAAAATAAATAAGAAATCAGTACTTCTATTCATCAAGGATGAGTTACATTGATCAAAAGGTACAGTAAAGACATTTATAATGTTAGAAAAGATTCTAATTAAATAAATGCTGTTCTTTGAACTTTCTATTCATCAAAGAATCCTGAAATAAAAATGTAAAAAACTGTTTTCAACATAGATAATAATCATACATGTTTTTTGTCATCATATTAAAGTGATTTGTGAAGGATCATGTGACACTGAAGACTGGAGTAATGATGCTGAAAATTCAGCTTTTTTTCAGAGGAATAAATTACATTTTAATATATATTAACATAAAAAACGTCATTTTAAATTGTCATAATATTTCACAATATTACTGTGTATTTTGAGTATTTTTTTATCAAAAAATTGCAGCCTTGGTGAGCAGAAGAGACTTCTTTTAAAAACATAAAACATCTTACCGATCTTAAACGTTTGACCGGTAGTATTTGTACTGGAAGTTTGCCTGACTTCTGAGGTACTAAAGGTTGTCAGTTACTTTGTCAGGAAAATGAGAAACAAATTCTAAAGTTACATTAAACAGGCTTTATATTATACTGTAGTGTTCTGTTTGAAGCATTTCTGTAGCCTCATTTGGCGAATCCCTCAAAATTGGTCAAGATTATATTTAGGTCATGTTAAACCCAAAGCCAAAAAAACAAAAAACGTTATTTAGCAGTGCCCTTGTTATATAACATGTACTTAATAACAGTAAATTATGCATTATTACATGCAACTAACCTTAAACCAAACCCTCTAGTAAGTACATGTTGTTAATTAATATTACTCATTACTCAGTACCTAAAGGGATAGTTCACTTTAAAATTGACTTTTGATATGTTTTAGCTTACCCCAAGAGCATCCAAGATGTAGTGTGTCTTTGTTCCACAGTATTTTCCATTTTAATATTTTTAGGTCAAACCGTTCTTGTCTGTCATATAATGCAGGTCTATGGTCACCACCTCAAAGAGCATGCACAGAGAAGTCCAAATTAAACATGATTTAATGACTTCGTAAATGTAAGTACACATTGAATGGCCTAAGAACACGAAACAAGCGGTTTGTGTGAGAAAATGAACAGTATTATATCGTTTTTAGCTCTTGTAGAGAGATCACTTCCGGGGCTTTCTGCCGCTGTCGGCGCTCAGAGTACTTTGACGTGACTGTGATTACAAGAGTAAACTATATAGATACTGTTCGCTTTCTCACAAAAAATGCTCGCTTTCGTGTCTTAGGCCATCAATGTGTACTTACATTTACGAGTCATAAATCATGTATCTTCTTTGCATACTCTTTGAGGTGGTGACCATAGACCTCCATTATATGAGTGACAGACAAGAACGGTTTGACCTAAAAATGTCAAAATTGAAACTACTGCGGAAAAAAGAGACCTGCATCTTGGATGCCCTTGAGGTAAGCTAAAACATACCAAAAATTAATTTCAAAGTGAACTATCCCTTTAAATATATAATTACAATGTAACAATGACACCTTAAAATAAAGTATATCCCAACAAAATTAATATCCCTCCTTATTTGATTTTTTTCTGCATTAGATTTGGAGTGAAATGGAAAATCAAAATTTTGTCCACAAGATTTTGGGACATTGACGTTACAACAGTACTCTGACCGAGAGAATTTAAGCACTGTTGATCTAACAATGCTGATACGCTGGCATAATACATACAGGTACAGCACGAGTTTCTTTACAGGGCCAGTGTGTCTGTGTATAGCTTTACCAGTGACAGGAGTCCTGGGCCAGAGTGTTTCATTCTGAAGTTCTCATCTGCAAATGGTCCCCTGTAGATACTGCAGATGCCAGTGCCGTCACCCTGATGGGCAAAAATTTTAGCATTTAAAAGCATTCACACCCAGAAGACCTGAATCACTCAAATTGTTAAGAACTACGTGTGAAGACATAGCTGATGTGTGTCTGCAGTAGGTTCACATGACCACTAGAGGCACAAACTGACACAAGGAATGTGCTGGACTGTCTGTAAGCTTCTTTTTTACAATACCACTTAATTAAAACACTTTTAGCAAAGTCATAGTCATAAAGACATTGCATGTGCAGAATATGGAACTCATAGTCAAGGTGGAAAAACATCTATTACTTGTTCAGAGGCTAAGATTAATCAAAAATACACAATTTAGTGGTGCGGCTATATGTTTGTATGGCTGAAAACAGATTAAATTCTGATCAAATTCTGATAGTTGTGCTGTATCTTAATAACAGTATAGCAGACTATTTACAAAAATGCATATAAACATCAATTGTTACTGGATTTCCAAATATGTCTCAGTAAGATGAATTTTAAAGGCTTTGTTTTTAGTAGTTTTTATTGTGGTGGAAAAACATAAAATGAAATGCAATGATGATTGAGAGATAAACACGTTTTCCTCAAAAGCTTAATGTATCATATGATACTTTTATTTCTAAAAATAATATGGATTATCAAGTAAACCTATCCTTGCTTCAGTCCAGTAAGTGTTAATCTTAATCATTATTTTTAAATTGGTATTATTATTTTATGTTCACTTTTATAAAAATCAGTAAAGATTGTTATTACTTACAATTAACAAAAATATTTGAAAACAGAAATTTGCAGAAATATATCAGTAGATCACTGAAGAAAGTACGGAAATTATTTAGACAGAGTTATACTTAACTTTGTCACAAATGCTGTCATTTGAGCTTAAATTTACACAACTTAGATAGATAGTGCAGCAATGCATTGTGGTTGCTGCTGTTTGTTCCCCCTCCTTCCTGGTCCTGTCTGCCCGCTTCTCAGGACTGGACCTGAAGTTAAAGCCATAGTTCACTTTGAAATTAATGTTTGGTATGTTTTATCTTACCTCAAGGGCATCCAAGATGTAGGTGTCTTTGTTTCCACAGTAGTTTCAATTTGATATTTTCAGGTTAAACCGTTCTTGTCTATCAGTCATATAAGTCACAAAACGAAAGGTTTGTGTTAAAGGTTAGAGGGTTTGGGTTTTTACCTCTTGTAACCACAGCCACAAAGCACCCGCGCCCTCAGATCACTTGGACGTGGCTGTGGTTATATAAATACTAATATAAAATAGTTATATAAAAACAATATAAATACTGTTCGTTCTCTCACCCAAACCGCTCGTTTCATGTCTTAGGCCATCAATGTGTACTTACATTGACGAGTCATTAAATCATGTTTAATTTGGACTTCTCTGTGCATGCTCTTTGAGGTGGTGACCATAGACCTGCATTATATGACTGACAGACAAGAACGGTTTGACCTAAAAATATTAAAATTGAAACTACTGTGGAAACAAAGACATCTACATCTTGGATGCCCTTGAGGTAAGCTAAAACATACCAAACATTCATTTCAAAGTGAACTCCCTTTAATTCATCTTTGCTGATGACGGGTAAGGCAAGGCACTCAGAGTTTAAAGGCAACAGCAAGACCTCTAGGAGGAGCTCTCTGCATATTTTGCTGTTTCTCTTGTTGTGTGTGGAGCAGTACTGGGCTCGTGATTGGTCGACTAGTACAGTGGTTCCTAACTTAGATCCTGGAGTCCCGCCAGCTCTGCACATTTCTATGCATCCCTAATCAAACACACCCAATTCAACTTGTCAGCTCACTAATTGACTAAAAATTGGCTTCTCATATCCACCGTTTTCCTATCAAGCCTACTGTGTTTAAAATTATGGAAGGACAACAACATTCTTCCACCTGATTGTTTCCTTTGCAGTCCTCTGTAACACTAGTATGAAAAAATACAACATATTTTGTGATCTGCTTTCTGTAAAATTAATATAGAATATATCCCAATAATCTTTGACTAAAATGCACTAAGAATCTCTCGTTTTTCTCCCCAAATCCCCACGTCTCCTTCCAGGTTTGCTTTTACACGGATGCTTCAAAATGAAATTTCCGCCCCCTTTCATTTCCAATCACTATAAGCAGTGTTTACTTGAATATTTCTAAAGTAGGTCAATACAATATTTACTGTCTGTCACAATGACGGATAGCACTTTGAATTATTGTCACTCAAATGTTCCAGTTAAAGAACATATTTAATTAAGGCGTAATAAATAAAGGCACCTTATATTGTGTAATAATCATGCTGTTTAATCAGCATCTTAATATGCCACACCTGTGAGGTGGATGGATGATCTTGGCAAAGGAGAAGTTCTCAGGCTATGTTTACACGGAAACGATTCTGAAGAGAAAACGCAAAAGTAGCGTTGCGTCATCACCTTTTATTCTGCGTTTAAACGAGCGTTTTGTGTGGGAAATTCGCGTGCAAATGGTGACGCAAAAGTCTGTGGAATTCAATGTAGTATGCACTTCAGACGGCTAGGAGTGCATACTACAACAACACCAAGTCCACGCGCCTGCGTACAACCTTCACTGTCAAGCAGACTTTTGCGCTTTTACCGTTTACACGGTAACGCGACGGTGGAGCGTTTTTAAGATTTCCACTCTGGAGGGTGGTTTCACTTTTTTGCGTTTTTAAGCCTCAAAAACGCCGTTGCCGTGTAAACGAAAGGCACATCCGATAAAATATTTTTACGTTTTCACCCGCGAGCATTCTCGTGTAAACAGGGCCTGAGTAACACAGATTTAGACAGATTTGTGAACAATATTTGAGAGAAATAGGCCTTTTGTGTACATAGAAAAAGTCTTAGATAAGCTCATGGAAAATCAGGGCAAAAACAAAAGTGTTGCGTTTATAATTTTGGTCAGTGTATATTATACAGTGACATTTAATGGGTCTCATTCATGAAACACGAGCGGAACGAATTTTTGTGTAAATCGTGTGTAAAGTGGTTCTGGCGTAAATTTTTGGATTCATTAAAATGTTCGTATTTTCCAAATGTTAGTTGGTACGCAAGAAATCTACACCTGCTTCCAGCCACGCGTAAATGGTGCGCTTAACATCCAAACGTTTTGCTCATTAATAAGGCTGCATTTTAATTCATCTTAATCGGGTGCATATTTAAACAGCATTTTGAAAAAATATTTTATATAGTAATTCATACGGTTTTTCTTTTTACTTCTATTATGAGAGCCAGTCATTTTATGGAAGCTTGTTTCCGCCACTGAATAAAAAAAAGAAAAAAATAATTGCGACTTTTCATCACACAATTGCGTGTTATAAAGTCAGATTTGCGAGACACAAAGTCAGAATTATGAGATATAAATCAGAATTGCGAGATATAAATTCAGAATTGCGTAGAAATGAGTCAAAATTGCGAGATATAGTCAGAATTGCGATATATAAAATACAGAATTGCGTGATGTAAAGTCAGAATTGCGAGAAATAAGTCAGAATTGCGAGATATAAAATCAGAAATGCGCGTGATATAAATCAGAATTGCGAGATATAAAATCAGAATTACGAGATATAAGTCGAAAATTGCGAGATATAAAATTCAGAATTGCGAGGTATAAAGTCAGAATTGCGAGATATAAAGTAAGAATTGCGAGATGTAAAGTCAGAATTGCGAAGATGTAAAGTCAGAATTGCGTGATGTAAAGTCAGAATTGCGAGATGTAAAGTCAGAATTGCGTGATGTAAAGTCAGAATTGCGAGATGTAAAGTCAGAATTGCGAAGATGTAAAGTCAGAATTGCGAGATGTAAAGTCAGAATTGCGAGATGTAAAGTCAGAATTGCGATGATGTAAAGTCAGAATTGCGAAGATGTAAAGTCAGAATTGCGAGATGTAAAGTCAGAAATTGCGAGATGTAAAGTCAGAATTGCGAAGATATAAAGTCAGAATTGTGAATGATAAAGTCAGAATTGCGATGATATAAAGTCTAGAAATTGCGAGATGTAAAGTCAGAATTGCGAAGATATAAGTCAGAATTGCGAGATATAAAGTCAGAATTGCAAGATATAAAGTCAGAATTGCGAGATATAAAGTCAGAATTGCAGAGATATAAAGTCAGAATTGCGAGATATAAAGTCAGAATTGCGTGATACAAAGACAGAATTGCGTGATATAAAGTCAGAATTCCATGATATAAAGTCAGAATTCCATGATATAAAGTCAGAATTGCGAGATATAAAGTCAGAATTCCATGATATAAAGTCAGAATTGCAAGATATACAGTCAGAATTGCAAGATGTAAACTCACAATTGTGAGATAAAAAGTCGCAATTACCTTTTTTATTTTTCATTCTATGGCGGAAACAAGCTTCCATAAGTAATAGCAGATCTGGTGATCGATGGTGCTCCTTCTCCAGTTTGAATACGAGTGAACTAATTCGTTTTTTGCGGTCAAGCTGAATGTCGAACCATTTTCTTCTCACTTCCGAGACTGTTCGATTAACAGATGAAACTCCATTAACTGCATCTGTAATATGCTGCCAAGCCTCCTTTATTTTTTAGGACCTGATAAGCCACTATGTACGCTTGAAAATAAAACTGGCGTTTTGAATGAACTTCTGATAATAAATCTTCAATGTCTGCATCAGAGAAATCTTTCTTTTTCATTCGCATTCATGTTATTATATGCCTATATACTGTAGATGTCAGTCGGATATAATGGGCGGGATTTATGATAATTGAGAATGAACGTGCACGTGCATCCCATTTATGACTGGTTGGAATTCATTAACACACACACACACATTTCACTATCACATCTGACGTGTATCATGAATGTTTCATAAATTAGACCCATTGTCTGTAATATCTGATGTGGAAATAATAAGGGGTCTTAAAATGTTCTTTTAATGTTTGATTGTTGAGGGGTGAGTAGATTATTATCTCATTGTAGGCCGCTTTTAAAAATGCGCAATGTGTTATAGAGCGAATCTTTCGCTGATTGTTTACACTTTAACAAAAGTTACTCCCATAATTCACGTGAAGAGTCATGGGCCGTAGGAAACTGCGGATAAGAGAGGCACACAAAATGTGCACTTTTGGCAGATCCACTGATCTACTATACACCTGTCTGCGTGGACAGTGTATAATAAAACACTTTTTGGAAATATTAATCTGACTTGGTAAACTTTAGTGGATGTATATAATGCTTATTCTTGCTTTAGGGTTGTATTCAAGGTATACAGTGCATAAGGTATATTCTATATTCTATTTGTACATACAGTACATTCCATGGAATTCGACCCATGACCTTAGTGTTGCTAATGCCATGCTCTGCAATGTTCAAACTACAGGTAATTTAGTTTTGAAAGCTAGTTATTTATGCTTGTAGTTGGCCTTGCTCCATCCTAAAATCTAAAAAAAATTGGTATTAGTTTAAGAAATAAAGTGAAAATTTAAAAAGAATTTGCCATGTCAGAACTTAAAAATTTATGTATTTCCTTAATCTACAGCCAATGTCAGAAATAGTTTGCCTGTGAATTAATGGAAAATTAATAACAAACAAATACAAAAGCTGGATTACTGCAAATATAAGGGCACACCCTTATTTACCCGTCTATAACGACACATCCTTATCTAATTTGATGGATTTCATGCATGGCACTCAGTACACAGAGTGCAAATAATGTTTGCATATAAAAACAACCTTCTATAAATGTCAAACAAGAAAAACAACTGTAAGATAAATTCAACTCCATTGTCTGGATGAAAAGGCAAAACTTACATTGACAAAATCAGCCACCCTGAATCATGAAGTCCTTTATCACCCTACCAAAAGAACAGAACATACATTAGAATTGGTGTGATGGACATTCTGATTTACAAGCAGGTTGAAAATTGTGAATTTCTTGTCATTATTTATATTACATTGATTGTGATATACGAATATATTGTGATAACATTTATGTTGTTCACTATAAATCTTCGAATCTGAAGGTACTATAGTAAAGGATTCTGGAATCCACTGCCGCTTCAATGTGTATCTAATAAGTGATTATAATCCAGGTATGATATTTTTCCTTCTAAATATCAAATCAGTTGAATGACTTCAAGTATATGAGATTTATGTAGTTATATAATTAAATGTGTGTTTATTGGAATGTGCACTCTCCATATCTTTGAGGGGCACATAATGTTAAAGAGGGTTAATTCACCCCAAAATGAAAATGTAATTAATGACTCACCCTCATGTCGTTCCAAGCCTGTAAGACCTCCCTTCATATTCAGAACACAGTCTAATACTCTAAACCGTGGCCTCTTCATCTAAAATGTAATAGGCCTCTTAACTCTCTCATTAGTCAAGAATCCAAACGTTTCCATGGCTGTGATGTAAAGTTTAATTGCTAAGCTTTTATTTAATTTGTAATCAAAGCTTTGTGCTTCACTGCAGGGGTTGTCAACCTGAACAGCCCTAAGATCTGAAGTAGAAATTTGTTCTGTCTTAATCAACAAAAGTCAAATATAAAAATGATGTTTCTTTGAAAACACATGTCATTTCTGACAAAGATGCTTTAATCTTGGCTAGAGTTGAAAGATAGTGAGATCAGTATGTCTGATGCTACAAGTTAATGAATATGCAGTTACTGAATGCCCCAAGAGTCTCTCTCTCATTCTATCTGAGCCTGTGTCATAAGTGATGAGCTTTTTGTAAAGCACAGTGTTTCAGTTGAAAATCAAAGACACATAGAAGTTAAACGAAATGATTGCCATTTAAGAGGGAAATTTGTTGTAGTTAAATGTTTCAAAGTAAATCTTAAGGACTTTAAAGGTGCATTGCGCAACATTTCATGTTAAAAAGACCTGTTTTTCTAACCCATACAAGCTTAAACAATCACCTGATGGGCTGCAATGAGCCCTTCTCTGATCACTGTGATTGCCTTTATAATCCTGTACAGTAAAATAAATAAGAGGGATTCGGGACTGAGTTTGAGACTGGGCGTGACGTCATGCATGTTCACGTTCACGCTCGCCTGGCTATGTCTGGCAGGTTTGTGTATTAGTCGCCATTCTCCGTATCAGTGAAGACAACTCAAGCGGCATGACAACCTAAGACACGACACGAGCGGCTTGTGTGAACAGTATTTATATCGTTTTTACCTCTTGTAACCACAGCCAAGTACTCTAAGGGGGCGGGCGCTTCTGTCTGCACAAGTGCCGGCAAGCAGCGAAATTGATATCTCGCGTGGTTGCGAAAAACGTTGTCTATTGATATATCGAAATCGTCTTCCATTGCATTTTCCTGTATATCTAAATGTTTAGATCTTCACAGTGAAGGGTAACACTTCTGAAATCTCTGTGTAAACAATGAGTGACGCACACCCACAGAGATCGCTTCCGGGCTTTCTGAGCTTTCCGGTGCATGCGCAGACAGAAGCGCCCTCGCCCTCAGAGTACTTGGATGTGGCTGTGGTTACAAGAGGTAAAAACTATATAAATACTGTTCTCACACAAGCCGCTCGTGTCGTGTCTTTAGGCCATCAATGTGTACTCACATTTACGAGTCATTAAATCATGTTTAATTTGGACTTCTCTGTGCATGCTCTTTCAGGTGGTGACCATAGACCTCCATTACAGTGGAACAACTGCTGCCTCTTGTTTTAAAGTCGGAACTGCTTCATGTTTTAGTGACAGTTTCTTGTTGAATCCGGTGTTGAACTCGCTGAGATTACGATCGTCATTTTCAGGAACATAATCAAACATAAATTGTATCCATTGTTGAGGAAGAATAGCGTCCATGGGAAGCCCGAACACAGAAGACCTGACAGCTGCGTGAACACACTCGACGAGTCGACGTGCCTCAGAAATATGCGCATTGCGCATGCGATTTCTGCATATTCTGAGGGAGGGGTTAATGAAATGTGTGGGGTTAGTGACGTACCATAACCCGAGCTAGTCCCAATCGAGTCGTTTTTGTAGGCAATTATACTTCCTGATTTTTAAAAGACGATATCTCTGCTTACACTGAACTTTCAGCGCTGCAACTTTGCAGATACTGTTCATACACCAACAGCAACATTACACACTATTTAAAATGAAAAAAGTGAAATCGCAGTCAACCCCCCCCCCCCTTAAAAAATACTACTACAAAAAACACTGTATATATCCTTCCCCAAGAGAGATCATTCATCTAATATTTTGAAGCAGCCTCAATTGGTAGACCAGATGTAGAGTTTAGGACCCCAAATCAGTCTTTAAGGGGGGACTGATGGAGGTGGATTCAGGAATTCACTGTCGCTTCAATGCATATCTAATGCATTGATTATAATGAGTGATTATAATCAATTTATTAATATTTTTCCTTCTATTTTTCGATTGAGTTTAATAAGCTTATGAGATGTATGTGGTAATAGAATTTTCTAGTATCTAAAATGGTCTTCACTTGACTGAACTTCTGACTCCTGGTCATGACTCATCATATCTGGTCTTGGGTCTTTAACTGTTTTATCCCCAAAAATAGCCTAGGACACAGTGTCAAATCCTGCTCCTGGAGGGCCACTGTCCTGCAGAGTCTAACTCTAAAACACCAGCCTGGAAGTTTCTAGTAATCCTGAAGACCATTTTTTAGCTGGTTAAGGTGTGTTCAAATAGGGTTTAAACAAAAGTGTTACTTGAAAGCGACAATATGATAGTACAGTTTTGAATTGCAAAACATCATGTGTATTTGCATTGAAACTTTTATCAATGAAAAAAAAAAATCACTAAACATTTGAATACTGTCTGCAGGACATAAAAATAAAAATAAGTATGGATTTGAACAAACTTCTAATTCTAATTATGAGCAACAGTAATAGCTTGGCCAGTACCAATATTACTGAATTTCTACAATATGTTGAAAAAAGAAATATTCACAATAGGGTTCAAATCTGGACTCTGACCAGGCCAAAACATGAGCCTGGTGGACTTGTTCTCAAGCCACTTCTTGGTTGTCTTTCCAATTTTAGCATTGTCTTGTTGAAAAATAACATCTGATCATTCCTCTTTAGATAACTTTTCATTTGTGGGAAGCAAGCCATTCTGCAATATTCTCCATACTCCAACGTATTAAATGAAATGACTTTTCACAGTGAAGCAGCTCACCAATACCAGAAGCTAAAGAGGATCCCCACACAATGACACTCTTCCTCAATGCTTCACCTCACTAGAGATGCATTTATTATTCCATTTCTCAGCAGATTTTTTAAAGACAGCACTCTGAGCATCACCATCCACACACAACTTTTCATATTCTGCCAAAAACTTCATTCTGTTTTTTGATGTTTTTTTGCTTTGTTTTTTTGAGACGGCAATGGCTTTTTAAAGGTTGTATCAGAGATTTCAGGCCCAAACAAAAATAATCACATTCATCTAATCTTTCCTAACGATCCACAAGCTGCCCGCCCCATAAGCAGGCCAGCAAAAAGCACGTCTCTGTAGGCAGCCTAGGCTCTGAGATCTGCACACAAAATAAACAGTGTTCTAACCAATCACTGACAGAGGGGGGTATTATTTGTTTTTGCGCTTGTGCAGGAAGAGGAAGAGGATTAGGGTGAGGGAATACCGTTGTTTTTCGTAGAAGAAACGGAATAATAATGGGGAAGGCTTTTGAGTAGGGCTGCAACGATTAGTCAACATTGTCGACAACGTCGAACAATAAAAATTTCGACAAATATCTTTGTTGTCGAAGTAGTCGATTTGATCTCACGTGACCTAATGTAAGAGCGTGCAATACCGCGATTTGACCACTACGGCGCTTTGGCGCTAGAGTGTAATGCAGCCCTTTATAAATGCAAGTGCGGTAAAAGAAAAACAGCGCGAATTATGACGAGTGCAAACGAATCCGAACTAGCAAGGTTTGGCAAAGTTTTACAAAACTTAAAACCAACAATGCTGTCAATACATGCAAGGCAGAACTTGCTTTTAACGGGAGCATCACATGCATGTTGGAGCACTTAAAGAGGAAACAAAAAAGAGGAGCCGGTGAGAATTGAGTGTTCTCCAGCTGGAGCTAACTAAACTAGTGGTAAATCTCTTTATTAGATCATGCAATACTACTAATAGTAATAATATCATCAATAATAACATAATTACAGTAATGTGATGATTTATTTTGCAAAGAATAAAGCTTGATTGAGCTTAGGAGTCAGGGCTGTTTTTATATTTGTAACACTATTAGGTAGGCCTATTAGTCTTATTACTTGCCTGTATTTTGTTCCATAATCATGAAGACTTAAAGGAGATGTTAGGAATAATATCATGGCAGTTACTTTTCTTTTTCATTCTGTAAATTAAAAGGTGAATGAGAACATCTTCGGTCAGCTCAATTCTCATGTAAAAAAACTATTGCAATTTTATATCTTTACTGGTTTGCAGATTAATATGTTACCCTTTTTGTGTCCTGAAGTAATGACCCTTTTTCTGTTTCAGTTCTATGAAAAGCAGTGGGCTTATTAAACAATGCTTAGAGAGCATTTGTGTGTGATTTGAGTTAAAACTTAGAGAATGACCTGTTTAGTTGGCTCTAAGTTCATTAAAACCACTATTTCAAAAGCTGAACTGATTTTCTTTTTTTATATTATAGTAAGAATATGTATAACTCAATGTTTTAACTAATTGAAAAAGCGGAATAATCATTCCAACCTAAATGATTAGCTGGCAAAATAATCGACGATTAGTCGATTAATCGTTCTAATAATCGTTAGATTAATCGTTTATCAAAATAATCGTTTGTTGCAGCCCTAGTGGAGAGAACTTAAAGTATAATCGGACGCAGAGGTTGCACTGCTTTTTCTGGATCGGTGAGTAGCTTCTATTGCTGACTTTTTTGAATGTGAATTGTGCGTGAAAATTTAATTCTTGAAAAAATATGAGTGAAGCTCGGCTAAACTTGGATAGCTCTAGCGAATATCTGATTGTAGGGATTTAGGGCCCTTTCACACCTTCCTTGTTTGGTCTGGACTTTCAGACTTTTCAGTTTGGTCAAAAAATTTGGTCAAACGAAAGAGGTAGTCTCGGTCCGGATCAAACTGAAAAAAGATTTGGTTCGTTTATAGTGTGAAAGCATTTCACACTAAACCAATCAATGTCAAGATGCAGCCCACATAGATAATGACGACAGGATGCAAGTATGTCAAGTAAAGTTCTTTCTGAAAGTATAAAATGTATCAAAACATGAACTTTGGTTCGGACCTTGGTGCAGACTTTCAGGTGTGAAAGCGCCCTTAGTGTGCGAGTTTTTTCAGTATGCACGAAACAGGAGAGAGGGGCGAGCTAACTTGGTTTGTTTGGGATCTCGCTTCAAACACAAACAGAAGTGACGTCACCCACAATCGCTGATGCAACCTTTAAATTAGGTAGTGAATATTCAAATAAATTTTGCAATCTATTTGGTTAATTTTGTATCTGTGAGCAATACCAAGTAAAGTGTCTCACCTGTGAAATGTGCAGCCTTTATAGCCCACGGGAACTCCATCCTTCCTACATTGGACAAAAGCAGCACATGGTCAAAGTACATGCAAATCAACAAAACCAGAGAAGGAAAGAGCTGTTTAATCTGTAGCCTTATCCAGCCCATGTTTCTTACAGTATGATTTGAAAATACTCAAAAGCATCAGTCACAATAGCACATAAAAGAAAAATGTAATACGAGTATGTGGTACTATACGTTCAACCATGTATGTGGTTAAAGTAGAACAACCCTCAATTAACCCACTGAAATCTGAGACTGACTTACTTGAATTCACCAGTACAGAACTGCCTGAAAGACAGAAAAACAAATTCACGTGTAAACTGGCACAAATAAACCAAAATCTAGAACTTGCATTTAGAAGAACCAATAAATTGCCATGCAAGTAGTAAAGAAAAGGGTGTTTTTTCCTGGTGTTTATACATATACATAAATGGATCGAGGATTCTTCTTACCGAAAATTTTCTGCAGTCTTTGGAACAATGTCTGCAAAAAGCTCTATCTTCATTCTGCCAACTTCCTAAAATTTTTGAAACAACCAATTAAAAAAAAAATGCTGACTCCAAATAAAGAGGCAAATATTAAGTCACATTCAAACAGTCAAATCAAAGATATGGCATTCTGTGTATGCAATGACAAACAGGATATGTTGTACTCATCTGTAAAATAGGGATGCTCCTGATCGATCGGACCAGAGATCGGTATCGGCTGATCATAACAATTTTTGACTTGAATCGGTACTCACTAACTTGGCCAGATCTTACAAACCGATCGCGATTTGATGACATCAACGCGTGAGGACGTACATGATACTTATATTGGAGAATGTTTAATTAAACCTTATTTGTTACATCAGACTTCATGTTGGAGTTTAAATGTTTCTATTTATTTTATTCTCTTTAACATTGAACAATGTTTAATTAAACCTAATGAGTTGTATCAAACCACTTCAATTTGTTCTTTTAGGAGTTTAAATGTTGTTTGATTTTTTTATTTATTTATTTTGTCCTGCTCAGACTTGTATTGGACGATGTTTAAGTTACATCAGACTTCTCCATTTTAGGAGACTAAATGTTTATTTTGTCCTCCACAGTATTGGACAATGTTTAAATAAACCTTATGAGCTGCATTAAACTGTTCCATTTTGTTTATTTGTCTTATATTAAGTCAATTAAGCATCGGAATCGGTATCGTTATTCGGCCGATCACCATGACAAGAAATCGATACTCGGTATCGGCTGCAAAAATCCTGATCATCCCTACTGTAAAACCATAACTGTGGGGAAACATACAATCAAATAAACAAGAACACAAAATTTAAACAAAGGATGGGAGGCATCCGCTTTGAATGAATGAATGAATGAATGAATGAATGAATGAATGAATGAATGCATGTTGTTGATGTCCCACAAATGAAGGAACAAGTTCTGAGCGGTCACTCCCACGTGGTTTAAAAGAGCTGCATGTTTAAATCCATAGCTGAGAATGTTTGTGATAGTCATGGAGACACTGTTTCCAACAGCTTGGGAATTCTATGGCCATTGTGGGGGTTTCTTCTATGCTGTTTTGTCACAAGGGAAGATGTGTTTCGTTGCATGGAGCAGTAATTAGGAGCAGTAACAGGTACGACTAGAATGATTACTAAAAGTTAACTACACCTCTTTGTCTCGCCTCACCTGACAATTTACACATGAAGGAGGTTATTAAATACCAGATTTTCAAAAACAAAGGATTTCTCTGGAAGCAAAACAATAAAGATACATCAGAGAGGATTACAAGACCTTTTGCAGTGCAAAGTTGTGGAAATCAAATCTTTCCATTGCCATCCTGAACTTTAGTTTCACGAAAATTCCAGATTGCATCAGCAAGACACCGTTCATTTTCATACTGTTGAATCATTTTTAAACAAGACAGTTCAACAACATATGCACAATGTCACGGTGTCACTTTTTATGCATGCATACTGTACAAACCAATCACTTTCTATAACTGCACAACTTTAAAGTAACTCCAGCCTGGTCTAATACAGTTCCATATCACTTGACCACAATTTATTTGTGTATATTATTTTGTAGAGCCAGACAGCCAGCAGCGAAA
This sequence comes from Hybognathus amarus, assembly GCA_030378365.1. NCBI lineage: Eukaryota > Metazoa > Chordata > Actinopteri > Cypriniformes > Leuciscidae > Hybognathus > Hybognathus amarus. Next base: position 171,079 of record JAQIUQ010001938.1, on the reverse strand, counting down.
TAACCACAACTAAACAAAGATAATTTTGAGAAACAATATGATAAAATGAAAATATGTAGTTTCCACCACTATGTCTCTCCTAAACACACACATAGAGGCGTAATAAAGTGAAGTGGCAAACATTACACTACAAATTGTTTATCGCACACCAGCTGTCAGATATTGCTTAATAATATGTCAAATAATGTATCAATTACAAATTATGTCACACGAGTCTTATTAAAATATTCTATTATGCAATTAAGTAAGAACATAAAGCATGTGCAAACCAGTCTAGCAATGGCAGTGTTGGCTTAAATAGGAATAAAAAATAAACGTAATTAATTCGGTCAGTAAAGGTAAAAAAGAAAGTCATATTTTTATTCAGCAAGGACACATTGAATTTGTTTAAAAGTGTCAGTAAATGCATTTATAATGTTACAAAAGATTATAAGATTTCTATAGGCCTATGCGTTTGATTTATGATTTTAACATTAAAGAAGCAGAAGCACAGCTGTTTTTTTCAACACTGATAATAATTATAAATGTTTCTTGATCATCAAATCATCATATTAGATTGATTTCTGAAGGATCATGTGACACTGAAGACGAGTAATGATGCTGAAAATTACACTTTCACATATATTCACATAGAAGACATTTTCAGAGAAATTTCGTTTCTTGCTGGCTTTAGTCATGTTCTTGCAGGTTTCTTTTGCCAACTTGGACTAATTTCCATATTTAAATTAATTTAATTGAGGGAGGAGACTGGGTGGGGCGTTGTGCTCGTGCATGTGCGCTCAATTTTATTGTTATGTACAAAGAGAATATGTGTGGGATCCTTCGTACGCAGACATTCATACATCTGTTTTTTTTGTGTACAGTATGCACATTTACAGCTTTGTTCGTACGCAATGTTTTAGTATGAATTCAACGCAAGTCTTTGTACATGAGGCCCCTGGTACGCACTACACAGCAGTTCGTGCAAGTCTTCAAACGAGCAGCAGGTATAATACTGAGTGACACTGTCATTCATTTTTATCCAAGGCCATAGCAAGTGTTATTAGCTTGAGGAAATACATCTATAGTTAAATGAAATCTTAAGTCCATGTCCAACTCTAAACTGTAAGGAATTTATATCTTTCATAGTAACGCTTTACAATAAGGTTAATTTGTTCATCATTCATGCATGAACCATCAGCAACACACTTGTTACTGTATTTGTTAATCTTACAACTGTTCGGCTAATATGTTGTCACGGTCAGTGCATTAACTAACGATAACAATTACAACTTTTGATTTGAATATTTTAGTAAATGCTGAAATTAATATTAACTCATTAATATTAATGTATTTAACTAATGAAACCTTATTGTAAAGTGTTACTGATTCGTGATAGCTAGAACACTTTCATACATATACATTCAATTTACAACATCAACAAAACTAAAAATGAATTTCCCATAATTACCTTCTTGATTCTCACTGTTTTGTTTGGTAAATTAAATCATATTTAGTAATATTATCATCATTTACCTAATTTCATTTGATGTGTTCTGCATTTTAATTGTATCAACATATTTTATAAGAATGCTAAGGAAAGAAAGAATAAAAAAAAACATTTTTAGTGCCCTTTTTGGTCCCTCCTTAAAACATTGTTTAAATTTGTTTTATCTCATTCAAAGAATTCCTCAAGCTCTGGTCTCCACCCTTCGTGGAAAACCTTGACAGAAACGCAAAGATATCAAGTTGCATTACGAGTCACTTTACCAGTTAAATTACACAATCTCACACAATTATCGAATTATCTGTCATTTCATAATGTAGATAGAGCATTAAGAAAAGCATAAACCAAAAACACACTCAATCCTCACTTAAAGATGGTAATCTTCAGACGGATTGCAAAACCAGAAATGAGTGCTGTAAAAAGGCAACACAACTTGCCATGTTGCTCAAAGTTCAGAAAGTCGGAACTGCCTATTATCCAGGGAAAGAATGAATGTACCGGTAAATGGGTGTGGTTTAAAGAGTGTGCTCTGACATTTCATTTTCTCACCTAACAAGACTAGGTAACAGACTAAGTTGCAGATTCTCTTGCTAAGGATGGAGCTCATGAATGTTTTTCAAGATCAATACAATTTCAGAAGGTATTTAACTCGATTTACTATTTATTACTGCTATCATGTGAACATTTTTATATGACTGCATGGGATAGATCTAGCTATTTGGAACACTTGAAAGAAAGAAACGCTGCTTTAAAAAACATTTTTACAATTGTATTTTAAGGAATTACCTCTGTCCATTTATGAACTGAAGTGGCAGACCACAAAATCCTGCTTGTCAGGTTTGACCACAGGCTAAGGCATTTTCATATCACTCATTAGATGCACAGCAGTGTTCTAGTTTAACATTTACATACCCGTTAAGGTATTTTTATAAAAAGACTTGCATCAATACATTTACTATTCAAAACATGTAGGCATTGGACAAAACTAAAAAACAAAACATGTAGGCATTGGAAAACTACCTTCGAAGTTAAGAAACTAGGCTAGTTATTATTAATATTTATTGTTAATATAAAAGTTTAGATTGTGGCATCAACCAACAGCGGCCCATGAATTATATGTATTGGAATATATTGGACTTATTTCCAACATATTGGAAACCCTTTATTTTAACCACCTTGAATCAAAATTGTACGACATTTTGTAACTATAATAAATAATGTGATAATATAAATAATTTATATTTCTTTGTAAATAATAAAAGTCAATATAAAATGTTAACAATATAACTTAGGAGATGCATAAAATACTTACTTTACATGTTGTAATCAGCTGGAAAATTGACATGTATTCATTAAAGGGATAGTTCACTTTGAAATTCATTTTTGGTGTGTTTTAGCTTACCTCAAGGGCATCCAAGATGTAGGTGTCTGTTTCCACAGTAGTTTCTGAATAGTATTTCAATTGTTTTTACCTCTTGTTACCACAGCGACAGCGACCGCACCCTTAGATCACTTGGACGTGGCTGTGGTTACAAGAGGTAAAAACGATATAAATACTGTTCGTTTTCTCACACAAACCGCTCGTTTTAGTGTTTATGCCATCAATGTGTACTTATATTTACGAGTCATTAAATCGTGTTTAATTTGGACTTCTCTGTGCATGCTCTTTGAGGTGGTGACCATAGACCTGCATTATATGACTGACAGACAAGAACGGTTTGACCTAAAAATATCAAAATTGAATACTTCTGCGGAAACAAAGACACCTACATCTTGGATGCCCTAGAGGTAAGCTAACAAACCAAAAAAATAATAATTTCAAAGTGAACTATCCCTTTAAGTACTTGAATGGACGCTACCAGAACGTATTTTTTTAAGGAGACACCGATACTGATAAAACACAGCATGTGTAGTGTTTGTTTCCAGACACAATAAACACTAATAACGGAGTATGTAATGGGAAAAAGGAAGGCTTCTATAAAGTAAATGCATTTAATTAGAGAAATATTAAACAATATATGGTAACGCCTATAGCTGTTGTGGGAGAGCTGATAAAAGGCACAGTTGCTCAAGTTTGTTGAGCAGACATCCTATTATCACATCAGCAGAAAGTTTGTAGTTCGGTCGGATGTGTGTCAATGGCAAAGAAAGTAAAGAGCTATGTATAGAGTGGTGCAGGTACAACATCATTTTGAAGGCCAAACCACAGAACAGAGTTAGCATTTTAGCACTTCCAGTTCCATCTTCTGAATTCGTGGGACTGTGGTGTAGTTCGTTTAAAGCCTACCTTTAGTCTTTTTACGCTTCAAAATTCATAAAAGTTGCTTTCATCTGTGATAACTATCTTGATGGACAAAACGTGCAAGTATCATTAACTTTTGTTGGACACAGAGCTTGTTTTTAGAGATAATCCAAAAGCCAATGGGAGAACCCACAACTTTGTTAATGTTAACTGACTGTAAGAGAGGAGAGAGAGAGAGAGAGAGAGAGAGAGAGAGAGAGAGAGAGAGAAGGAGAGAGAGAGAGAGAGAGAGAGAGCACTTCTGTTTCATGCTCTTGATAGCTGGCTGCTATGTAAATATGCCTCTCTTGGTGAGTATCCCAGTAACAAAGACAGCGATCCATGGGATTGGTCTTATAGGGACAGCAGCTATTAAACCGGCTGGGCTGCTGTGTTTTAATGTAAATCAAACAAAGGACAAATAAATAACTCACTGCCTTTGATTAAATAACTTTTGTAACTTTACAAAAATCCATCTATATTTAATTTATACAGTGATAAATTTGCAGTGCTATGGTCAAGTCACCTTTATTTAGTGCTTTTTACAATACAGACTATATCAAAGCAGCTTCACAGTGATGACATGAAAATGTTACAACAATGTTTGTTTCTAGAAGAAAATTGCGCCATCGTCCACCTTAAGGCAGATCAATAATATTGTTGAATATTAAATATTCCCTATACTTAGCACTGAGCCCTGCTGGAGCACATGCACTGTAAAGTACAGTAAATGAAAGATTAAATGTGATAAATTAAGCTAACTAATATGGTTAATATTCTTTTGGTTTCTCTACCCAATATATTTAAAAATTAAAAATCCAGTGAATGTACATGTATCGGATTCATTTTGGAAAAGTGGCATCGGTGCCTCCTACTTTTGCAGCTTTTATTTTCAGGCGACATCATTTCTCTTTATATCCATCATTTCGTGTTTGCAGCTTTTGTTTTCAGCGTCTCATTTCTCTTTATATCCATCATTTCGGTTTGCTCTCTCTGACTATATCTGGACACTGCGAGTGACAGTTACAGTTTCCTGTGTAATTGCAGACTTTTTGCCGTCAGCATGTCACATTAACAAAAAAAGTTTTTATTGCCTCATGCCTGTTTTAAACCATAGACCATATCTTATATCGAGAGATCGTGCTCTTATCGAGAGCACCACAAACTTCTCCATGTCTGCTTACTAGTGCACCAAACATACAAGATGCAATTACCAATCATGCCGTCTATAGCTTAAATGTCCCACTGTAGTCAAATATTCTATATTATAAATCATATACATAATTCACCCTTTATATTGCTAAATCAATGTACTTGAGTGAAAATATACCAGGGTAACCTGGCTTCTCTTAAGACCCCCTGATACACAGCGGTCAAAAAGGTGGTTAAAAGGTGGTTTGTGATGCAAGAAACACAGGCGAAACACTTTTTTTCACAGCAGTTTTAAGGAGAAAATACTCGTGTTGACTTATGAATTTGCTCATGGTTTTAAACATTAACACCACCACATAGATGTACACTCACCGGCCACTTTATTAGGTACACCTGTCCAACTGCTCGTTAACACTTAATTTCTAAGCAGCCAATCACATGGCGGCAACTCAGTGCATTTAGGCTTGTAGACATGGTCAAGACAATCTCCTGCAGTTCAAACCGAGCATCAGTATGGGGAAGAAAGGTGATTTGAGTGACTTTGAACGTGGCATGATTGTTGGTGCCAGAAGGGCTGGTCTGAGTATTTCAGAAACTGCTAATCTACTGGGATTTTCACGCACAACCATCTCTAGGGTTTACAGAGAATGGTCCAAAAAGAAAAAACATCCAGTGAGCGGCAGTTCTGTGGGCGGAAATGCCTTGTTGATGCCAGAGGTCAGAGGAGAATGGCCAGACTGGTTCGAGCTGATAGAAGGGCAACAGTGACTCAAATAACCACCCGTTACAACCAAGGTGGGCAGAAGAGCATCTCTGAACGCACAGTACGTCGAACTTTGAGGCAGATGGGCTACAGCAGCAGAAGACCACACCGGGTGCCACTCCTTTCAGCTAAGAACAGGAAACTGAGGCTACAATTTGCACAAGCTCATCGAAATTGGACAATAAAATGATTGGAAAAACGTTGCCTGGTCTGATGAGTCTCAGATTTCTGCTGCGACATTCGGATGGTAGGGTCAGAATTTGGCGTCTACAACATGAAAGCATGGATCCATCCTGCCTTGTATCAACGGTTCAGGCTGGGTGGTGGTGTCATGGTGTGGGGAATATTTTCTTGGCACTCTTTGGGCCCCTTGGTACCAATTGAGCATCGTTGCAATGCCACAGCCTACCTGAGTATTGTTGCTGACCATGTCCATCCCTTTATGACCACAATGTACCCAACTTCTGATGGCTACTTTCAGCAGGATAATGCGCCATGTCATAAAGCTGGAATCATTTCAGACTGGTTTCTTGAACATGACAATGAGTTCGCTGTACTCAAATGGCCTCCACAGTCACCAGATCTCAATCCAATAGAGCATCTTTGGGATGTGGTGGAACGGAGATTGGCATATGTGCAGCCGACAAATCTGCGGCAACTGTGTGATGCCATCATGTCAATATGGACCAAACTCCCTGAGGAATGCTTCCAGCACCTTGTTGAATCTATGCCATGAAGAATTGAGGCAGTTCTGAAGGCAAAAGGGGTCCAACCCGTTACTAGCATGGGGTACCTAATAAAGTGGCCGGTGAGTGTAGAGAAATTAAACATTAAAAACTAAAAAAAAAATTCACCACAGGGGGTCTTTAATTTTACATTGGTGCATATGAAGAATTTCAACTTCAAAACATTTGCCAGTGTCACTGATAGACTAAAGCCTAGTTCACACTACGTCGGTCTGAGCCGTGCGGTTCACACTACATGACTTGCTGTCTGTGAAATCAGGAGTGTTCAAGTTGTTGAGCTGCTCACACACCACAACACACAACGTGACCGATCCGCTACAGGAGGTAATGCATTATACTGAGTTGAACAACAACTCTGTCACCCTACGATTCTATCTGGTCTACAAACCACGTTTTGTCATGAAAAATCACGCGAGAAAACGAACCGGAAATGACGCGAAACAGCACGCGCGCCAATCCCCAGCGAAGAAGAGAACACAACACGTGAATATGGACGTCAGACAGAAAGTAGTGCTGCAAACTGTTTGCGCAATGATTTGCTCTGAAAAAAAAAAACTAATAAAAATGCAAAAAAAATAATAAGAGAGTATGGGCAAAAGAGTGAATCTGTATACGCGAACAGCAGGGATTGTCTGTGTTACAGAGAGAGTTGGAGGTGAACACAGCAACTTTATACCAGAGATGTAGCTGCATGTTTATGTTTGGCTGACCCACGTATTTACCCGGTGACCTCAACCCATCCCTTGCTCTGATTGGCTGTAGCTGATGACATCACGTGAGGTCGAGTCTGTGTAACAGCTCTGGATATCTAGCATGCTACATATTTTTTCTGTGCTTGGCGACGCGTCTGTGTGCGTTTTTGATGCGTTGTTGGCTCTGATTGTTGGCTCTCAACAGATTGGCGAGCGTTAATCGCCTGCTAATCCCCCCGACTTGCACGCGAGAACACCCTGACCCCTCGGCGAGCTCAACGATTTGCAAATCGGGCTTAAAATCTTGTAATGTGAACTAGGCTTAAGGGAGATCTGTTTAACCCTTGTGCGTCCTTATGGACATTTTTGTCCTTTTCAGTTTTGTTTTTTTGATCACTTTGCCTGTGTTAAAGCTAACTGCAAAAAAATTGGCACAGGTGTGTATTTTTATTGAAATTTTACTATTTCACTGTCATTTTCTTAAAAAAATATATTTTTTGCATTAGGTATGAAAAATACTCCCTCTCAGTGCCTTTTGGACAAAAATGTCCCCATTGAAACCCATTAAAACTGCAATTTTTAATCCCTGGTTCAGTTAACTATAAAATTATGCAATCTTTGTTAAGAGGCTTTCATTCTGTTGGCAAGGCTTCAAATTTAAATTTTTTACTATTTTTATCTAGATGGTGCCATTGTTTTAAGTTTGGCCTATAAAACAAATACCACTTTATTCCTGTTTTCTGCTTCAGCATACTATAGAGCCAACTGGATAAATTATGCAACGATATTTGTGTGGGTGTGTTGGTATGGATGTCAGAGTATGTGTGTTATAAAGAAATATGTGTGTGTGCGCATGTGTGTTTGTAATACTGAGAGAGAAAACTGCAAATAACAAATCCAATCACTGTGAGCACCAGTGGGGTTTTGCTGGCATCCAATGGGGAAATATGTTACTATGCCCAAACAAACTGTTACCGAAAGCTCATTTTTTGAGATATCATCCTCAAATTTGGAACACAACCTAGTTAGATTGACGGCTTTGATTTTATCGCAGTTTTGAGTTGAACCTGATTTATAAAATAAATATTTTATATAAAATATTTTTATAAATAATTTTCATAAACTTATACCTATATAATTTTTTGGGGGGATTTACTTTTCTTTTCTTTTTTACTTCAGCAATAATCTGCAAATGGGTCTTCTTTAAAATGATACCAAACTTAAGTCTGTGCTCTGAAGTGTCACATGACAGTTTTTTGACATGGACATTTTTGTCCTCTATGTACCTATGTGTAACTTTAAATGTATGCACAAGGGTTAATTAACTCTGACCATTCATTTGATTATTTTGTGTTTTCAGGGTGAACAGACCAAATGTTTAATATGCACCCATTGGCGACAATGATGGCAGTCATCTTGTCAAAGGAGATGAATGAGAACTTTCCCCATGATGAGACCCTGCAGTACCTGATAATTCTGTGCACCAAAGTAGCTTTGAACACATTTGTTTTGTGTTTCTGGAGGCATAGCATTCTCAAGTCACTCCTGGGGCTCAGCAGTGTCTCAATATACGTGGCAGACGTGCTGTTGGTCTGTGCGGTCTTTGGCGCATGGCTCTTTAAAGAACACCTATCCACCTCTACCTCGATGTGCTTCATCCTGGCTCACGGATCGGCTGTCTACGCCCTGCTTCCTCTACTTATTCTCATCGCTGGGGCGTTTGACTGACGCCAGCTACCCAAACCTAGACATTACCCGTAGCTCTCGGAGCAGGATTGTTAGTTACTGCATTACGGTTGTGTTTATGTGGGCATCAGCCTTTGTTTTCACCTACCACTACACAGACACACAACCTAAAGAGATTTACAAAGACATGTCGAGTGTGCAAGTGTGTACCGTTTACGGATCTAACGTAGTTGATCAATTTAGTATGCAGATATCTATTGCAGTCGGTCTCATACTTCTACTTCATTTTAAGAAACTGATCGGTTGGATCAGTAGAGCCAATACGTTGGCAGAGCTGACAAACACAAAGTTTGCTCCTGATCAAGACTTCACTTGTATTCATTTTGGGGAATATGGAAAATCAGAAATTCAAGAAAGTCCCCCTCGTCTCTTTGTCAGTCTGACTCTAGGTTTTGCTGTGAACTGGATGCCCTACCTGTTGACGTGTTTGACATGTGTCTTGGTGGGTTTTATGGTGCCATCTTATGCCAGCGTCAACCTTCTGTGGACGGCCTGTGCCAACAGTGCACTTGTTGGCATTGCCTTTTGGTTCAGAAGTGACAGGATTGGACCTTACAGCAAACTCCCAGATGACACTTGTATTTGGAACAACTACTGGCACTTGAGCAAAGAAACAACAACCGTAGACAGTGGACACAAAGCTGCCTACGAGAGTAATTGTTCACATGCCCACTTTACATCTTTTCAAGAGATCTAGTCAAAACAAGTTTCAAGGCTGGGATGATATCTCTTACAAACATTCGTTATTATTCGTAAGTCGAGATCGGGTGTTAGGAGGATAAAAACAAACATTTGATTTACTAACGTCAGAAAAATAGAAAGAGATAGCCTACTCATTAAAAACATAAATCACTCTCAACAATGTGTTGCTAGAATTCAAAAAATGTTACCGACCAACAGAGTTCTACTTTCAATTGTTGTTTGGCAAGTGCTAGAAAAAAAGTAACGTGAACTCAATAACTGATTATATTAAGCAGCAGAACTCAAATGGAAAGAGTTACAGGAGATTTATCCATCAGGATAGTTTCCATCATGCTATTTTTCTGAGTGTTAAAAGAGTAAATATTAAATAAATGAAAGTGTTATATTATGTGTTTTTGCTCAGGATTTATACAGGAGGTGATCTGTTAGTGTTTAATGCCTGGGAGTTTTGGGGGGGGGGGGGGGTACCATTGTGCTGAAGAGTTGAGCCTAAAGTTAGAATGAGGATTGGCCAAATAACATTAACTCTATATGTCGTTTTATTTATAAAGCAACAGCTGTGCAATTCAGCACAGTCTCTATGCTAATTCCTTTAGTACATGCAGTTGTATTTGTGCTATTGCTAATAGCAGTTAACAATAAATGAGAATCTGATTCTTTAGAAGAATCCAAAGTTTTAGCAAAGTATATAAGTTGAATTAGTTTAATATTATATTATGTGGACTCAAATTAAAAAAGTTCACAGTACTCATAAATATTACTAGTTTGGGCAATTAGTTTCCTCAAATGGATTGAGTTACCCTATCTTGTTGGGTTTTACAGTGTGTAAGGGAGACATTCAAAATGTGCAGAGGTGGGTCCCCAGGAGCAGGATTGAAAAGTGGTAGTTAGCAACATGTTGATGTTGCTGGAAAGGATGCTGATACTGTAGGTAGTCGACAGCAAGGTTACTATAAGATTTGGAGAAGAGCGTGAATTTTTTGGAAAATTTTCAAGATTTCATGCAAGTTACAACATTGTGGACATTAATCTTCAATATCTTTCCATTTTATTTTGGCTTATATCAACCCTTCTTTCTTTTTTTTCCACCTCCTTTCTTATCTGGTAATGCCTGTTTTCCACAAATACATCATACTACAGTAAACTGGGCTGCAATGTGTAAAAACATGTTAAATGTCCCTTAGCAACAAAAGTCCATTATTTTAAACTTCTTTATTTGACTTTTTTGAAGGGTTGAAATGAAGGAAAGCTTATGGTTTTATATATATATACAAACGGACATTATTTTTTTAAGTGTGTGTTTTGTAGTACTTTCCATAGCAATAAAGTTGTAAAATCAAATATAACTTTTATTCACACTAAAATAATATTGTTTTATTGTTTACATATGTTGTCTATATTTGTTGGCCCTATTTACTTGCATTGTATTGCCTCACTGGAGATTTGTTTTTTAAATACAAAAAGATTTATTTTTTTGTTTGAATCGAAATAAAAGAATAAATTTTGTTTTGCTTCAGTTTTTTATATTTTAAAGAATATTTGCTTGCCATGGTCCATAATGTTTAAACAAAACAACAACAGCGTCAGCATCTTGCTAAGCATAACGGCAATAACCTGGCCTGTCGTCATGGTTACTATCGAAGTACGAGGTCAAAACTGGCAGAAACTGGGGCTAGCGCGCATATGACGCCATTGACTGGAGACAACTCAGCCCTGCTCATACGAACCGTTTCCTTGGTTAAAACAGAGGTTAAAATTCGCAATTTTCTCATCGACTTACAAATAGTTGGAAACATTTGGGGGAATTTTAATCTGTAATTCTAAGCATTGTACTTTTGAATTATAAAAATCTATCTATTTACATTTGAATCATAATATACTGTATCCTATCTATCTATCTATCTATCTATCTATCTATCTATCTATCTATCTATCTATCTTTTAAAAGTCATTAAACATTCAAATGCATGAATTACATTTTAAAAGATTAAGAGTATTATAATAAGCTAATACAGATTTTTCAGTATTTAACCTTACCTTCTGCATTTTTTTATAATAATAATTTCCTTTTATTCAGTCGAGCGATTACTCTCATCTAACCGCTGAAAAGACAGGAAGGAGCACGCTGTTTCGTGAGACATTTAACTTTTTATATGCCTTAAATCTATGCTATACGATTTCAAAGATTGTTCATTATTAATACCCTTGTTTAGATGTTGGTTATGGTTCTATAGTACAATCCTAACAATATGAATAGAAAAAAAAGTTTAAAATCCATTAACTCTATTGGGTGTAAAGCTGCAGAGAAGTTGACCAATGTAAGCTGTCCGGCCGGATGTATAAAGATGTAAAAATTTATAAAGATTTGACGAAAGAGAAAGTCTGTAGAGGAAAGAGCAGAGATTTTTTTTAAAAAATGTGAAGAACACCGGACTAAGTAGGATAAATATAGGGTCCACCATTGACCGTTGGAGGAAGCTTCAGGGAGATCTGGGACTGAAAACTGACGCTGACACGGATGACTTTTTGTTGAGCAGGTAAACATTTATGTAAACAGGTTTACTTTTATGGTGTGACGTGTTACATAAATAGCTTTTTACCAGTCTGACAACATGCTCATGCTGCCGATCGGCATTGGAATGTTAACCATTTAGCATCGCCCATCACGGGTCAAAGTAATTATATTTCATGTGTTGCGAATCTTGCGTTCAGGATCAGGTAGCACAGAGGGAGGGGGGTGTGTGTGTGGAGGGGCGGGATGAGTTTTTAAAACTTCCCAACCATCTCAGGCTTTCTCGACTGATTTTGAACATTGTATACTATAGCTTTAATTCGATCAATTCGTAATAGAGTGCCAAAGTTACGAGCGTCATTCTGTAGGCCAAAATGCGGAAGTGAGTTAGCATTTTAGCACTCCTGGTTCCCTCACTCTAAAGTCTATGGGATTTTTGAATGGGTTTTTGCTAAATCGCCTGAAAATAAAGTCTGTGGTGAACAAGCCTCTAAATATTTTCACGTTTTGATCTATGACATAGAACACACAGTTATAACCTGCTTGTGGTTTTATAAACTTTAATGTGTCAGCTTGTGTTTTTTAAAAACTAGGCTTCAAAATGTATACATTTTGGATTAACTTGTAAAGACTTTCTGGTAACACTTTACAATAAGGTTCGTTAGTTAACATTAGTTAACTACATTAGGTAATATGAACTAATAATGAATAGCACATATACAGCATTTGTTAATCTTTGTTAATGTTATTTTCATCATTTACTAATACTTGATTAAAATCTTGTTAACATTAGTTAATGCACCATGAACTAACATGAACAAACAATGAACAGCTGTATTTTCATGAACTAACATTAACAAATATGAACAAATGCAGTAACAAATGTATTGCTCATGGTTAGTTCATGTTAGTAAATACATTAACTAATGTTAACTAATGATCCTTATTGTAAAGTGTTACCGACTTTCTTGATAGACAAAACGTGTAAAGGCCTGTTCACACCGGGACGAATTTCGCGCGCGATATTCGTCGACGTTTAACGCCTCGTGACTAAACAATGGGCGCCAATGTGAGTGTTCACACCAACACGAAAACGCCACGCGTAAAAGCGTCATTTTTAAAAAACGCCTCGGGTTCGTTTTTTGGTTTGACGCGCCGCGTCAAAAACGATTCCGACCAACGAGATTGGCGGTTTTGCTCACAGTGTCTGGTGCTTCTGAAGTTACAGTAAAGCATAACTTGGGGGCGCTCAAACACAAAAACGGTCTTGCCGAGCACACATACGGCGAAGAAGATAGCTGCTGGTCTCGGAGCATAAAGAGCTATGATAATATTTATATGAATATTTCTGTAATAAAAGTATCATAGGGTGACCAACAGTCCTGTTTTCCCGGGACATGTGTAACTTTGTGCTTATAGAAATCTGAGTTGAGATGAGAACTGCGCAGTGTGAGTAGTGTCAGTTAGATTTTGACAAGTGAGGAGAGGAGATAACCGCTCTGCTGACTCTATATTCTTTCTTTTATTTTATTTTTCTATTGTGACCAGAGTTGGATGTTTGTTTGTATTTTTTCTCACTCGATCCCCATGTATGAAGACGAGTGTAAAGTTTGAGTTGGTTTTATTAAACGCGGGAAATGCGACAACTCATCTCTCGTGCATCTGTTCATCCGACAACTAGTGCTACGTTTTTATCTCTGGGCAACATCTCTACTTTGCGTTACATATCCTGTTTTCACGTAGCCTGGCTAGTTTTCACGTCCTGTCCTGGCTGTTTTTAAGTGATGAAAAAATGTCCTGGTTTTCAAAAAAAAAAGTAAAACTCCTGGAAAAGATCGGTTCTATAGCAAAATATAGATGGGCAAACAAGGTGAGGAAGAAAAACAGGATAAAGAGGATGAAAATGAAAGATATAAATAGATTTTGTTAGTTCGTTTTTGTAAGTTTGTGAGAGCTATTTTTTTGTTACATTTCGGAGGCATTTCTTTTAGTTATTTATTATTTATATATTTATTTTTCTAAAACAGAAGACATTATTTCTATCATTATTTCATTCATTATTTTTTTTAATATGTCATAATAAAACATGTTGAGACATGAATATGATCACCCTAGTATAGGATTCTATTATTTTTTCTGTTTTACATTAAGCGCCATCTAATGTCAAGGAATGAATTTGCATGTTCACTCGGCTCATCGTCAGCGAAAAGCGCTTGGGTATGAACACAAAAACGCGTTGAAAAACGCAGACGAATAACGCGTGCTGATATTCGTCCCGGTGTGTACGGGCCTTAAGGGTCACAACTCTTTGTTGAACATAGATGTTACTTTTTTGCGATTTTCCAAAAGTCTGCATGCATAGCTTTTCGATCAAGGGCCCCCATGTGCCGCTAACTTCCGAGTTGTCATACAAAGTGACGTCATCACTTCGGCACTCTATTGGCGCGTTTCATCATCAGTGTGCAATGCGCGCAACGTCTACGTTCATCAATAAAAAAAACGGCAAGTATCTTGCGGAAGAACACTCTAGCCGGAGCTACTTTTCTCCATTAATGTCTATGGCGAGTCACACAGGCACTTGGCAACCCCGCATCCGAGTCGACCCCGGGATAAAATAGTCTGAATATAAACACTTATTATAGGCATAACGTAGTGATTCAGGATAAGTCAAAAACACGGAAAACACGGCCTACTCGTTCATTTTGAACATAAGTTATGGACTGCAGCAGCGGATACAATGGCATTCTGTTGCGCAAGCGTCCACTCGCACATATGCGACCACATAAAATTTTAACTCGCACATTCTCAAAAAATGGATGCAGTCTGAAACCCTGATGTTCTAGAACAGTACCACCCAAATGGGCCTGAAAGAGTACAAGGCCGGCTGTGCAAAAAAAGCTATTTCTAAAAAAATGGGAAAAATTCAAATTTTGCAAGGACAACCTGGCATTTCTAATCAGAGTTTTGTAGCCTGATCCCACCAGACTCTCGTACATTTCATTTGTACAGAGAGTCAGGCCTCGCTCCATTGAAGAGCATTAACTTCCTTGTAGGCGGGTACTCTGTTGAAGTTTAAAATGATTGGATCTGCCCACAGTCCCTCTGGATCTGCGGAAACGCTTCATTTTACAGTCCAGTTACCCATGTACCCATGTACAGTTACCCATATGTACTTATTTTTAGTAACTACAATTACCGGGTAATAACTAGTACTAACCCTGAACCTACCCTAAACCTACCCCTGTTCCATGTACTGAAAAGTGTTGAAAAGATGACATGCAGTTGTAATCGATATTATTCATACTCCATTGCAAATCAGGTTTATTGGCTATATTTTTAGATTTTCAGCTATTTGCAATGAACAAATCAAACAAAAGTAATTTAAATAGCTCATCAGCAAATGTTTCAAGTGGTTTCCCCAAATTTAAGTGAGAATGCAACTTTTAATAACTGCACACAGTCTCAAAATTATTTGTTACGATAAAAATCTTGATATTGCCCACCCTTAATTACTTTGATTAAATAAAAAGTCCTAACCACAAGTTTTAGACCTCACTGACAAGCATAAGGAAGTGGATGTAAATCATAAACAATTACTGTACCAATTTAATTGTAACAAAATTACAACATATTGTTCATTTTTACAATACTGTTGTTTGAGTCCAATCAAAATTATTCAACCCTACAGAATCTGTAAAAATGGTGTATTTCTAAGGATCCAGAGATATTATAACACTTTAGTGGCATATTAAAAAGTGATAATGTCAATATAATGTAATATTTAGCTGTGCCATAATTATTCAACATTGCTGTTTTTTAGGGATATGAAAATATTGGGCTACACCGATTATCCTTTATATTTGAAATCTGATAACCAATATATTGTCTGATAAATCTAAATCCAAATTTTTATAAAATTTTTGAAAGCCTGATAAAAAAACAAAATTCCCACAATTAAAAGCCCTCATTCTTATTATAATTGTATGTAGCCTATGCCTATATGACAGAACATAGGGGATTATCACGCTTCCGGGTTTCATGGGCGGGATTTGTCAACTTTGTGCATGTCCACTTCCGACGCAGTTCAACAATGCCTGAGACGAATGCTATTTATGTCACTGCTCTGTTCCACTTTGTAAATCTAACCAACAACGCCAACCCTACTTAAGTTTTCATGGATTCCCGACTGAATTGAGTATAAGGAAGAAGTGGATTAAAACTTTAAAATAAAACAAGGTAGCGCGTTTGTTTGCAGCCAGCACGTTAGTGAATCAGACAAATTTACCAGGGATGCTGTATAAATAAACTTAGTGTAGTCCTTCATCAGTTCGCCAGCGAGATCGGTGATACAACGGAAGTGGCAGTGCACAAAGATCGCTGAATCCGGAAGTACTGCGTATCAGCGTGATAATCCCCTATTCTGCACTTATTTATCCTTTTAGAAGTGATACCAATCATATTTCATGCAATTCAGAATCATCATGGTGAACATTGTGCATGTGAAGTGTCTCAGCTGAAGGAAATAATGCATTATTTATCAGCTTAAACATATTCAACCTCTATTCAACATAGCTGTTTTTTTAGGATGAAAATATTGGCCGATACCGATTACTCATCTTGGCCGATTATTATTCTTTTTATCTGAAAGCCTTAAATGTATTGACCAAATTGTCTTATAGGGTAGATAGTAGGGATGGGCATGATTAATCGACGATCGATTATTGATCATTAAGAATTTTGTCGATCACGTTAATTTGTTATCGATTATCATTAAACTAATGCTGCTGCGTTGCGTAGTGTGAGTGGAAAGTGAACGTGTTCCCCGGGCTGGTCATGTTAGCGCGGAGGTACCTGTGCATTCGCCGGCAACGTCAGTCCCCTCATCAGAGCGGTGTTTTCAGCGGCTGGACTGAAGCATTTGTTTACACTCGACGCGTCCGCACGAGGGAGGTGCGCGCGCAGTCTGCAGAGACTCGCGCTGAAGTGCCAGGCGAAAGTGTAAACAAGGCTTGACGGTCACCATGCAGGTTGCGGTCGTGCCTGACCCCAGATCATGTCATCAACATGCTTATCTTTCTCAACAAAAATCAGTAGACTGGAGCAGAAGTTGTAAGCGAAGTTATTTTTCTGAAGCTTTAAGTAGCCTAACGTTAGCCGGTAGGCTAATCTCTCTCACCCTTTCTCGACTCCGTGCCTTGATTGAGTTACATTTTGACAAAACCTGCTGTCAGATCTAAATGTTATTATGTTTTTGGTTAAGTTATTATTATTATTATTTTGGAACAAACGAAGGTTCTCACGAATGCCAACTCGCAGCTGCAGGTTCAGTTGCGTTGGTTAGTAAAGGCCAATTTATACTTCTGCGTCGAGGGTACGCCGTAGTGTACGACGTTGGCTACGCACGTAGGCGACGCCGTTGTGAGCATTTATACTTCTGCGTTCAGGTCTTGGTTGCTCTGCAGTACTGCTCCGAAACGCTAGTTGGCGGTGGAGGGTTTTAATGTTTCACTGTGTTTAGATTCCTCGCGGCTAGGTTACTACAAGCAATAGCGACTGAAAGAGAGTGGATCATGTTGGAGTTGGAGCTTATTGAGGTGGAAAAACAGTTCATTTTAGTGAAATTCCTAAAACTGAAAGGCAGAAATGAGAGAAGACGTCGGAGGAGATGGTACGTGTGGAAATGTGTGAGAAGGTACGTGCGGAAATGCGTATGAGGAAATGCGATGCTACCAAGCCGACCAATCACCGATCTTGCGGTCCGCGTCGTCGCGACGTGTAGTTACATTTTTGAGGAGGTGCACGTCAGGCTACGGCGAAGGGTACGCGGTATGGGACGCGTCTGTGCGTATGCTACGCCGTACCTACTGCGTGCACCCTACGCAGAAGTATAAATTGGCCTTAAGTTAGAGCACCGCCGCACATATCTTCAAATTTAGCCTAACCGAACGCCCAGTTTAACTGCCACAAGTTGATCATCTTGTAATAAGGATCTAATCAAGGAAAAACACACTGTATTTTTGTATTTTCATTACATTTTTAATTTATAAAAAGTTAAATAAATAATAAATTTGAATTAAAAAATATTGAATGATTAATCAGTAGTCGATCGTTAATTCTTCTGACGATCGACTAAGAAAATTTAAGCGAATGCCCATCCCTGAGTAGATAGTGTTAAAAATTAACATATCAGCTGATAGCGATATGGTGGCCAATACATCATGCATCCTAACTGTTTTTAGATCACTTATGGCAGAGTACAAAATTCTGTTAATTTTAAACACAATTAAGCATATAAAACACCATAACAACACTAACTAGATTTAGTTGTGTGGCACATGCATAAATTTAGTTAGAACATCAACACTTTACGGCCTCGTTTCACAGACAGGGTTTAGATTAAGCCAGGATTAGGTCTTAGTTCAATTATGGCAGCTTTTATAGACGTGCCTTATAAAAAAACAATTATAAGTTACAATGGCACAAAATGCTGCAAATGCTCAAGTGAACGTGACTGTGCTTTCCGCCACAACGCGCTGAAACACTGGTGAACAAGAATTCAAAGCATTCTTTTACAGTCGTGTTCTCATTGTAATGTTATGAAGCCCTTTGGTGCTGCACCTGTTCCACATAACTGTATCTTCCTTTACGAAGTGATGCAATCATATCGAGAAATTCAAAACCTTCATGGCAAACAGTGCGCATCTGAAGTAAATAACCTATTATCTATCCGGTTTTTATATTCAATTTCCTATTATCACTACAAAGCTGCTTTGAAACAACCTATATTGCCATTCATATGAAATATGAAGGTGATTTGAATAATACATCGGCCTAATTTCTTATCAGATCAATAACGATAAAATTAAAAATGACCATTTATCGGCCGATGTAGATATGTGGCGGTTGATATATCGTTCATCCCTAATTACTGATGTGCATCTTGAGACAAAACAATGCACATACATTAGCAGACTACAAGAACAAGCATTGACTTCATGCCCAGCGGACACCTCCTCAAACACCACTCTTGACCAAGAGAACACAAAAGGCTGACTTGAACATGCCAAAAGGGTTTGGATAGGCCTTTGGAATTCTGGAAGAATATTTTATGGAGTGACTGATGAGACCAAACTGACTTTTTGGACCTATGGATCAGCAGTACATCTAGCACCAAAAAAAGGTAGGCCTATTGTTTCTGATGAAAAGAGTCTCAAGGGTCAAACATGGAGGAGGGTCTTGTTATAAGGTGCTTTGCTGCTGCTTGCATCTTGACCATGTGACCAGTCCAGCACCATATATTATTTGAAGTACCAGGCCATTTTGGCAAAGATGATA
This sequence comes from Hybognathus amarus, assembly GCA_030378365.1. Classification (NCBI taxonomy): domain Eukaryota; kingdom Metazoa; phylum Chordata; class Actinopteri; order Cypriniformes; family Leuciscidae; genus Hybognathus; species Hybognathus amarus. The sequence goes on along the minus strand of JAQIUQ010001938.1, from coordinate 151,664 downwards.
CCTTCATAGGATAAACAGAAGCTTCACTGGATATTTAGACATTCCAGCAGGACAAGGATCCCAAGTACACATCCAAATGTACCAAAATATATTTCAGGGATCGGCCCTGGAATGTTCTTGTGTGCCCTGATCAGTCTTGAGATTTAAACTGCCTTAAAAAACTTTGGTGAGAAGAATTGAAGAAAGGAGTCCAGCATGAAAACCTAAGAATACCAGTGAGCCTAAGATTGCCTATGATTCCAGTAGAAATGGGTCAGAAGCTTGGAAGGACTTCCAGGCAACATTTATTTGAGGTTGTCTTAGAGCCAACTTGATTTGTTTCTCTTTCACTTCATGTTCCAAGAATCACTCAAATGTGTACATAAATAAACCTTCTATAATCAGGGTTTCTGCAGATATCTTTCAATTAAATTTAATGCCTTTTTAATGCCATTTTAAAATGTTTTAATGCCATATATGACCCACATGACTATACCATATATATATATATATATATATATATAGTATACACAAGTTACAGACACCCATAAAAAAACTGATGCTAATTATCTGGGAATCATTCTCTAACAGCAGTCAAGTTGTCATTGTTTATGTCAAACAAGTTGTGATTTTTTTTGCAACATTAAAACAAGAGATCATGACTTATCTTGAATCTTACCCAGATATAATAGTGCTATTTTCTGATATTGTGCTATTGTGTGGCCCATTTCTCGACGCGCCTTCATTCCTGCCGGGTCAATAGTGACAGTCATGCGGCCAGACACATTTAAGGCACTGTGGCATATCAAACAAATTATAAATTGTTTTTCAGCGTGAGAAATACAATGTACCATTAAAGGACCATTACAGTACATGCGTGTAACGGTCGGTGTCTATTCTTGCTACTAGCAACTTATATTAGATCTCATTAAATGACAAATTGAACACAATGTACTATTTAAATCTAACGCGCCGATTTGTGGCCGTCACACCGCATTTGGGATTTTACGGTGCTGATTCCCATTGTCCCCAACTTAAATGCTTTTTTACAAACGCCGCAAAATCCTTCATCATTTTTATCACTACTGGGCTGCAACCATGTCTTAAAAGTTTTGTTTTCCAGCCACTTTGGCTGGAATTTGCACTTCCCCATTTTTTCAAGGTTCAGACCTTCCTCGCTGTACAACCTTTCTGTATGATACAACAGACCTGCGTCACCTCCACATCACGGCACTTTTGCTCTGGCTGGAAGCAATTACAACACTGGTTCTGCATATTTATCACACGAAACGTACATATTTTGCGATAGCAAATACAAATTATTAATCATGAAAGCTATATTCAAATACATTTATATTAAAAGTATCTTCAAAACTATATGAAAAAAATAATGCCTGTATGAATCAAATTTAATGATTTTTAAATGCTCTTTAAGGCCTTAATTTTCACAAAATCCATTTAAGGACTTTTAATGCTTTTAATGCCCGCGGAAACCCTGATAATGGTTTACTGATGCCAAAGTTGAAATCACTTCAAACTAACGTATATTTTTCACAAAACCAGACTGTCTTGCCGTTTAGGGAGGTTCAATAATTTAGATTGCGCTTGTGTATATATATATATATATATATATATATATATATATATATATATTTTTATTTTTGTATATATATATATATATATTAGGGCTGTCAAATGATTAATCGTGATTAATCGCATCCAAAATAAAAGTTTGTGTTTACATAATATATGTGGGTGTACTGTGTATAATTATTATGTATGTATATATATATATATATATATATATATATATACACACACATGCATGTATATTTAAGAAAAAAAAATTATTTATATATAACATATGTATATTTATATATAATATAAATTGTATATAAATGTATATACGTTATACATGGAAATATTTCTTAAATATACACAGATGTGTATGTGTATATATATATATATATATATATATATATATATATATATATATATATATATATATATAATAAAAAATAATTATACACAGTACACCCACAGTATGTTATGTCAACGCAAACTTTTATTTTGGATGCGATTAATCATTTAACAGCCCTTTGTGGTGTGTGTGTGTGTGTGTGTGTGTGTGTGTGTGTGTGTGTGTGTGTGTGTGTGGTGTGTGTGTGTGTGTGTGTGTGTGTGTGTGTGTGTGTGTGTGTGTGTGTGACTGTGTGTGTGTGTTACTGTGTGTGTGTGTGTGTTAGTGTGTGTGTGTGTTAGTGTGTGTGTGTGTGTGTGTGTGTGTGTGTGTGTGTGTGTTGAGCTCTGAAAATCAGTTCTTGTGAAAAGAAACTAATTATAGAGCATCCTCAGCTGTCATATTGAGGTTTCAGTATAATCGTCCAAAGTATACCCCAAATTAGAGGTAACCAATCAAACAAGTGAAAAAAATAAACAAAAATACACACACACACTGCGGTGGCGGACATGTTTAAAACCCGGCGCTAAGAAATATAGTGTCAGTTAACGTTAGCTGATGTGCTAATGAAGATAACAACGTGAATTCAAACTTACTTGCCCTCCAATGGTAACGTCGAAAAACACTATTGGGTTATTGGGATTTGAAGGCTGGACGTTCATGGCTATTTTCAGGCGTATATCACTCCAGACTGCAAAAATATGAGCTATTAATTTTTCCCAATTTTTATACACATGAATTTACGATTCAAAAACGTTCACCCATGACGTCACTACGGCAACCAGGAGGATTTTCTACGGATACTACCGAGGGACAATTACGACTCAGAGAGCCGGATCCACCATACTACCGCATTTGGACCTCTGGATTTTTCTTTTTTTTCCTCAACGAGAGTTCCAAAAAATAAAAAATGTGAAATATAGTTAGATCCAGACCATTTAAAAAAAAAAAAAGGTCAAAAGGTATATATTAGTATCAACTACCAACCTATGCTAACCCTACCTTGCCATTTTTAGGCTCTGTTACTGCCATCTTGTGTTCACACATAAAAGCAGCTGGGTTTACATCTGCTTCTAGAATCTTTCTACATCTAGTTTATTTGACTAAGTGTTTAGTTTATTGGGAAAAAAATTAATTCATTGATAAATATAAGCCTTTGGAAACTTGATAAACCCTCAAAAGATATTGAAAGTTACAATCGTTTATGTGTCAGAAATCTGATTGTGTTGTCTGTATATAATTATGTATTCCAATTACATTTGATAACACAAAGGCTTTTTCTCCAGCAGTTGTCGTATGTTAGTTTCAAAAACCTAGATCAAAACTTACTGTTAATACTGTCCAATATTTTTGCTATAGATGTAATTAACATATTATGAAGATAATAAAATCACAGTAAGGCACTATGTTTTAGGACAAGGTTTTTATTATTGTTTAATAAACGGGGCATGCTAGAGCAGCTACATTTATAATGGGGCGATTTGAATGTTGTGCTTTATATAATGTAATTTTATTCCACTTCATTTAATTTCTGCTGATTTCATAATTACCACATATCGGTGAATAGACTTTATTAAGATTATATGTTCAATTCAGATGTGATTGATTTTCCCTTTAGATTGTATTTTATATTTAAAAGACATTCTTGTCCAAACATTATTCAAAAGGTTTGCATTGTGAAAACTTAATAAAAAAGATAAATAAATAAATAAATAAAAAAAACTCATCAATTCATGAAGTACTAGTAAAGCTGTGAAGACCACATGAAATAAATAAATAAAAATCATAATAAACAAAAATAGTAGAACGAATATGTTTCTTATATACACATCCTTTATTAAGAGTTACACATATTTTACACTATACATTTAGTCAGCGCTCACTGGAAGTTCCTTTGCCGGGGGCCCGGGATAACAGGGCATTTGAGTTTTCCAGAAACCTCACTGTGAAACAAAAAAAATCAGATTCATGACAATTATTATGGAAAGGCATAATTTGACAGAATTTAAACCCCATTTTCCCAAAATAAATAAATAAATATCGAATTGAAATTTAAACAAGTAAAATTCATTAAAATAAGAATATATAAATTAATATATATAATTGTTAGTACCCTGGCTAATACATGCACATATTGGCACCGAAATAAATCATGACTAAGTGCTATAGATGTATACAGTTCTGCTCATAACTTTACACACCACCTGAAGAATATGGAAGATGCTCATAATATTAAAAGAAAATTAGAGGGATCATAAAAATTGTATGTTATTTTTTCTTACTAGTCTTGAATAAGCTGTTTTTCATAGCAGATATTTACATACACAGACGAGCTTTAGCATTATGACCACCTGCCTAATAAGGGGTGGTTATGGCGCAGTGGATAAGACACATGCCTTTGGTGTGAGTGACCCGGGTTCGAATCCACTGCGAGACAACAATGTGTCCCTGAGCATATTTAGCAATTGTAAGTCGCTTTGGATAAAAGCATCAGCTAAATGAATAAATGTAAATGTATGCTGTTGCTCCTCTGTAAAAAAACCCAGCACTGACATTTTTTGTATGTCTTCCTCATCTTACACACCTGATACAACTTCATTAGTAGAGACTGCAAGACCTGAATTGGATTTCAAAGTGAACTATCCCTTTAAGTAATGCCAACCCACCTTCCAGCTGTTAGGGCCTTCTGGGAAGACATGATCACAGTTGGTGGAATAGACTCTCTGCGTCCATCTCTCTGACAGTAGTAGTTGTTTGCAAATTTATGGCTGGGTCCAACAGGCAGTTTGGGAGGTGGCTGAGTCCTGACCATAAATGAAATTAATAAATATTCATTAATGATTGCACTTAATGCCATCATTACTGACATCATTTTGAAAATAAGATTATCAACCCTCTGATTATCTTCATTCGTGTCTACACTAGTTATCTTTAGGGTCTCCATGAACCCCGGACAATAACATTTCATTTGGTGTAACAGAATAAAAGTTTGTTTTTGTTTTTACAAATGTAATTTTACTCCGTTTATTAATGTTTTTACTCAACATTTGTGCAGTTTTTGAAGGATTTATGATATATTTTTAATTTCTATAAATACATAAATACTAATTTATTTAAATAGTGTTTTTACAAAAAAACAGCATTTTATGTAACATTCACTTCATAATAGACCCAGATTTCTAACTTTCTTTCATGGAGATAACATGGATAATTTTACATGGTTTATTGTAAGATTTTTTGAAAAATGCAGTTTTAAAAAAAATTAAATAAATCACTTTAACCACTAGATGACTTACAAGTTTTTCTCGTTGGATTCATATGTAAATATTATAAAATCACATATATATATATATATATATATATATATAAACTTTAATTATAAAGTTTTAGCTTTTTTTGTACTGACAAACGTTTTTCAATAATGTTGTTTCAATAATAATAACATTACGATTAGAATCAAACCAAGATGTTACAAAGAGAAATGTTGGAGTAGATTTTATCATTTAATTCAATCATCTGTTTTTAATATAATTCTACAATTTTAATCAACATTTCAGTTATTAACTGAAAATATAAACAGTTATATTACATTTTGAGTAAAAATACATGACATGAACATCAAAATGCAATGAACTGAACAGCAATAACAAATTATCAAATTGAGCAGTAAAAAAAAAAATTTAGTAAACTAAAAAACAGTGAATATATATATATATATATTTAAAAAAAAACTAGGAACAATAATTGATGGTCTCATCTCATATACACTCTCGTTTACAGTGCACTGCAGGCAACATTCCTGTGTGAGAGTGTGTGTGTGTTTGTGCGCACATTGTGGATGTTTTTTGCAATGTTGGAAGTGTGCCACTTTTTTCTGTCTATGTGATCTGCGTTGTTAGTGATTTTGCTGATGAATTTTGTATATTTACTATGCAGGGTCTTCAGGGACCCCTAAAGACAACTAGTGTCACTATTTTTTTTTTCACGCTAACATAAAAACAGATATTCAAATTTTCTTTTCTTTTTTCTAGAAATTGTTTAGAGACTTAGAAACTTTTCATACCATTTGGACAAAGATAATTTAAAAAAATAATAAATAAAAGTAATTTACGGGTTAAAAAGACCTCGAAGATAATCAGAGGGTTAAAGTAAATATAAATACATTAATGTATTGGGAAGTTCACATGACAATAACTTTACTGTCTTCAAAGAAAAAGGACAGTCTTTATATTTCTAGACAGCAAAGAAACTAAATGTATTTGTTTCACGGCAGATCCATTGAAATGAAGACAAAAATTTTATTGTATTTTTGTATTTATACAAATACTTAGGTCTCTACCTAAATTTGTTAACTACCCATTCATAAAAGATTATAAATATTAATATATTAAAATGCATTACGTTGGTTTTATGTTGGTAACTTCAGTAAACTACTTTAGTTAACATGAACTAAGAATGAACAATACTTCTACAGCATTTATTGATCTTACTTAATGTTAATGTCAGCATGTAGCCTAATAATACATTATTAAAATCAAAAGTTGTATTTGTTAACATTAGTAAATGCACCGTGAACTAGCAGAAACAAACAATGAATGACAGCATTTGCACTGCAAATAAATACTGTAACAAATGCTCATTGTTAGTTTATGTACTACATACATTAACTAATGTTGATGAATGAGACCTTATTGTCAAGTGTTATTGATAATCCATTTCAAGACCCCAAAGTATTATATGAAATATGCAAATATATCTACCTCTTTGCGATTTCGTTGTACCTTAGCTGCAGTTTTGATTGGAGATCTTGCTGTTAAGGAACGAGAAAAGTCAATGTAACGTTACAGAACAAAATATTATCTAGACATGAAGTGGCTGTATTACAGAAACATCATAACTCAGAATCTTTTATATCTTTTTATATATTTTTAAACCTTAAGACAAGAATTATGATGTGAAGATTCTTTAGCCTCTGGTTACCAACTCAAGAGACAAGCAAGCAAATACACACATACACGGACGTTTTTTTCTACCCGTTGTCATACTGTACGTCGAACAGTGAATGACTAATAAACGATAAAATCATCTTCATCATCATCATCATAATCATCATCTCACCCCTGACAAATAATTCCTCAGTCTCTGGATAATTTTCGTAGCCGACGCCATAGTTGGTGTCAAGGTGAAATAGACTGTTCACTGCAAGTCTGTTGCTGAATCAGTTTTAGTTGAACGATACCCCAGTACCACGAAGAGAATGTAAGGTGAAGCTGATCCTGGGTCAGATACTGCAGCATCGAAAGGACCAGCGGGCCGGAAGTCTTTTTCTTATTCTCTGGTTCAGTGACCGTCGTTCGTAAGAGCTGCAGAAATTCGCGCCACCTGTCGAATCAAACGCAAAATAACGCCAGAGACTGCTTAAAGGAGTAGTTCACTTATAAAAAAACTTTTGCTGATAATTTACTCACGCCCATGTCATCCAAAATATCCATGTCTTTCTTTCTTTAGTCGAAAAGAAATTAAGGTTTTTGATTAAAACATTCCAGGATTTTTCTCATATAATGGACTTCAATGGGAACCAAACGGTTCAAGGTCCAAAAGACAGTTTCAATGAAAACGGCAAAACTGTTCAAAGGACTTTAAACGATTCCAGACAATGAATAAGGGTCTAATCAAGCGAAACGATCGCTCATTTAAAAAAAAACAACAAACAAACTTTAAGTTTCAAATGGTCGCCTTGCTCTGTTCTGCGATGAGCGTTCGTGTGCTCTCCTGTTCGAACTCGTTCATCAAATGAACCAATCTTTTTCCGAGTCAAGTTGTTCATTTCGTTCGTTGAATGAACCAAATGACACGAAAAAGATGAGTGATTGTTTCGCTTGATAAGACCCTTATTCGTCGTCTGGAATCGTTTAAAGTCCTTTGAACAGTTTGCAGTTTGCACTGAAACTGTCTTTTGTACCTTGAACCGTTTGGTGCCCAGTAAAGTGCATTATATGGAAAGAAAATCCTGGAATGTTTTCATCAAAAAACTTAATTTCTTTTCAACTGAAGAAAGAATGACATGGATATCTTGAATGACACTGGGGTGAAAATTATCAGCAAAAGATTTTTTTTAAAGTGAACTTAAAAATAAAAATTGATGTCATTATTTTACTCACCCTCAAGTTGTTTCTTTCTTCGGCTGAACTCAAAGGAAGATATTTTAAAAAATATTGGTAACCAGACAGTTAATGGACCCCATTGACTTCCATTGAAGAAGAAGAAGAAGAAGAAGAAGAAGAAGAAAAGAACAAAAAATACAATGGAGGTTAATGGTGTAGCTACACACTGTCTGGTTACCAACCTTTTTCAAAATTATCTTCTTTTGTGTTCAATAGAAGAAAGAAATTAATAAAAAGTAAAATTAAAAGTATAGCATAAATGGGAATATACTGAAAATATAATGAGATAGAATACATTTCCATATGGGAAACTAGTGTTGAAATGAAAATAGGCTATGTGAGATGGTATAGGGGAAAATCAATGACAACTTTTTGTCAAGTCATGGTTGTTAAAAAATTTAGATGTTAAATATAAATATATATCAAAATATATAATTTCCTCATAATTATACATATTGCACGTTTCCATAAATAGGCCTAGTCACCTATAACTTTATATTGCCACAGAATTTTTTTTGTGTGTGTGTGGTGTGTATTTCAATGGTAAAAGACCAGTAAAAAAACGTTAATTGGTTAACAGAACCTTTTCTTACTATATACGGTAAATAACTGTATAGATCTGGTAAATTTCATGTAATTTTACTGTAAAATACCATTCATTTTACAGTTTTTAAAGTGAAAATGAACAACTCATTGTAAATTGAAATTCCCACAATTCCCTGACACTTCGCATTTGATGTAGGCTATTTTTGTTGAAATAACTTGTTTCTTCATAGTTCACTTAGTCTTTTTCTAATCAGTTATGTACATCATGAGGGTTTTATGTGACATTTAATGTTGCTAAATAAATGTTTATTGTTAAAGTTCATGTGTGTTACCATGACCAGTGTTTAATGTTTGGGTGAATGACACTGTACAGCTTCTATATATTTTAATATTAATATTCTTGTAGAAGAGCATAATGAGCTTCCATCATGTGAGTCATCACTGCTGTGATTGTTGGTTGTCAATGTATTACACTGGTACAAAACAGATATTAACACTTCAATTGTTTGATAATTTAACATTATGTCAGATAATGAAATATGGTTTATTTCTGTAAATTTAAGTTAATTCTGTAAAACCTTGTTACCGTAAAGTCGTCGCTATCGTATTCTATACGGTAAAGTTTTGGCAAGGCAACCACAGCTTCTGGTATTTTACCGTAAATTGAACACATATTTTTTACAGTGTGCATCACACAAGTCAGATTGTGGACTGATATCATTTAGAACATTTCATCCGATGTGGGGGAGGATGTGAATATTTATTGGTAGGCTACCGAATATATATAGGCCTACATATGTTTAAATTAGGTCTGGGCAATCGATTAATCGCGATTAATCGCATCCAGAATAAAAGCTTGTGTTTATATAATATATGTGGGTGTAGTGTGTATAATTATTTTGTATATATACAAACACATGCATGTATATATTTAAGAAAAATGTGTTATTAATATATCAAATATTTATATTTACATATAATATTAATTATGTATAAATATATATAAAGTATATACATGCGAATATTTCTTAAATATATACATGCATGTGTGTGTATTTATAAATACAAAATAATTATACACACTACACACACATATATTATATAAACACAAACTTTTATTTTGGATGCGATTAATCGCGATTAATCATTGCCCAGCCCTAGTTTAAATATATAGTACCGTATTTTATTACACGTAGGCTATATTATCAGTTTCAGTATAAAAGCAGCTTTTTTGTATGCATCATTCAACATATTGTAATGGATTAACAAAATTTGGTAAATTTTCAAAAGGCCTCATGAAATAATTGTATAAATTAATTGTTCATATAAAAAAAATGATATCTGTCTACAGTTCACATGCAGTCCATATTAGATCTGCTGCTGTTGTTATAGGCTAGAACAATGCCAAAATATTATGGCCTGACCCTGCATAATATATATAGGCAGGCCTGCCAATGTATTCACTTTTGGCTTTTATTGTGTTCAGGCCTAGCCTATATATCAACTTTTAAAAAGCTATTTTTTATGCACATTTACTTAACACATAAGAGCACATCTGCCTGCATGTCTGTGAGAATTTGGGCCCCTTGCATTCAATAATTGGGTTTCTTGGGGAATTCCAGTCTGGGATATTCAATATGTGTGCCTGACTCAGATCGGTCTAAATGTAGAGCTCTTGAACATGAAGATTACGACGTAGTTGCATGGGTGGGAAGAAATCAGGACCACCCATTCAAAGCGATGCCAGCAGAAGACACGAGCGCCGCCCATGAGCGCGAGCGATACAGTTCAACACTTTATTTCAACTGGGATCCCGCCACACACCGTTAATAATTCACCAACTCGGAATGAACTCTAACTACTGCTCGTCTGACGGATGAAAATAAATCAGCACATATCCGGATTGTTATAACGCAACAAAAACTAAATAGCAAACTTCACCCAAAGGGTAAGAACATTTTCTTGACTTCAGAAAAGTCTGCAGACTATCAGCGCTGTTTCTTTAAGAACCAGATTGTTCTTACGTTGATGATAGTTAAAGGTTTTGGTTTAAAAATAATCGATTTAACAATTTGAAAGCTTGGCTGTCACTGCAATAATTTGGTATTTAATAAGTTGTATCGCAATAGCCTACATGAGAGATATAGATACGGGACTTTATGCCTCTTTGACTTTTTATTTATTTATTTATTTATTGGCACGTTTAGCCAATTTTCTTATAGGAGAACTATTAGCCTAGATATTTTAGACCCATATACGCTAAAATTAATGTAGTTTTTGTTTTTGCAAATGTATTAAATGAATGGGAAGATTATAGGTTTATCAATAACATTTGTGCCAAACAAGCTATTGAGTGATTAAACTATAGTGAAGGGTTACATCTCAAACCCTTATCTGAAGCATTTTTCTTTTATTACAAAAATGAACCTGATTTATTTAGTGTAAGAAAAATTATGTCACAGAAATCAGGGTTTTAATTTGTATTCAAACATGCCCTAAATTAACAGTATTGCAAAAAAGAAAGAAAAAAAGATATGTGTTTTGTACCGTGCATACTCAAACTCTTTTTTGTGCATTACTTGGAATGCAATGAATAAATACATATTATTAATACAAAAATAATGAATGCTATATGAACAAAGGGAGAAAACATGATGGCATTGCATATGTTCTCTGCAGACAAAACTGCTATTAACAATACAGTTTAATGTTGTTGTCCCAGCTTGAAAATTAAACTTGCCTCCAAAATACTAAAGAATCACATGCTTCAGGTCTCATGATTCTATTTTTGGGCCATTCCTGTCTGGGTCGCCCCTCCACTTGCCCTTCTCCTTCTACATATTAAGTGGAATACATGTAAAGAATTAAATTCAGAACAATGTTGACATATACTGTGCCTTAATAGTAAAAACTGATTGTTGTGTGCCCCATACTAAGTAAGGCTGGCTTTTGCTCCTTTGCATTGATTCACTTTAAAATGTGTACAATCTCATCCTTAATCTAATCTAATTAAATAGTGGGACATGATTTGACTCACTTCCCTGACAATAGTTCTTTGTTCATCCGAATATGTATAAGTTGTTTACAGGCACATAGAGCCTGCAGTGTTCACAGCAGCATGTTTTAGAGACTTTCTCTTCCTCTAAATCACATTATTTGTCGGTATGTGTGGATAATACCAAACATTGTACCAGCCTTGGAGACAGAGCTCTGTCTGTAAATGTTAAACCAATTAGCACATCACAAAGTTAGTGCCTTTCCATCTATCTATGTTTACAGGCATCAGCATAGAACATTTAAAATCGGTCTTTGACTTAGTTTTGTGTTTGTTTTTATCTCTTCTGTTACAGTTCATGTATGTATTTAGCAGATAATTGCATCTAAAACGACTTTCAAAAAAAGGAACAAAAATAATTTGTCAAATAGCCAACAATATTCGTAATATAAAATGCCAGACAGCTAGATGAGGAGGTAAAGCTAGGAAAGAGGAGAGATGCAGAGAATTATATAATGGAGTTCAATGAAAGTCGGTGAAGGGTATTATTTAGTCTCCACATGAAGTTATCTGAAGGTTAAGTTAATTCTTAAAAAAAGGTGACATGAAAGTAAATTCAGAAAGGAACCATTTTGTAGCCAGTGTGAATAAAATACAATTGGATGTATAGGAAACTTGTGGCAGTATGAGCCTTTCAAATCAGCCAATTTCTTTTACAGTTCACATTATTATTGACTTTAGGGATCTAGGGTTTAGTGACATTGGGCTGGCAGACATGAAGTATGTGTGTGTCTGTGTGTTTGTGTTTGAAGGGATGGGGACATCAATTCAGTAGTTACGTCTGGCATTAAGTTAGCAAAATGAAAGAAATCCAGCAGAGAATTTCAAATGTTCCTTGTCTTTGTTGATTCAACAAGCTCATGTGCAACTATTAGGGGTGTTACAGTATGTATTCGTCCCGAACGTCACGGTAAGGACGCCGTGGTTCGGTGTGATCAGACGAGTCATAGTCACAGGAGAATCCACACTCCTATCCAGAAGGTGGCACACTCGGTAATGCAACGCTATTTGCTTACTGTCATAACAGGAAAAAGAGCAGAAGAAGAACAGCGCATGTGTGAATAGCTGCGTCCAACCCAATCTCACGGGAATTCGTATGAATTTTACGAGGTGGCTAATTCGTAACAATTCATACGACCTCACTCGTATTTTGCTAAATCGTACATATTTTACGAATTGACCAATTCGTATGAATTCGTAACGAATGACCTACCTCTAACTCCGCCCTGAAACTTAACCGTCACGTGGGTTTAGACAAATCGTAAGAATTTGTACGAGTGAGGTCGTACGAATTAGCCACTTTTTAATCACTCGTACGAATTCGTACGAATTGGTCGTGAGATAGGGTAGCTGCGTCCCAATTCGCAATCCGTCCTAAATATTATTCAAAATAGAATTAGTCCCAAATCGTACTATGTTGAAATGAGTGTTTCAAAGATACCCGGATGGTCTACTATATCCGGTTTCGAATCCGAAGTGCAGATCGATGCACACTCTAACTGATATTGCCCAACCCATCGCGCGTTGAACGAGGATTCCTTTAAGGCCTGTTCACACAGGGACGAATTTCGCGCACGTTACTTCGCGACGTTTAACGACTCGTGACTAAACAATGGGCGCCAATGTGAGTGTTCACACCGACGCGTAAAACGTCACGCGTAAAAGCGTCATTTAAAAAAAAACGCCTCGGGTTCGTTTTTCTGTTTGACGCGCCGCGTCAAAAGCCATCCGACCAATGAAATTGCTCGGATGAAATTCATGTGTTTGGAGCTTCTGAAGAGACAGTAAAACACAACTTGGGGGCACTCAAACACAAAACGGTCTTGCCGAGCACACATATGCAACGGTGAAGAAGACATAAGCGTCGCTGTCTACACAGCCAGGAAGAAATAAGACGAGGAAGATGCAAAGCAAGATGAATGTAGAGCTGCTGTTCTGGTTGGTGCTAGAATATAAAGAACTATATCACGCGACAGGGACTACACACATCTTGATAAAATATAACTCTTATGGAGTGGTATTGCAATGGCAAATGGGCGCCATCTAATGTCAGGGAATGAATTTGCATGTTCAATCGGCTCATCGCCAGCGAAAAACGCTTAGATGTGAACACAAAAAACGCATTGAAATACGCTGACGAATAACACACGCTGATATTCGTCCCGGTGTGTACGGGCCTTTAGAACTACAAACACGAGGGAAAAGTGTTAAGAAACTACAGACATGGAGGACGCGCAAGCCCCGCGGTTATGTTTAGAGGTTTAGATAAAGAGGTTTGTGTGATTAACTATCACTATCTAGCCTAACGAAAATGTATTTATTCAATGTTGTCCACATTATATTGCATCTGCAGAAGCATTGTGAACTTTTGTAAAGATACGTTTAGCCATTACCTTCTAATGCATCATTTATTTAAATTGCAAACACGAGGAGAGTCTCCACATTAAAGACCCACGACTGGCCGATCAACGTGCTCTCCGAAATGGTTGAAAATCAAATTAGATTGAATGGATTTTTACTGTGACAAGATGATTGACAGGGCAGTTTACTGTGACAGGATGCACGACACGCGACAGAGCCGTCTGTTAAAGATGACGTGATAGTATGTCCCAAATTTTCCCTACTCCTTTGCTACACACTCAAAAGTATGTACTTTTTCTTCACAAAAAGAGTATGGTGGAGTACAAGTAAGCGAATTGGGACGCATGGGAATGACTTGAGCGCTTGAAAACAAGTCCCCTAGATAGTGTGCATGTGTCGAATGCATCTGCACACACGGACAAAGGAGTATACTTTGAAAGGCTCGCGCTCACTATTAATGAGTTGCTTATTAGCATATTACTAGGAAATTGGCTGTTACTGTAAAAAGCATACCGTATTAGAACCTATTCTGCATGAGTTTTTTCTACATCCCTTAATCCTATACCTAAACTTAACCTTACTTACTAATAAGCTGTAATTATGGGTTTATTGAGACAAAAGTCATAGTTAATAGTTAGTTAATAGTGAGAGTTGGACACTAAATTTAAGTGTGACCATTTTTTGTATTGTACCGAACTCGTATCGAACCGTGACCCCAAAACCAACTGTGACTCCTGTGTAGTGTTACACCCCTAGCGACTATCAAACTTTCTGTCTTGCACTACTTGACACTTCAAATGATCTATGAAGTGGAAGAAGCATAGTGTCATACTGTTATGGAAGAGCTATGCCTACCCTGAATTTGACTGGATCAAGTTGTAAATAGACTCATGTAAGATCAACCTTCAGCTTGTCAAGGCCAAGAATACCCCATAATAAACACACATAACGTGCTAGATAAAATGAACTGAACATTCTGTTCATTATATGCAGAGGTGAGCTTGATTACAACTTCGTATTTAGATTTGTCATAATGAATACTGACACATACTATGCTTGCTAAGCTGTTGCCTATTGTGCTACAAGTCAAAAGTGCCCAACCTCAAGTATCTATGGCATTTTGGTGTCTGTGACTGGGGTCCGTCCTTCAAAAGTGACCTCTTAAAAGTAATAGCACTCTTCTCCTGAACAAGCTCCACAATTTGAGGTATTATTCATGTTTTAGCTATCGAACATATGTATTGCGATATGCGTATCACAACGGCTTGCAATAACTGGGGTCATGAACAAAAGACATGATGAGACACTCACTGCTCTTGATTGAATAACTTCAGTGTTTAATACAGCGTTTTAATTTTTCTTCAATATCGTGCAGCCCTATTTATAGCACACACAGAGTAGAAAATTTACATAACCCATTGTTTGAGGATGAGCACTAATAGCAGTGATGCTTGCTGAAGAAAACACCACTAAATAATGACTGACCATTTGTGTCTGTTACTGCCCTTGAGAATCGTTTTCTTACTTAAAATGAGCTTTTTTCACAGGAAGAGTCCATTTTCTGAAGCAGCTTTTAGGAACAATGGAAGGATGTTGCTGTTATTGACCAAACTGTGTCACAGCAGCTTACGGAAACGTATTGTACTGAAGCGTATTGCATTCACTTGAGGAAACAAAATCTTCTCTGTTTTTCTGATTAATCGAGTTAATTATCTCAGAATATGAGATGTTTTTCTTGAGAAAAAAATGTTTTCACTCTGTTTTTATGAGTTAATGAGTTACTCCTAATTTTTGAGATAATCAAGTCATTAATTCAGAAAAACAGAGCAAAAACATTTTTCCATGAAAAATCAACTTGTAATTCTGAGATAACAAACTCGTTAATTCAGAAAAACAGAGAAACCTTTTTTTCCATGAAAAATAATCTCGTAATTCTGAGATATTTAACTCGTTAATTCAGAAAAACAGAGCAAAAACTTTTTTCCTTAAAAAAGTACCTAGTAATTCTGAGATAATTAAGTTGTTAATTCAGAAAAACAGAGCAAAAATCTTTTTCCATGAAAAATTATCTCGTAATTCTGAGATAATTAACTCCTTAACTCAGAAAAACAAGCAAAAACTTTTTTCCATGAAAAATGATCTCGTAATTTTGAGATAGTTAACTCCTTGATTCTGCAAAACTAAGCAAAAACTTTTTTCCATGAAAAATGATCTCGTAATTCTGAGATAATTAACTCCTTAATTCAGCAAAACAGAGCAAAAACTTTTTTCCATGAAAAATTCTCATAATTCTGAGATAATGAACCTGTCAGTTACCCATGTAAATACTATGTACTTATTTTAGTAACTACAATTACTGGGTAATGACTAGTACTAACCCTGAACCTACCCCTAAATTTACCCCTGTTCCATGTACTTACCTTATATTAGCAGTACTTTCTAGGTAAGTACACTGTAAGTACTGTACTGTAAAAGGAAGCGTAACCAAACTTTTTTTCTTAAAAAATTACCTAGTAATTCTGAGATAATTAACTCACTAATTCAGAAAAACAGAGCAAAAACTTTTTTCCATGAAAAATTATCTCGTAATTCTGAGATAATTAACTCCTTAACTCAGAAAAACAAGCAAAAACTTTTTCCATGAAAAATTATCTCGTAATTTTGAGATAATTAACTCCTTAATTCAGCAAAACAGAGCAAAAACTTTTTACATGAAAAATTTTCTCGTAATTCTGAGATAATTAACCTGTCAATTCAGAAAAACAGAGCAAAAACTTTTTTCCATGAAAAATTATCTCGGTAATTCTGAGATAATTAACTCCTTAACTCAGAAAAACAAGCAAAAACGTTTTCCATGAAAAATTATCTCATAATTTTGCGATAATTAACTCCTTAATTCAGCAAAACAGAGCAAAAACTTTTTTTCCCATGAAAAATAATCTTGTAATTCTGAGATAATTACCTCGTTAATTCAGAAACAAAGAGCAAAAACTTTTCCATGAAAAATGATCTTGTAATTCTAAGATAATACATTTTTTAATTCAGAAAAAAATTCAGAGTCCATTTTTTTTCTTCAAGTCAATGTAATACTTTTTAACACCAATCAAAAAGAAAAAAAAGAATATATATATATATATATATATATATATATATATATATATATATATACAGTATATTCTGTGTGTGTCGAATGGTGAGAGATCAGACAGTATTTTATAAAGTTTTTTTTTTCAAACCATACTAGCCAGGGGAACATCCTAAAACAATTGTATAATGTTGTAGGTGATCACCCTCTTAATATATTAATGTTTAGCGTTAATCTTTGTTGTGCAGTCATTAAAACATGTATTACATGTACTTGCTGGTTCGCTAATGTTCCTGCAGAGTTTTATAATGGGGTTTTTCAATTTATGAGTAAAATAAAGCCTGTGGAAAACATAACTTGATGATACTTTGATGTTTTGTTCTACAATGTACACTGCAAACACTTACACACCAAGCTGTCTTATCTAGTTACTTCTTAAAAATGTACATTTTCAAAAATGAAACTTCAAAGTATAGTCAAGCATACATAAATTGAAAAACCCCACTATAAAATCCCATAGGATCCCATAGCGACGAATTACAGCAATCTTCTGGGTTCTGACGTCATATCTGCATCACTCTATTTTACAAAAAATTAACTAAACCAAAAAATACATTTGTGCGCATTAATATGTTTTTAATAGTGCTTCAAACAAAATTGAATCTTTTTTAAATATTTGATGCCACGAATCTCAAACTGACAAATCTAGCGATTTCAAACGTGTTTATTGTAGCAACAACTTGCAAATGTTTCTTAAAGCTCCAGTATGTAACTTTAGTTGGGCACAAGAGGCGCCGTTTCCAACAATAACAAAGGCGAATGTATATGACGCAGTAACGAGCTGAATGATGGGACTTGCTGTCAAGCTGATGGATCTAATAATGTTTAAGGATGAGTGAAAACACTCACGTTTTTTAACATTACAGTGGTATGAAGCAGGTCGCGATTGCTAATAAGATACATATATCACACGCGAGTCCCGCGGATATAAAGGAATAAGGAAATTTCATCCTATTGAACTACACGCAAGTGCTGGATTACTCACACAGGTCAGTTTATTAGATGAATTAAACTTGTGAGGGAAACGCAGCGCTGTTCCACTTGGAATAATGTTACACCATCACACTAAACAGCATTTAAATGTGTGTTGAAAGTCATAATGTTATTCTACGTGTTACAGTAGTTGGTTTGCTATACGAACTAGCAGCTAGATCAACATAAGAATAACATACTGACCATATTCTAACATTTCATCATGTCAAGCTAACGTTATAACATTGATTTGTTTTATAATTTTGCTCACCTGTCCAATGAAGCTGTAATGTCGTGACTCGTGAGTTCTGTCAAGTCCAAATTAGTCACGGACGCTACGTAGCTCTCTCGAGTGGAAGTCAGTCTCGGACGCTAGCTCTCGGCATCTCAAAAACATCATGCTGATATTGATCCTCATTCTAGTCTGCTTGCCATGGTCTGTGTTTGAACAAAACAAGAACTGGGTGCCGCTAGATGTTACTCACTATGCAGTTGTCCGTGTCTGTCGCCATGTTTACGTCATGGCTATGGCAATACGAGCGGAAACGAGGATAGCCGAGAATAGCCGAGGAAAGCGCGGATATTGCGTAATTTACAGGCGACATTTTTTTCCGGGACGGACACTTTTTAAAATTGGAATTTCTCTGAAATAAAAGAACTTTGGAGACTTTGGGGATATTGTAAGTACACAACTGTAGGAAATATATCACATCGTGCAAGTGATTTTTGGATATTTTATTACAAAATCCTTACATATTGGAGCTTTAATTGTAAATGGTGCGCCTTGACTCCTCGAAACTAATTTGTTTTGAACTGGCAGTTTTTAACCAAACATTTCTTTGTGAGCTTTATTTGTGTGCAATATGAGTCAGATGTTCAGTTAACAGACTTTGGGTGTGCCGTCTGAAGCTGAGACTAGTAAAAATTTAACCCTATTATCATTTAATCTATATTTTTCTTTCATAGATGTGAACTGATATGAGATTACAGTATAAGGATTCAGCCATCTTCAAAGCCAATTCACGTTGAGTGAAGTTTGTTAGACGTGCACATATGCGTGATAAATGTGATTGACGTTCACTGAATAACATGTTTTGGTCTTTAAAATAAAATCGTATTTCCTGGAGCATCTACAAAGTTTAAACATTAGCTTTTGTATCCTGAAAATTAACTGATTTCACTTGGGATGTCGTTTAGAGCATTTGCGCTGGCTTCGTTTCCTTGTTTATTTTTCCTAGCATGGTCTTTGAGGAAGCAGCTTTCGCTATATTGATCAAATGTCTAGCAATGTCTCTCACTGTCCTGATTGAAAGACAATGGCTGCTTTTCCTGGAGACCCTGGGGTCTTGTCAGGCCCACTTCCTTTCAGGAAAGAGCAGCTGTGTTGCTGCGCAGGCTGGGACACTGGTAAAACAATAACGCAATGCACAGTATTTCTGTAGCTTAAAAAGAACAGTCCACGCAAAAATGAAGACTTTAACATCATGAAGACCAAGGGCGCCAGAGAAGTGGTTACTTCGACTTCCAAACAGATGGAAATGGACAATTCTCTTAATGTTTCGATCCAATTTGTTTTGTAATCACTGTTCTTTCGTTTGCCAGAGGAGAACTGGCCCCCGACTGAGCCTGGGTTCTCCCAAGGTTTTTTTCTCCATTCAATCGCCTGATGGAGTTTTGGTTCCTTGCCACTGTTGCCCTGCTTTTGGCTTGCTTAGTTGGGGACATTTAATATTCAACAATATTATTGATCTGTGTTGGATTACTTTCATGTTATCACTGTGAAGCTGCTTTGATACAATCTCTATTGTAGAAAGTGCTATATAAATAAATGTGACTTGACTTGACTACTCTAAAATATTTCCAAAGATGAATAATTTTCATATGTTGAACAGAAAACAAGGTAATTACAGTGCTCCAAAATGACAAATACCCTAAAAGAATCATGTTTCCATTTAAATGTGCTCTATACTCCAAGTCTTCTTAGTTCACACAAAATGAAAAATGTTGTCATAATTTACTTTAATTCATCTTCCAAACACAATTTAAAGAAATAGTTCACTTTGAAATGAATTTTTGGTATGTTTTAGCTTACCTCAAGGGCATCCAAGATGCAGGTGTCTTTGTTTCCGCAGTAGTTTCAATTTTTATATTTTTAGGTCAAACCGTTCTTGTCTGTCAGTCATATAATGCAGGTCTATGGTCACCACCTCAAAGAGCATGCACAGAGAAGTCCAAATTAAACATGATTTAATGACTCGTAAATGTAAGTACACATTGATGGCCTAAGACACAAAACGAGCAGTTTGTATGAGAATACGAACAGTATTTATATCGTTCATACCTCTTGTAATCACAACGACAAAGCCCCCGCGCCCTCAGATCACTTGGACGTGGCTGTGGTTACAATAGGTAAAAACTATATAAATACGGTTCGTTTTCTCACACAAACCGCTCGTTTCATGTCTTAGGCCATCAATGTGTACTTACATTTACGAGTCATTAAACCATGTTTAATTCGGACTTCTCTGTGCATGCTCTTTCTGGTGGTGACCATAGACCTGCATTATATGACTGACAGACAAGAACGGTTTGACCTAAAAATATCAAAATTGAAACTACTGCGGAAACAAAGACACCTACATCTTGGATGCCCTTGAGGTAAGATAAAACATACCAAAATTACTATCCCTTTAAGTTTCTTTTCTTCAACTGAAAGTCCTCACAACCAAAACTTTGGCGATACAAAAAGATCATTGTTGAACTAATCCATATGAATCAAGCAGACTAATCCAAGCCTTGAAGATATATGATTGCTTTATATGATGAACAGATTTAATTCACATCTAAACAATGATTAACACACATAAAGGACATCAAATGTGGTAAAGACAGAAGCTCAAATGTGAGTGTGTGACACGCAAGAACCAATGAGATTGAGAGCCAATAAACAACAACATTGAAGTAATTAACCGAAACATATAACGGCCTGTGTTTATAACAATTCCCATCTATTTGCTTCAGAATAAATAAAATGCACAAGTTGCATAGACTACATTTATGGTGGTTACTGTTTCTTTTTTGGGGGCTTGAAAACCTATATGATTCCATTATATGGAAAGGAGGAGCCTGGGCATTCTGCTAAATATCTAATTTTGTGTTCTACTGAGGGAAGTCACATGGGTTTCAAACAACATGAATGTGCATAAATGATGACAATTGTTTGGTGTACTGGTTCCTAAAAGTCATGTGACTGAACACAGTTTCCTGACAGTGCTTTAAGACTGGTGTCAGAACGCTCTGTGAAATATTTTTATGGGACTGCCCACTCAAATGGCCCTGATATAAGTAAGATGTGACCTTGCCAAGCCTGCAGAGTTCACATAACATATAATGGGAATAGAGACCTTCTGCTTCCTCTGCAGGAAAACGGGAAGGGAGTGCTATGAGGTCACTTTCAAAACATGACTCCCATTCAGACAACACCACAGTGAAAGATTTGTTCCAGTTATTTGCCTGCTCTGAGAAGTCACTGTTCCCATGTTCAAAGTGTTGAATGTTATTCACAAAGCTCTTATTTTTTTATGGACCAGAACTGAGTGTAAGAATGAAAGTGACAGGGTTACAACACAGATTTCTTCTGATTTGACTTGACAAGCACTGAAATAGGTGATAAACATTCAAACGTTTGAACTTATGCTTCTCGTCTTCTTATAATTTGAAAGATTTCTCACGTAGCCCTCAAAGCGTATTCACTCTATAGCCCTTAATCCTGTAATTGTGGACAAATGTGGGCACAGAGGACTCAGGTGTTATTTTTATTTATTATAAATGTTATATCACTGTTTTCGATAAAGTTTTGTCTATCCATTTATGGTGTTTTTTTAATTTTGTGGGTATTTTTAAATTTATTTACTTGAAAAAGTACCTTATTTTCTATGTAAATTATGCTTATTTTTATGTTTTATTTTGTATTTTTTAACTACATTAAAATATCATTTCAATAAGTTCTTAGAGCTAAACCTAAAGATGAAGTGACTTTGCCGTCACCTGGTGTCTTATTTTGGCTTATTTTAGATTTAAATTACAGTTTTTCCCATTCATTTCTATGGGTGCCCATTTTTGACCCAAATACAAGATTAAGGAGTTTTTTTCACCCACTTAACATTGTAGAATTGAGTCAAAAAAATTGTATGTGTTCAGGAGGCAAACTTAGGAAAAGTAGCCAAGTCTTGTACTGCTCAGATCAAGGGAAGTATTTTTTTTAAATAAATCAAAACAATTTTGCCCACATTTGTCCAGAATACGGTTTTAGGGTTAAAATAGTGTGGTGGACAAATATAAACAAGTGTCCAGCATACGTGGAAACTTCATTTATAGTGTTCAGAATGCTTCCCAGGAATTACATCATGAATTTGGATCAATGTCCAAGTGCCCCGAGTTGGAATCTGGGATGGCGACTTCGGGAAGCTTAAATTTGTCGATACATAATTTCCATACTTCCATTTGTGTTATTGTGATGTTTCCAAAATGTGGATATTTTCCCTCTAAAATGTGGAAAAACATAATGACAAGAAAAAAGGGTAGGTGTGTCCTCAGATCTTTGTCAAATGCTGGATATGCTTTTGTTTTTGTGAGCCTGGCATGTTTGTAGCATGAGAGGCGCTGGAGTTCAGACAGGAATGTGTTTTTCCCCTCTTGCCTTGTAATTAGGCTGTTACCAGCAGGCAAACACAGTGATACCTCTCAGCTCACAGCTGGAGGGACGGGGAAGTCCTGCAAGCTGCAAATCAAGAGAACACGCTTTGAGTTGACAGGCTAGACTGTAGTAGTTGCAGGGACTGGAAACCTGGTAAGCCACATGGACAACATGCTGCATTGCGCCAGATACAGTCAGTTTGTCCAATGCAAAACACATTGAAGCATTCTGGTTCAGTCTCCACATGGTACCGTTACATTGCTCAGTCAGTGGAAAAACAGAGTTTGCCTGTTAAATGTGATCAAACGGTACTCAGTATGGTTTTAATTAGGCACAGCCTTTGCCAGCACCACTTAAACCAGTGTAGTGCTTCTGTTTTTTTTTATTTGTCTGCTGATTATATCCTGCATTCAAGCCGTTTGCTGCCTTTGTGCTTGAATGACATGTCCGAGCCTGGTCATATTAGCTCTGTGTGAAATAGGAAGTGTCTGGTGGAATGTGCCTGGGGCTCTGTGAAAACAGTTATGTGTAACATGCTTCCCCTCCTCTGTCAGGGTGTGTGTGTATTTTAACTATATTTCCATGGCCTGCTCTGTCTGTTGGTATTGAAATTTAGCATCCTAAAGGATGTGCAGAATATGAGTTATTAATAATATGAGAAATATGAGAGGTGTTTGTTATTTATTCAAATCTTATCAAATTACACTAAAGTACTGTATATTGGACGTTAATAATTACTGATATGAATGATAAAACAGCCAGCGCCTGAAAATAGGCTAATACCGAGCTCGGAACTATTTTCAGGCGCTGCGTCATATAATGACGCCTGCTGCACTCATGGTACGGCAGTAAAGTGTCTTAATTATTTCGCAGGAATGAGAGTATATGCTCACCTAAAGGATTATTAGGAACACCTGTTCAATTTCTCATTAATGCAATTATCTAATCAACCAATCACATGGCAGTTGCTTCAATGCATTTAGGGGTGTGGTCCTGGTCAAGACAATCTCCTAAACTCCAAACTGAATGTCAGAATTGGAAAGAAAGGTGATTTAAGTAATTTTGAGCATGGCATGGTTGTAGGTGCCAGACGGGCCGGTCTGAGTATTTCACAATCTGCTCAGTTACTGGGATTTTCACGCACAACCATTTCTAGGGTTTACAAAGAATGGTGTGAAAAGGGAAAAACATGCAGTATGCGGCAGTCCTGTGGGTGAAAATGCTTTGTTGATGTTAGAGGTCAGAGGAGAATGGGCCGACTGATTCAAGCTGATAGACGAGCAACTTTGACTGAAATAACCACTCGTTACAACCGAGGTATGCAGCAAAGCATTTGTGAAGCCACAACACGCACAACCTTGAGGCGGATGGGCTACAACAGCAGAAGACCCCACTGGGTACTATTCATCTCTACTACAAATAGGAAAAAGAGGCTACAATTTGCAAGAGCTCACCAAAATTGGACAGTTGAAGACTGGAAAAATGTTGCCTGGTCTGATGAGTCTTGGTTTCTGTTCTGTGAACCCGAATTTAGATGGTAGAATTCAGAATTTGCCGTAATGAGAACATGGATCCATCATGCCTTGTTACCACTGTGCAGGCTGGTGGTGGTGGTGAAATGGTGTGGGGGATGTTTTATTGGCACACTTTAGGCCCCTTAGTGCCAATTGGGCATTGTTTAAATGCCACTGCCTACCTGAGCATTGTTTTTGACCATGTCCATCCCTTTATGACCAGCATGTACGCATTCTCTGATGGCTACTTCCAGCAGGATAATGCTCCATGTCACAAAGCTTGAATCATTTCAAATTGGTTTCTTGAACATGACAATGAGTTCACTGTACTAAAATGGCCCCCACAGTCACCAGATCTCAACCCAATAGAGCATCTTTGGGATGTGGTGGAACGGGAACCTTCGTGTCCTGGATGTGCATCCCACAAATTCCCATCAACTGCAAGATGCTATCCTATCAATATTGACCAACATTTCTAAAGATTGCTTTCAGCACCTTGATGAATCAATGCCATGTAGAATTAAGGCAGTTCTGAAGGCGAAAGGGGTCAAACACAGTATTAGTATGGTGTTCCTAATAATCCTTTAGGTGAGTGTAGTTCCTAGCCATATCAGCCTAGAAAATCACTTTCCGTCAGTCTTAGTGCACGACGTAATCTACAGAAGAGTCAAGTTTTAAATAGGAAAAATATCGAAAAAATGTGGTCTTTTTTTTGAGAAAATGCTTATGGTCTTGATCCACTTCAATGATGTATGCTAAGCTATGCTAAAAGTGGTACCGCCAGAACCAGAGATCGGCTGAATGGATTCAGGAATGGTAAAACTCAACAGTTTAACTCTGGGGGAGTTGTAACATGAGCCTATTTCCAAATAAATAGGAGTATCCCTTTAAGACAAGTAATTTATCAGTCAGCAAAATTAATAATGCTACAATACTACAAGTGTGCAATACCACAATTACAATTTTGTCATTTAAAACAGAATATTAAACAGAGCAAAAAACAAAAATGAACAGAGAGAAAGAGAAAAGCAGGTGTGTCTGGGAACATACGCAATGAAACATTATACATTCAACAGCACAAAGGCCATCTAAGCGTTAACAGTAATGCATAACCCATTATACTGCAAAAATAATAAGATCATGAAATACAATAAGGCTCACAATTTACTTGTTATAAGCTGTATTTTTTCTCAGCCAAATCTTGTTTTGAAATGACCCATCACGCATCACGCATTACGTTCGCTGGAGAGCTAACCACAATATTCAGATGATCACAAAAACATCAGGGCTATGTGTGCAGTATAAAAACAACTATTACAATGATGTAAGACCAGAGCATGTTTCAGCTAGAAACTGTCATCTTGGCTTATCCATCATTGCTGTGACTGAATAAATATGCAATGCAACATGCATCAACACCATTACCTATCAGCCCATGTCAGTTATAATAATCTAGGACCTACCCTTGGCTCAAACCTTACAGTGAACACATATGGATCAAAGGCATGTTGTAGAATCAAACAGATGCTTTAGGTTCAGTTGCAGGTCACGAGCTTTGCATCTCCCAATCTACAGTACTTTTCATTTGTCTGATGTTTCTATGGCACGTCAATTTTGTCTTTTGTTTGCAGGTGTGCTGATTTGTCTTCTGGAGGGGCAACAGAAGGCTCCCTAAAATGACCCAATCAGTGCACATAACATCCAAACTGCCAAGTCAAGTATGTTTTGCTGCTCTCGAATAGAGTAGTATCGGTTCAAGATTAACTAAGCATCTGCTATGTTTGTATTGCAGTATCTGAGTGCCCCTTTACATTGCTCTACTGAGGAACGAACAGATCAAGGTGGCTCCTATTCTGTACAGACACCCTACGGATTCCAGCTGGACCTTGATTTTCTCAAGTATGTTGAAGAAATCGAGAGTGGACACAGCATTCGTAGAGCTAATGTAGAACCCTCGGAGGGGATCGCAGGGTGACCCGGGCAGACAGCGGAATTTGGGTATTGGTGGTACGGACCAGTGGATGGACCTCCACTGAATCCCTTTCCTCAACAACCAGTGAGAATGGCCAGACTAACCAACCTTTTCTCCAGAGCACAATTACATCACCTAGTAAATCCCAACCACTTTCTCCATTACCAGTGGTCAGTCCCAGTCAAACTACTTGGTCCAAAGTGCCACCACCACCTCCACCACGCAACCCTAGGGTAGAGAGAACACTTCTTGAAACTAGCCTCCGTCTGCAACAGGAGCAGAGTCAGTTTTCAAATGGTTTAGGCTCCAATTTGTCCGACCTTTCCAAAGTGAGTTCCAAAGCCAGGGACTTCTCTGTAGCTTCTTCCCAGCTTGCTTCAGATGCTCACTTGCTACAGATATCCCCTGTTGTACAGACCCCCCTTTCTGGGATCTGGACCAGAGCAAGTCCTCAGACATCTGGAAGGAGCACTCCAGCCTCCAACTCAGGAACGTTGCCTCCTGTGCAGCTTCAGACAGTGCGTGAACAGATGGCCACAGCCCTTCGGCAGCTGAGAGAGATGGAAGAGAGAGTGAAAGGAGTAACAGCTCTAGAAAGAGAAGTTGCCATGCTCCGTGCAGAAAAGGAAAGGTTGGCTCTGGAACTTCGAAAGAAAGCAGAAGAACTTGATTCAACGCTCAAACTACAAGTCTCCACTGATTCAGTAGTCGAAGCCCTTAAAACAGGATCCCTACCATCGCCTTCACTTTGGAATAAAAGGCCAGAAAGCAAAAGTGATGAACAAGATAACAAGCAAACCAGTTCTCCTGTAGAAAAAATATCCATAGCAGTAGGTAGTGACATTCCTCTTGAGGCTGTGGTAGTCTTCAACCGTCAAGCACTCAAGGATGCTGCTGTTCGAAACTACTATTGATGTTTGTCATGCAGCTATTGCGACTGAGGCTACTGTCATGCATGATGAGGGAATTCAGACTGGAGTGGATACAGAAGATGTGGCAGTCTGGGTAACAGAGTCCTTTTTCAGGGCTTAAAAGTGAGACAGAACGAGAAATTGATAACCTGCAGCACACAATCAAATTTCAACAAGAATCAATCCAGGTTCTTGAGACAAGATTGACTCAGACTAGCCAAGATCTTGAAACTTTAAGGGCTCAAGAACTTGAGAGGACATCCAAGATTATGTTGGACAAAGAGACAATAGCAAAACCAGAGACAGTCAATACCCAACTGCAAACATGTCCAGCTGAAGTTTGTTCAGTTGGAGTGTTGTTTCCAGATGTGACTGACCTGGAGTACATTTCAAAAAATGACCAAAGCATTCAAACAGATCCTGTGGAATCTTCAAAGGAAAAAACTGTGGAGTTCAGTAAGCATTGGTATTCAGTGGGAATGTCTCTACGTGACTGATACACAAGACAGTGAAGAACAGACAACTTCTGCAGAGAGTAAGCATTGTTATTTTTAAATGTGTTTATACTATGCACAGTTATTCCAAAGAAAAAAAGCCTAGTTAAAGAGGTTCCCTTGAGTTTTGCATTCAAAAACATCAAAATGAATAAGTAATAGGCTATTTTGTACCCTAGTTTTGAGTCTACCTGAAAAACGCTCGGTTTTTATGGGCGTCTCGCACTGAAGGCTTGGAAGTAAACGCCCACTGCTGTGAGTGGATAACAGTTTTGCATATTATAATGAGTTTCAACTCACCCGTCGATGCACTTGGGGGAAATTGTTTTAAAAACGTCCAATGTTGTAAAATGGCAACCGGAATGATTCGCCCATACATGTTCGACCCATAGTCCGTGTGTTGCACAATTCCTGTCAGATCCAATATAGACGGCACCGTTCTTTACTCTTAATCGGTCTGCAAATCCAGTCTTGTTTACAAAACAATCCTCAGTGAAATGAAGCAAACAGACGGACAATGTTTTACCTCATCAACTGGAGCGTCATTAAAAATAAAGTTTATCCATGCAACCCTATTGGAATCCAGAGGAAGCTTATGCAGCAACTCTTCCACAACCAGGCACTGCACAGTATTTTGTATTGTTCGGTAGCTCGGATCCGGTTTGTCATCACAAGGTAGGCATCTATGTTATTTTGCTATGCGTGTAATGCGCGAATCGGTGCGTGGGCGGGGCTAAACCAGCCGTGTTGAAGTGAGCCTTGATCATCTTCTGTGGGGGTGGTGTTTTATCCTCTTTGACGTCTTAGTTCCCCACTTTGAAAACGAGTCGTTTGCTGAGCCTGGTGTCAATAAAAGCTTATATTGGACTAACAAGGACGTTTTCAGTTCTGAAACTTACAGGATATTCTTATAATATGATGACCTCTTAGATGTCAAAAGCTCAAGGAAAATTTTATTTCTCAGTTCATCACCCCTTTAAGATAATTGCTCCGTATTTGCAGTGCTACTGTACTGTTGTAGGTAATGTCGCCTGTAACATGTTGCCAGTAGTAATAAACACAGCAAAAATTTAAAGCCTCTTAGCATTCATGTAATCAAAATCACAAGTCACTGCACAATCCAGTCAATTTAGAATGGATAAAATCAAATCCAACCATACATTTATTACTTGTGTAATATCATTTATCTCATAAGTATTGAGAATGTTTCATGTTGATTTAAATAAATCTGAAAAACCCCTTTAAGAGTGATTTCTTTGCAATAAAGTTGCAGGCCCTCTGAAATCTATCATGAAGAGGAAGGATGGGAGTGGTGCTGGTGCAGCTTCCAGTGGTGGCAAAAAGAGCTTGAAGTTCGTTGGAATTCTAAATGGAGGGTGAGTTGCTAGGGCAGATTTTTAAATAATAAAATATCGTTAGGCATGATAGGAAGTGCCTTTACTATAATAACATCAAAGTCATGCGTCTATGCTTTTATAAAATGGCAACAATAGCAATATGATAAAAATCAATTACTTTTATGAATTATAATAAATAAATTGTATGCCAAGTTAACAAATGTATGTATATCATTGGCTTTCAACTTGGCTCTTCCAGTTTGATGATACTATATGTACTGAATTTCTCCACCTAAATTCTTGCAGGTATGAGTCGACCTCTCAGTGAAGAAGATGAAGAAGAGGATGAAGAGAGTTCCTCTGATGGAAGTGAGGCTGGTGCATGTTCAGACAGCAGTGTGGAAGAAGAGGCAGCTTTAGAGGATACATCTGAGGAAGACATGAATATAAATGTGGATGAAACTGATAGTGATGAAAACATGCCAGCTGGGACTGAAGATTTAAAGGATCAGGCAGACAAAGTGAAGGAAAAGTAAGTTCATTTTTGTGATGACAGAGATGTCACATATCACAAAAAAAGTTTTGTCTTCTAGTCCACATGTCTCGGCTTTAAATGAATCTCTTTGCTAGCTTACTTCTAAAAATGAATTTTAAGCAAAAAACGAGGTCCTAAAATATTGATGACTCATCTTTACTACGTCGTTCAGTGCAATTAAATAATTAAAGCCTATTGGCAATTTAAAGGGGGGGTTGACTGCTTTTTTTCTTTGCATGATTGTGTTTATGGGGTGCAATATACCATGTATTCGATGTTTTTCTTTTTTTAAAAGTCTTATTTTTCATAAATTTCACCTTTGTCTGTCACGTTCTCCTCTGTCCCCTGAACGAGTGGTTAACTTCCTGATTCTATGAAAACACTCCCTCAGAAACACGCAGTGGGCTCAGATTGGTTAGTTTGGGCCGTTGTGTTGTGATTGGCTAAACTGTCGCTCACGTTGTCTGGAAGGTTAACGCCCATTACCTTTACGGGCGAAAGCGTGCATGCCAAAGGTCCAACCATGTAAATAAAGGTGACGATACTATGGTTCGATACTGAAGTATCAGTTTGAGGCAGAATCAGAGCCGAGAAAGCGTCGATAAAGAGTGTCAAGCAGAACCTCACCACACACTGCTCTTACTTAATGTTTCTGAATGATAATTTGCTAAATTTTTTAACTTTATACACGTTTGTTTTACACAATAGCATCTGATTGGCAACAATAGCAACTGACTGGCTACTAATGTTATACTCAAACAGCGTTGGCATGTTTACATACTTGATCAAAATCGAAAATAACGTCATAAAGCATATATACATGAAAAATACGTTTAAAACATTAGTACTTATACAAAATTCAGGTCCATAATGTTTGTACGCGTTTGTCGGAGAAACAAAATAGCATAACTAGTAGCCTACAGTGGCTATAAAGCCAGCGCTGGCATTTGAAAAAAAAAAATAAAATACAAGGCTACATCTGGAATTATACACGCAAATACATTTAAAATGATGAAGTCTTAGCCTACTTACAGGTTGTGGCCCAACAACTGCTGCCTCTGGTTTTAAAGTTGGATCTGCTTCATGTTTTACTAACAGGTTCTTGTTGAATCCGGTGTTGAATTCGTGGAGATTCTGGAAGTTGTCTTCCGGTAAAATGCGCAGCACAGAGAGCTAAATTACGATCGTCATTTTCAGGAACATAATCAAACATAAATTGTATCCATTGTTGACGAAGTACAGTGTCTGTGGGAAGCTCAAACACTGAAGACCTGACAGCTGACAAACAAAGTGTATCCATTGTTGACAAAGAACAGCGTCTGTGGGAGCTCGAACACGAAGACCACACACTCGATGAGCCGCTTAAATATGCGCATGCTCTTTTCTGCATATTCCGGAGAGAGGGTTGATGCAAATGTATGGGTTAGTGACATCTAAAACCCAGCTGTAGTCCCAGATAGAGTCGTTTTTGTAGGCAGTTATACTTCCTGATTTTTAAAAGACGATATCTCTGCTTACACTGAACTTTCAGCGCTGCAACTTGGCAGATACTGTTCATGCACCAACAGCAATATTACACACTATTTAAAATCAAAAAAGTGAAATCGCAGTCAACCCCCCCTTTAAAAAAAAAGTAATGAGCATCAAATGTGTCCAGAAAAAAGCAATCTCAGAATGCATTATGTTGAATTCAGTGATTTTTTTTTTTAATCCAAGATGGTGGATGAAGTTGGGAGAAATATATTTAATTCAATACTAAAAAACATTTAAGTTTGCCTTAAATGTGCAGTAAGCAATTTCAGAGCAACGCTATAGCCTATGTATAGACATATGTATATGTATATATATATATATATATGTAGAGTTCAGATGCAAAAGCCTCTAAATGCTATTTGAAATTTTCTTCTAAAATGACCATTTTTATTAAGCTTGTATATTTAAGTTCAGTAATTTCACTTAAATGACAATTAATAGGTAATCTTCATTGCCATTTAAGTGAAATTACTGAACTTAAATATACAAGCTTGATAAAAATGATCATTTTAGAAGAAAATTTCAAATGGCATTTAGAGGCTTTTGCATCTGAACTCTTCATATATATATATATATATATATATATATATATATATATATACACAACACTAAATGGACATTATCTTACAGGTTTGAACTAAGTGCCAAAATGCGTGAGGCTTGTCTAATTGTGAAGAACCACCTTAATGATGGATCCAAAACAGTGAAGAGTAAAGAAGTGGTAGGACACATATTACATGTTATATTCACTTTGTGGTTATCATTCCAAATGAATCAATTAATTCCAGTCTAACTTTACAATGATCTATTAAGTTTATTGTTGCTTTGTTAACGTCCACAGTTGTCCAGCACTCATACCGTTCAGCTGGAGTGGTTCCGAGTTTCCAGTGCAAAGATGATCCAGCCATTACGTGTGTCAAATTACCTGATGGCTTTCTCAGAGGTCTCCCCCATCCTTCTGGAACACATAGTCAACATGACCGACGGCAACGGCAACACTGCGTTACACTACAGCGTCTCCCATTCCAACTTCACTGTTGTGGACCTGCTGCTTGACACAGGTTAGTAGAATTTTTTTTCAGAATAACATGAGATTATTACAACCAGTACCTAAGTGTTCCTGAATTCATTCTTTTGCAAAGGAAGTAATGTAGTAAATGAATTCAAAGCAGCACTATGTCGTTTTTTCAACCTTTATAATATTTTTCCAAAACCCATGAGATGGTACATCGACTTTCAATAGGTTGAATGACAGGTCTGCCATAGCCTGACGGGGTCTGTATCACTTTTATTGGCACTCAGGGTGCGGGTAAGAACCCGAGCACAAAAAGAACTACGAAATTCGACTGCTTTATGGCATACGTCACTTCCTCAAATTCCAACGCGAGAGCCCAACAAGCTTTTTTTTTTTTTTTATTACCTTTGTATGTTGTCATGGCTGAAGCAGCAAGTAAAACCAAATGTTTGGTAGCAGCTACATTCTTGTGAGTAAATAATACTTGATTTGACCGACAAATTAATTGATCAGGATAACTATCCTATGTCTCCAGGCTGATCGTCATGTTTGTTACAAATTTTTCTGGTGAAAGTGTTTTGCCTTAGGCTATATTGCAATCGGATGTTTCAAATTTGCAGATTCATCTATGGTAGCTTAATATTATAATATTGACGACATGGCTATTATCTACCACACAAACATTGAATTGAATTTGCATATCCAGTATGTAAAACAGTAGCCAATAGGCTTACGTTACTATAAAGACGCTGGCTTGTAAACGTGAGCTATACAATCTTTTAACGTTTGAGAAAAAATAAAGCCCATGACACTATATTCATAAGACATGCTGAAATATATTAGCCTGGCAAGCCAGACCTATCAAGATGTTTGGTCTGGGAACTCACAACTGGCATACCTCAATCCGGGGGGAGGGGATAAAAGGTTGTCTTTCAATATCCCTCTGCATGCCATAGGATAGCGCTAACCAACCAGAGCAATGAATGGCTGTGGCTGAGTGAGTCATGAGTGAGTCCCATGCGTTTTCCCCATGGTTTTCTATCCAGCGGAGCAAGTTGATATATTAAACTTTTGCCTTATCCGGTCGTCAAAACTCTGAACACATCTTCCTTTTTTAAGAATGACTTAAGTGACATTCCCTTAACTCCAAGTCATCCGTGTCGCGGCCAAAGCCGAATCGAAAGGCCCAGTTCGCCAGCTGCATCTTGTTTGTTTTAAAGTATCAGGGAAATCACCCATGGAAATCACGGCGCAGAAACATCACAACTCGCCGTCATTGTGTTAAGCCCGCCCACCAACTCTATACACAATGTGATTGGCTGGACCAGAGTTTGGTTTTTCCACTTCGAAAGCCAGCGGAGAGTTGCTAGACCACACTTTGCTGCAAAATAATTTTTGCTGCCGCTAGGCTGCGCCTAGATTTCTAGGCTAAAAATATATGGATATATATAACACTGGAGTCTGCCCAAGATGTGAGAACTCCTTCCTTCTGCAGAGTTTAGGGCTATAACTTGTCAACAAATGCACGCGTGTATTCCATGACAGACCATGACAGATTTCACGACAGTAGTAGAAGACAATACTGTTTCCCAACTGTTGGGGGACCCAGACAGCAAAATTTCAAAAATAGCATAATGGGGCTTTAAGTTTGAGAACTTTTGGTGTCCTTAAAATATGCAGCTAGCACAGTTGAATAAAGGCCCATTTGTGCCAAGGACAATAACTATAATGATAATGATAAAGACACAGTTCCATAAATCGATGTGTTAAAAATCTTAGCATGTTGGCCTTCGAAGAATCTTAAAAGGGTGGTAAAGTTTGATTTCACTTTTCTAACTTTAGTTAGTGTGTAATGTTGCTGTTTGAGCATAAACAACATTATCAAAGTTACAACGCTCAAAGTTCAAAGCAAAGGAAGATATTTGCTTTTAAAGGAAAGGACTACAACAAACGGCTGGTAGGAACTATACGACATGACATCACCAACCCTAAAATTCACATTAACCCCGCCCGGGGAACACTGGATAATAGGATATTTTCCACTTGTGAACTGGTATTTACCAGTGTGTTGCATTCAAGTGCTTTTGTTGTCGTAATCTGGTAAAAAGATGGAGATCCAGACTTAGCTAAAACTATTTTAGACTGCTTAAGTCATCTGCAACAGAAAATGATTTATAAAAACTCAAATGGTAAATAATATGCTGTATATTTTCTATCTAGACCATGAATAGTATATATTTTTACCATTCACGACTTTCGCGTTGCTCTTGCCATTTTTAAAAGTTCAAAGGTTATCTCATCTCGGCAACTCGTCCATCAAAATATTCTACGACTTGCCCAGTGGAAAATAGCACATGAGGGGGTGTTCATGTGCATTTTCCACGTCGGATTTTGGTATTTAGCATAATTACCATAGCACGTGAACGCAGCATCAGTCCATGTTGAGAAGAGGAAGAGGGGTTTTCTAAAAGTACATTTGTGAGTCAGCTCAAACTTTAGCATCCATCTTTTCACATGCAATAGAAACTCACTCTGTGTGCATCTCACAACAGTTTCTACATGAGCGATTTATAGATTACATGACAGAATATCCTAATTGAAGATAGTTAACTCCAAATCAGCAACATAAATTCATCAACTAACCATTCAGAGACGTCCTGTTGTATTCTACATGTTGTCACTTCTTCTTGAGCATCTTCACCTTTGACTGACTCCGTTTTAACATTAAAGGGAGAGCAGTTTCTGTCATTTTAGTGTGTCTGCGTGAGGAAATCGCAGCTGCTAACACACAGAAGCTCTTGAAACCCCGCCCTCTGCAGCAGCTCATTTGCATTTAAAGGGCCAGGCATGAAGGTGCTTTTTTGCAAACCCTCAAAAAGTGACTGCAAAAAGAAACTTTAACATGCTATATAAAAATATCTGTGGGGTATTTTGTGCTAAAACTTCTCACACACACTCTGGTGACATCAGAGATTTATTTTACATCTTGTGAAAAAGTTCTGTCCGTGGAACTGAACTGTATACCTGCTACATACAATGCTGTTAGGACCTTCCACATGAGATCCTACAATACACCCTTTAGATATTCTAATTATATGGGCCATTTGGATGCACTGTCTGGCGGTATAGGTCAATTGATTCACCTATAAGTTTCTGCGGGCCATACGTCTTGTATGGGCTTTTTGGTTCACACCTTTACATACACAGTTTCAATTGATAGCATCTGAGGCACTGTAATAAAGTAAATGCATCTGACTAAAGAAAACTGAAATACACATAATCTTTTAGTATACACTGTATGGTATTGAGCTGCTGTCCAATGTTTGGGACATTGAGGCAACTTCAGGCAATGCATATTCAGCTTTGTGTGTGTTCATGTACAGGCATGTGCAATGTTGATCAGCAGAATAAAGCCGGATATACAGCTGTGATGCTGGCAGCCCTTTCAGCAGTGAAGGAAGAGGACGACATGGCAGTCGTCCAGAAACTCTTCCGTCTGGGCAACGTCAATGCCAAAGCGAGCCAAGTAAGTCATCCGGTTAATTAGATATTCATCTGCCATTATATCCTCTGCTAATTTGAGAATGACATTTCAAGTTACGTTCCTAAAAATGAAGCTTTGTTATTGGGTTTATCTATTGTTCCTTGAAGAATCTAGGATCCACAAAGGTTGTTTATAGTGGAAAAAGGTTCTTCAGAATATCAAAATGTTCTTTTAAGGACTATTCACTGAAAGATTTGGGGAACCTAAAATGGTTCTTCTATGGCATCACTGCGGAAAACCCTTTTTTGGAACTTTTTATTTTTTTAAGTGGCCAGCTTCCATTTTTGTACAACTCATTTGGTGGAAAGACTTGCTAAAGGAGATAAAACGGTAACAGAATGCTCTCCATTCAGTATGGAATACATGTACACAACCATTGAAAAGTTTGGGGTCAATCAAATTGGGTTTTTAGGGTATTAATAGTTTCATTAAATTGAAACACACGGATGCGGGTATTTTTATAACCGAGTTTTTCCTCCAGTGTATTGAAAAAAATCCAGTCAACGTGAAAACGCAAAAACACGCTATCAAGCGCTTTCAAGAGCATGCCACACCAGCAGGCGGCGATATAACCCTAACAGTAAAGCCACGTTGGCCAATCAGAAGCCGTCGGTGGCGCACAATCGGATACTCTGACGTTACTGAAGGCAAAAACTCTGGTTTTACTGTCTACAAGACAACACTGCAACCGGAGTTTCTGAAAATCCTCACCCTGGCAGGGGTTTTCAAAAATGATCGGTTTCAGTGACCTGATACCGCGTTTGCGTGTGGACGAACGGCCGAACCGCGTAGAAAAGTCACGGTTATAAAAATATCCGTGTCCACAAGGCCCTAAACACGCTCTTGTGTCAAGACAAGGCCCTAAACACACTCTTGAAGCTCCGGCCACTGTGTCGGGAGCTGCAGCTCATTTGCATTTAAAGGGCCAGACACAAAAAGATGCGTTTTTGCTAACCCTCAAAAAGTGCCAACTTTAACATGCTATGTAAAAATATATGTGGGGTATTTTGAGCTAAAACTTCACTTACACACTCTGGAGACATCAGAAATGTATTCTACATCTTGTGAAAAGGGCATTATAGACGCTTTCATCAGACGCGTTGCCATGGTGATGAGCTGGCCCAAAGTTAACTTCCGTTCTGTTAGTTTATACTGTTTATTGGATAATACGGCATTGACTGTATTAGATACTATATTAAAATAGCTAGGTTTATCCGAGTATCCGGTACAGTGTTTCCCATGCATTTATTAGTGGCAGCCCAACTCATTATCAGCGCTGACCGCCACATATTGATTTCCGGGTTTTTTACAATTTAAGGAAAAGTTGTATTTGACTGCAGAGTTGCGTGTAGCGCAGTATTCGCAAGCTCTCTCTCTCTCTCTCTCTCTCTCACACACACAAACACATTAACAGCGGCAGCAGAATGTATCATAACGCTGCACAGATCCATCCAACATCCTGTCATGTGGAGACCCGCCTTAAAAAAAGGTTAGCAAGCATGTAAGAAGCTAATAAGGAGAGATATGTTCACCTAAGCCTCGTCGCCGCGCTCCGCTCGCCACAGTTTTTTAACACTGCGGTAAATCAGACACGTCGGTAGAAAAACATCTTGTCTCCTATTTTTGTTCAACGGGTCTGGTAGTGTCACATTTCAGTTTGGCCAGGTAACATTTATTTTCTTTGACTGTCAAGAAATACCAGCTACTATGGTTATTTACTTGTTATGGATTGTCTGCGCAAGTTTGCCGGAAGTTAAGTTTGGGCCAGTTTTATGCACATGCGCAGTACCGCGTGTTTATGTTGTCACTGCTGAAAGCGTCTATACAACCCCTTTAATTGTCTAAATAGTCTTTAGGGGCTACTATATATCAGTTTTTTTTTAACAGATAACTGCATTTTTAGAGTGTAAGTTAATGAAAGAGGTGCATTGATTGCCAGACAAAAAGCCCTTTAGTTAAACGCTCCTGATCTTTCCGGCCTGTCTGTAGGCAGGACAGACGGCTTTGATGCTGGCTGTGAGTCATGGGCGGCAGGAGATGGTGCGAGCGCTGCTTGATTGTGGTGCAAACGTGAACATCCAAGATGACGAGGGCTCCACTGCTCTGATGTGTGCAAGTGAACACGGTCGAGCTGAGATCGTCTCCTTGCTGCTGGAACAGCCGGGGTGTGACATTTCGGTCGTGGACAATGTGAGTACCCCACCAATAGGTGGTTTGCAGTCACGTGATAGTGTTGACGCGCAAAATGCAGATGGAGGGCAAGGAGTGATGAGCGCAATGGACGAGATGGAGGAAAATCCGTACTGTACTACTTTAGACGCTATTACAAGAGAAATATAAAACTGAACTATTTTCAACTGAATTGAGAGATTTGCCTGCCATCGAGGCTGTAGATATCAGCAACTACCTCGTCTTACAGACATAC
Organism: Hybognathus amarus; assembly: GCA_030378365.1. Lineage (NCBI taxonomy): Eukaryota > Metazoa > Chordata > Actinopteri > Cypriniformes > Leuciscidae > Hybognathus > Hybognathus amarus. The sequence continues at coordinate 113,506 of JAQIUQ010001938.1, read as the reverse complement.
TTTGACGTAGTGATCACTGCACACGCACACACGGGCATTTTCCCATTCGGCTCCTCCCGACCACAGACGTAGGTTTGCAAAGCATTTTTCCCTGTGTTTTTCTGTCAATTTCTTGCATTTTCCCCCTTATGAACAATAACTTTTGGCACATCGATAAAACTCCTCATGGTTTGATCAATTTGAGCAACCATAAACGACGCAAAACATAGGCATTTTGAGTTTGTTTTAGTGCTTCCTAAACATAGAAAGTCACTTCCTGCCCTCCATCTGCATTTCGCGTCCATGGCAACGCAGTGGCGTAACGTCATATGAAAACAAGCTATACCTTCATACAACCATGATGTATTTGTACATGACAATACTGTATCCTAAAATTAAGCCATCCTAGACAACAACATAGTGTCGGCCCAGATTCGGGCCGTGTGGAATCCACGTGTACAAGATGTGGGCCGACGCCATGTTGCTGTCTGGGATAATTAATTAAATTGTTGGTCACGCTAACATTCAACTCAAGATGAACACACTATTTCTGACATGAATACATGGATGACCTACTACATTTGAAATACTTCATTCCACAACGCACTTATCTCAACTTGACCTTCCAATAGGCTTTATGTCGAGCGTCACCGTGACCAAACCGAAAAACAGGTTTAATCGCATCCGTTTGTCAGAGAAAGTGTCAACAGCCATAAGAACTGACTACGATATCTATGGATTTTTATGGTAATCAGCTAACCTACCTAGTTCACTTTGTTATTGGCGTTTTATTCCATTTAAATATCTAAACGTTACTGTAGAGAAGAAAAAAAAACGTTTAAATATCAATCTGCAAATGTGAGGGACATTTATTTACTATTCTAGTGTGACAAATAAATAGAAAGAAATTTTAGCCATGATCATTTGTATTTCCCTATGGCTAATGTTTTCAGTGTTATATTCTTATTATAAAGCCATCTTATACCTGGTTCAGATTACACGATTTTAGCCTGATTTTGGCACGATCCGTTTGACGTAGGGTGTCGTGGAGATTCGTAAACGACAATCGGGCATTGGGACACAAGATTCGATCGCATCATCTCGTATAGTGTGTCATAGTGGGCGACAATCTACGTCGCGTCTGCGATGCTTCATCGACATCACAACAGAAAAACTAGCATGTTTAATTTTTTTAACGGTCGTCCATGACAGTTCCGTCACATGTATGAGGTTGACCAATAGGAGCACAGAAGCTTTTCCGTACACGACTTTCAAAAATGGCGAAACGAAAAGAGAGACGATGGTGCTAACGTTAAAACTAAAAGTAAAAATATATAAGAAAACAATATTTTACCTCAAGTTCTCTTTGGAGGATTGACAGCCCACACTGTCCTCTTCTAAGCAATCCAGGAACGTGTCCATTGTCGGGTTTTCTTTCTTTTTTTACTTTTTTCTGAACACAGGACAGCCAATACAACACTCACCGCTTCATCCATTGTTGTTTACGTTCGTTTCCGGAAGTCACCCGCTACTAGTTTCGCCTTCTCGATGACATCACGCGCCGTTAAAGACGGCATGCTGGTCAGGAAGCAACTGTCACGGGTGTGTAGGAGTGCAGGCTGAAGAAGACGACCAAAGAGGCAAAAAGCTCAAATTCAATAACTTTACTTAAACTTCAAACAGGAATAGGAACAGGCAGGAATACTCTCACAACTACGAGGTAACATATACAACCATCAACAAAGACTAAATGGAACAGGGGGAACTAAATACATGGGTGAATCAAACATAATGAGGTGGAAAACAGGTGAAACAGATGAAACAAGACGCTGAACGGGAGGCTGATGAGGGAGTGAGTTCAGGTGTGCAGACGAGAGGATCGTGGGAAGTGTAGTGCAGGAGACGCAGACAGAACGGTGCAGACGAGACTGTGACAGCAACGTGTAGTCCTGAACATGTGTCTTGTCCATGACACGACAAGATTTTAGGAGTCAAAATCGCGTAATCTGACACAGGGACTATCGTAACAGACAAAAAAATTGTGTAATCTGAACCAGGCATAAAGCTTGTCATACTTGATTGAACCAACAAGACTTTGGGTTAAACATGCATAATAATCATTTTAATTTTCAATATTATACTTGAATGCTATAGAAGCTTGTTTCTGCATCAAGAGTAAAAAATTAAATAAAAAATGTAAATTTAAAAAGTTAGCATCTTACAAATATGACCTTTATAACACGCAATTGGGACTTTATAACAAACACAATTGCGAGTTTATATCACACATTTCTGACTTTATAACACACAATTGCGAGTTTATATGACACAATTGTGCAAAAAAAAATGTGAGATGAAAAGTCTTTACTGTAATTTTATTGTACTTTTTTGCTAAAATTATTACTTTGTCATTTTTTATTCTGTGGTGGAAACAAGCTTCCATAAGTAGCAGATAAATGGTGTATTTTAAGATTTTGATTTTATTGTTCTAAAGTAATCTCCTGTTGGCCATATACAGTATGTGGGGCCCAATGTTTGAAATCCGGTGCAGTCGCTTGTTCCATTATAGTAGGATATTGTACTGTATGTTTTCCAGAAAAATATGTTGCAGAATAAGTCACACGCATTATGATTAAATGTATGCCCTTTGGTCTCTTTCCTTTAGGATGGCAGTAATGCTCTCTCCATTGCCCTGGAAGCATCCCACAATGACATTGCAGTTCTACTGTATGCCCACATGAACTACTCTAAAACGCAGGCAGAAGTAAGTCCTCTTATGTTAAGTAGAACAAGCAGTTTAATTGCTTGTAATGGTCACCTTACAAAACTTGTTAAAGTGATGTAAGTAAAATAAAGATATTCATTCAGTAAAATGTAGGGCGAGACTTGATTTGAGCAGTTTGGGATTGATTAGGTCATGAATGCTACACACCAAAACAGAGCCAGATGTGAATGGGAGTTTGTTGAAGCAATGCCTAAATAGTTGTTTGATTACTGGTTAACATTACCCAACAGCCCATGCAACCTAATGGACATCAGATTAAAATTATAGTCATTTCAGAATGAAAATAGTATGCATTCAGATTTCATGTTTATTTTGAAAGTATGTACTATTAAAATCTGATGTGCTTCACAAAATGAATGAAAAATGATATGTAATAATTGAAATTGTATAATTCTGGTGAGAAATACGAAGATTATCATTGTGGTAACTAACATAACTTTTGTGTTTGTTCTTTGTTTAGGTATCACCTAAAGCCAGTCCTAGAAAAGCATGGCCCTCAGAGTGACACTGTATGGACACATTAAGTACAAAAACTATAATAGAAGATTAATAATGTCTATGTTACAAGTTTATATTTATTCACTGAATACTTTTTTATCCACATTTTATGCTCTATACCGCAACGTTACTATGTAAAATATTATGTAAACATTAATGTACGTAAGATCAAGAATTTTACTTACTTTTAATCTTGGTGTATTTACTATAGTAAATGTATTGTTCTACCATGATATCGGGTTTAAATAAGCAAACAAGGTATTTGGCATGATCACAGCTTGGCTGTAATGTTATTGTGATTTAAAAAGGTCACAAACTGAACATTTTATTTGATTAAATGGTTTAACTTTGGCTCTGCTCAGAAATAGTCATGTGCAAATCATAATAACATAATAACGTGTCCTGTTGTTCACATATGAGGACGAAGTATTACAGCAAATTAGGGTGAATCCTTCATCCTGTGTTTGAGAAACTCAACCCCTCAATGATCATTAATCTCACCCATTGTGGCTTGAACCTGTGACCGCTGTAATTACATGCTGTTTGAAAAAAGGGCAGCAGAAAACACCTACATGGACTCCACCCTTGTTTTCTACCACAGTTCAACATTTATTTTTTTCCTCCAATCTAATTGGATAAAGCTTAGAGTCAGCCATTACATACATAATCTGTCATGTCTGGATTTGGTGGTGGTATTGCCTTTGTGAACTAAAAGGACATTGGCTTTTGAAAAGAGGGATATGGACCAATGACAGAAGGGTTAAATAGAATTGGACTTTAAAACTGAAGAAATGATATCAGTCAGGAATACCTGCAAAACATATTAAGAAATAAAAAAAACAAGTGACATTTGAAAGAAAAATAGCAAGCTTAAAATCATGATCGTTAATGTGATTAACTAATCTGTGGTTACTCTGTTAGGACACTTACGTAAGATTTATTTTCCATTTATAATTATTTGTTGTCCGTCAGAGTTTGCTTGGTTCACTAACGTCAATACACTGATAACTGAACTCAGCACTTTATACAAATTAAGAAACCAGGTGTTGAGTTAAATACCTGTAAAAGTCTTAAACTAAACTAGAATGTTAACTGTAGATTTCAAATACAGACAATCTTTAATGTTGTCCAAAGATGCTGCAGTGACACTGTAAGCAGGCAAACATCTTTTGGTTGCTCATTTAAACATATTTTTATGTATTCAAATTGTACTTTTTTTTTACCATACTTAAGTATGGTTTTGTATCATTTTAGGTCTGTCTGTATTTTTGTTTGTCTATTTTATATGGTATTAATGCTTTGTTTAATCGAACTGTATCACGCTATGCAGCTTTTGCTATTCAAGTTATCATTTTTAAATGTACAATTAAAGGAACATTATTTAATGCCATGCAGTTACTCATTAAGAGAATGCACCTACACTAAAAAAGTGAATTCTGGTTATATAAAACATCACATTGACTTATACACTCGCCTAAAGGATTATTTGAAACATCAGTACTAATACTGTGTTTGACCCCTTTCGCCTTCAGAACTGCCTTAATTCTATGTGGCATTGATTCAACAAGGTGCTGAAAGCATTCTTTAGAAATGTTGGCCCATATTGATAGGATAGCATCTTGCAGTTGATGGAGATTTGTGGGATACACATCCAGGGCACGAATCCCCCGTTCCACCACATCCCAAAGATTCTCTATTGGGTTGAGATCTGACTGTGGGGACTGTGGGGGCCATTTTAGTACAGTGAACTCATTGTCATGGTCAAGAAACCAATTTGAAATGATTCGAGATTTGTGACATGGTGCATTATCCTGCTGGAAGTAGCCCTCAGAGGATGGGTACATGGTGGCCATAAAGGGATGGACATGGTCAGAAACAATGCTCAGGTAGGCCGTGGCATTTAAACGATGCCCAATTGGCACTAAGGGGCCTAAAGTGTGCCAAGAAAACATCCCCCACACCATTACACCACCACCACCAGCCTGCACAGTGGTAACAAGGCATGATGGATCCATGTTCTCATTCTGTTTACGCCAAATTCTGACTCTACCATCTGAATGTCTCAACACAGAGACTCATCAGATCAGGCAACATTTTCCAGTCTTCAACTGTCCAATTTTGGTGAGCTCTTGCAAATTGTAGCCTCTTTTTCCTATTTGCAGTGGAGATGAGTGGTACCCGGTGGGGTCTTCTGCTGTTGTAGTCCATCCGCCTCAAGGTTGTGCGTGTTGTGGCTTCACAAATGGTTTACTGCATACCTCGGTTGTAACGAGTGGTTATTTCAGTCAAAGTTGCTATTCTATCAGCTTGAATCAGTCGGCCCATTCTCCTCTGACCTCTAGCATCAACAAGGCATTTTCACCCACAGGACTGCCGCATACTGGATGTTTTTCCCTTTTCACACCATTCTTTGTAAACTCTAGAAATGGTTGTGCGTGAAAATCCATTGTGAAATACTCAGAACGGCCCGTCTGGCACCAACAACCATGCCACGCTCAAAATATCTTAAATCACCTTTCTTTCCCATTCTGACATTCAGTTTGGAGTTCAGAGAGATTGTCTTGACCAGGACCACACCCCTAAATGCATTGAAGCAACTGCCATGTTATTGGTTGATTAGATAATTGCATTAATGAGAAGTTGAACAGGTGTCCCTAATAATCCTTTAGGTGAGTGTACAGTATATCATAGCCCAGATCATATTAAGACATGAGAAATCTAAATACAAAAATAATATAATTATATAACATTTGCCGTCAATAAGCGAACCGACCTGCATTTGTATGGCCACCAGCTAGTCAAAATATATATATTTGATGTCACTGAAGTAGTAAACAATTAGCAAGGTAAAAATGAGTTCTGTTGCTTTATAGGCTTGAAGTATAGTTGATCACAACTAAAGAATAGTGTGCCTTTTTGGCATAGTTAACTTAGAAGTCTTGATGTTGCACCTAAATGTGGCCTTGAATCTGGGCCTTAACTCATGGTCTCAGGCTGGACCACAGTCTGTTTCTCCTGTTCTAAATTTGATCATTACCTCAACCTCTAATCTGCACGGTATCTTCATTACATAGAATTCTCAAGAATTGCATGGTTCTGAACGTCTGCTTAGCCACCGTACAGTGGCTCTGTCTTTGAAATGTATGCCTTTTCTCCATTTCAACTCAATTAAAATGAACTTTTTCTTGGACTAAGAGATCTGGGGCTTAGTGGGTCTTCTCTTGACTGTGCAACTTCAGTCTACTTCTTCAAAGATGTAGGTTCAACACAAATATGCACAAGAAATCTGTTAGAAGACAAAAAAAGGTGTTTAAATAGAGAACTTTAGGTAGAAATGTGTGCAATAAGCTAAATGTACACAACCATGAGCACAATTTTTGCTAAAACCAGAACGACGCCTACATTTCTCAATATTAGAACCATCTAAGGCCCTGTTTACACGAAAACATAAAAATATTTTATCGGATGTGCCTTTCGTTTACACGCGACGGCGTTTTTGAGGCTTAAAAACGCAAAAAAGTGAAACCACCCTCCAGAGTGGAAATCTTAAAAACGCTCCACCGTCACGTTCCCGTGTAAAGGGTAAAAATGCAAAAGTCTGCTTGACAGTGAAGGTTGTACGCAGGTGCGTGGACTTGGTGTTGCGTCACGGCATTTGCGTCACCATTTTCCATGCGAATTTCCCACACAAAACGCTGGCCTAAACGCAGAATAAAAATGATGACGCAACGCCACTTTTGCGTTTTCTCTTCAGAATCGTTTTCCGTGTAAACATAGCCTAAACTGGACTGTAGAGGACTGCTTAAGTGTTGTAACTTTAGACATTCTACCAAGGACACGACAACTAACAGTAAAGTACTAGTAGACTGTATGCTTTAGATCGGCGAACACTATTTTGATGGTCCAACAGACAAGTCAAATTATTCTACTAACCCTAAAACAACAGTCCACAAATACTCTGAGAGTTAGTTGACGTATATGATTGCAAAGTTATAGTTAGTAGAATGTCTAAACAGGACTATCGAAATAAAGCAAGGCCAACTTAAACGATTAAAAAATGTAAAAAGATTCATTACCATCTTTAAATCTACCATAAAAGTTCAATGAATACAAATAAAAAACCTGCAGTAAGACACTTTGAAAGCCTGTTTGGTAAATGCTGTGAATCATACCAGCTATTCATTCCTTTTGTTTCCCCAAGGAAACAAGTCCATTCACATTGCTAAACTGCATTCAGATCCACAGTGGATGCAAAATAAAAGGCAGCACAGCCATGTTTCAAGAACAAACAAATCCTCAGGTCACACACATTTCCTCCTGAAGTTCATCCTGAATTTATTGTATGACCATTTTCCACCCTCTCTCTTGACAAACTCGCTGGTCGTTGCCTCTTGTAACTTTAGGACTCTATAAATAAGCTCTGCTATAATCAGTTCTCTTTCGAGGTAGGTCTTGCAACATTGCAACATTTCCCATGACGCTTTGGGAAAACTCCCTAAACCGTCAAAACTGAAGCCAGCAATTGCAATAGCCAATGCCACAGACTCTTTCTCCTTCACTTTGAAGCCTACTTTGCTGTGGACCTGACTAGACAACGCAGAAGCAGTGATCCGGCGAGAAGATAAGATGTTTTTGCAAGGAATGTGCCGCATGCGTGGAGGGCCCATCAAGCTCCCGGACAAGCACTGACACATGACCTAAAGGACAGTTGTATTCCCATCCAAATAACTCCTTATTACTTCACTTTCTGAGTTCAAACTGCTGCCATTTGTGCTGGCTCTGGCCCCAATCCATGTGTGAATGCAGCGCTTTGCCCCTTGAGACTGGGATGAGCATTTCAAATTATCTCGATAACTGGCTTATCATTGCTCAGTCCCGCGATGTGCTGGCTTTCTATCCATCTTAAATTATTTTCACAAATATACGGAATCGCACAAACTGCAGTGTTCTGCGTTTGTATTTTCACGAGGCTCCAGCTGTTGACCGCCTGCCTCGCAAGTGTGAGATATTGTCATTTTTCCCAGACAGCATTTACATCTGTGCCAGATCCGCTTTCAAATCAGCAGATTTGCGCAGCACTCCCACTCAACATGCAGATCTGCACCAGACTTGTCTGTAGCTTCGACTGTGACAGTCGGATGTGCAGTCGGGTGTAGCGCCAATCCAGGGCAGCTGCGCAGACCATATGTGCCACAACTGAATCGAGTCCGCCCGCGGGTATTGGCCGGATTCGCACGAACTGCGCCATACGTGCACCAACTGAATTGAGATCCGCCCGGCGGGTGTGGGTCGGATCCGTGTGAGCTGGGCCATCCGTGCAACAACTGAAATGAGTCCGCCTGGTGGGTATGGGTTCGGATCCGCGCAAGCTGGGCCATCCGTGCAACAACTGAAATGGGCCGGATCCGCGCAAGCTGCGCAATACGTGCAACAAACGGAATTGAGTCCACCCGAGTAATTACCAGTGTTGTGTATTATGTGTTTATGGGCTGTGTTAAGTCAGTGATCCGCTTGTTACGAATGCACCATTGTGTTATATTTGCATATTCTCCTCTCATTGCATTGCACTGGTCTAACGCTGTGAATTCAAGCCTGTGCTGTCTTGGCTGATTGCGAAGTGACTGGTTGAGTGTCTCCACTAGGTCCGGTGACCAACCTAGGGATCGCTCGGCACTCTTCTACCTGCTTATGACACACCTGCTTTGGCATGTGCTTATCTATTTCCAGTTTCAACTCTTTTTTTAGATTTGGGGACTGTCTCTTTTTTAAAAAGCAAATTTTATACGTCTTGGGTTACTTTATGCAACCATGGTTCCGAGAGTAGAGAACAAGACATTGCATAAGTTGCCGTGTAAAATCTCCTCAGTGTCTTTGCATGTATGCTCTCTCTCATATAAAGATTCGGATGCAACAGCGCTCGGCACCGAACTATATAGTGGACGACTCCACCCCTCGCTCAAGTGCGCGAGCGCCATTGGCTATTGCAGTTGCAATAGTGTGATTCAAACAGGCTTCAGTATTTTCTGTGAAAGGAGTTTCCCTAAAGCATCAGCTAGTGACGCAATGTCTCGTTCCATACTCTCAGGGAACCATGGTTACGTTGAGTAACCAAGACCGGTAACCTCTTTGCATGGAAATAATAGCGGTAGGACATAACAGATTGACAGTGACAACACAAACATGAAAAAAGTCAACTTACAGTTTTGTAATTAAAGTTTCAGTTCAACCAAAAATAAAAACTGTCCCAATTACTCCCCTCATGTCAAACCCATACGACTTTCGTTTATCTTCCGAATCACAAATTTAGATATTAGAATGAAATCTGAGACATTTCTGTCCCTCCATTGTCCACACAACCATTTTGATGCGTCAAAAAGTCCATAGAGATCATAAAACTAACCTATATGAATTGAGCTGTTTAGTCCACATTTTCTGAAGAGACTTGATCACTTTATATGATCAGATTGAATTTAGGCTTTTATTCACATATAAACATTTAAAGCACACATGAGTTATGTTAAACGGAATCTTAATCATGCGGGCATGACCTGCGAGAACCAGTGAGGTTCATTCTCGTGTTAGGCAGCACATGAGCTTCCATGGTTTGTTCTTACGCATCTAAGCGTATCCGGTTAAGATTTTTTTGTCTACAGTTGAGCTTCTGTTTATGTTCGCGGATCTTATACGAGAATAAAAGCCTAAATTTATAACTGTTCATCATAAATGAAGTATCTACATGAAATTTGGTTACACTTTATTTCGATAGTCACTTCAGACATTCAACTAACTATAAGTAACTTTTCAACTACATGTCAACTAACTGTCATTAGAGTTTTAGTAGGCTGTAGTAGACTGTCAGGTTAGGGTTAGGCGTTAGGGTTCAGGTTAGGAGAACAAGTTGACTTGTTGCTAAGTATAGTCTGAAGAATATCTGTTGGGGGAATAACAAAATAAAGTGTTAGCAGATATTAAACAGTCTACTGATACTCTAATGATAGTTGGTTGACATGTAGCGGCAAAATTACTAAAGTGGATTATCAAAATAAAGTGTTACCTAAAATTTAGACTAAACTGGATAAGTTTTACAATCTCTTTACGGACTTTTTGCAGTATCAAAGTGATAGTTGCATGGACTGTCAATGGAGGGACAGAAATCTCAGACTTCATTGAAGATAAACAAAAGTCTTACAGGTTTGGAACGACATAAAGTGTTAGTTTACCCCAAAATGTAAAAATTGTCATTAATTACTCACCCTTAAGTTTTAATAAATGGACTGGAAAGACAGAAGAACTGACCGTCTAAATAAAGTCAGAATATAATATCTTGCTCCACCTGTGACATTCCTTCCCAGTTGACATCACTGGCCAAAGAGACTTCACTGACAGTTATTGAACTGAATTGAAACTCTGAATTGAACTGAGCTACACTATTACCTTCTGTAGAGCTGCTTTACATGAATAATACATGATATTTTCTGTATTGTTTAAAGTGCTATTTACACTCACCGGCCACTTTATTAGGTACCCCATGCTAGTAACGGGTTGGACCCCCTTTTGCCTTCAGAACTGCCTCAATTCTTCGTGGCATAGATTCAACAAGGTGCTGGAAACATTCCTCAGGGAGTTTGGTCCATATTGACATGATGGCATCACACAGTTGCCGCAGATTTGTCGGCTGCACATCCATGATGTGAATCTTCCGTTCCACCACATCCCAAAGATGCTCTATTGGATTGAGATCTGGTGACTGTGGAGGCCATTTGAGTACAGCGAACTCATTGTCATGTTCAAGAAACCAGTCTGAGATGATTCCAGCTTTATGACATGGCGCATTATCCTGCTGAAAGTAGCCATCAGAAGTTGGGTGCATTGTGGTCATAAAGGGATGGACATGGTCAGCAACAATACTCAGGTAGGCTGTGGCGTGCAACGATGCTCAATTGGTACCAAGGGGCCCAAAGAGTGCCAAGAAAATATTCCCCACACCATGACACCACCACCACCAGCCTGAACCGTTGATACAAGGCAGGATGGATCCATGCTTTCATGTTGTAGACGCCAAATTCTGACCCTACCATCCGAATGTCGCAGCAGAAATCGAGACTCATCAGACCAGGCAACGTTTTTCCAATCTTCTATTGTCCAATTTCGATGAGCTTGTGCAAATTGTAGCCTCAGTTTCCTGTTCTTAGCTGAAAGGAGTGGCACCCGGTGTGGTCTTCTGCTGCTGTAGCCCATCTGCCTCAAAGTTCGACAGTACTGTGCGTTCAGAGATGCTCTTCTGCCCACCTTGGTTGTAACGGGTGGTTATTTGAGTCACTGTTGCCCTTCTATCAGCTCGAACCAGTCTGGCCATTCTCCTCTGACCTCTGGCATCAACAAGGCATTTCCGCCCACAGAACTGCCGCTCACTGGATGTTTTTTCTTTTTCGGACCATTCTCTGTAAACCCTAGAGATGGTTGTGCATGAAAATCCCAGTAGATTAGCAGTTTCTGAAATACTCAGACCAGCCCTTCTGGCACCAACAATCATGCCACGTTCAAAGTCACTCAAATCCCCTTTCTTCCCCATACTGATGCTCAGTTTGAACTGCAGGAGATTGTCTTGACCATGTCTACATGCCTAAATGCACTGAGTTGCCGCCATGTGATTGGCTGCTTAGAAATTAAGTGTTAACGAGCAGTTGGACAGGTGTACCTAATAAAGTGGCCAGTGAGTGTATATAAATGTGACTTGACTCACCTTTCACGATCCAACCAATTCCTGATAGAATAAAATCAAGCCCCACCCTATACATTTCCTCATTAAATATGTTGAGTCCCTTGGAAATACAATGCAAATACTTGAAATGAAAATACACTATTTCGATTAAAACAGCATACAAGTTCATAAAAAATATGTTCCTTTAATAATACACACTTAAAATATGAACTGCAGGTAGTAGTGTGGTGTCCTTACGTGAGAGCCACACGAGCGTGGCTATCAGTGACGCTGGAATTCATGTTGAGACCGATACACGACTGCATTCATAGCACTGAAAAAGCTTAAGTTAAATGAGCAGTTAACAGGAAAAAGGGGGATGGGGTGATAAGAGCATTTCTGTATGTATGTGTAGAAATCCAGTCTCTGTATTCTGATAAGCCACTAACTACAAATTTAAAAAATAAAGACACATTTGGCAACATAATCAGTGTTCCAAAGGGAGCCGGAAAAGAAACATTACCTAGGTGTGGCACAATCCAAAATCTGTTTAATGAGGTTAATGAGCTACTAGGTTCTTCTCCGTTCTCAGACGTGTCCTTTCTGTTAAAAGTGTGCCGACATGCGCAAAATTACACAAAGTTTGGGGACAAGTCTGCTTCTGGCTGCTGCAAAGACACTCCCTTCCAGAAAGAGTGCGAGAAAGCATAAGATGGGTTCAGGGACCAGTATTCGGTCATTCCTGCTGAAGGAAGTGGAGAAGGGTGGGACTGGAGAAGGCCCTGATCAGAGGTGCTGTTGGAGGAAGTACAGTAGCATGATCTCGTAGTGCTCTCCGGACTCAGGACAGCGAATGCTGTGTCTCTCATTGGGGTAGATCTATGGAGGAAAAAGTAGGATGAATTATTTGGTTGAGGGGAAAAAAACAACATAGTAACATTGTATATTTGTTAATACTCTGTTTTCTAACCTGTAGCTGATATGGCTTTCCTGCACGGATGAGTTGAGACACCAGGAAGTTGGTGTGGAAAAAGTGCACGTTTTCATCAAGGAACCCATGTAAAATCAGTAATCGGTTTGGCCTTTAGGGAAAAAAACAAAACAAAGGAAAAATTTTTGTGTCTAGTAAGCACAGTGAAAAGATAACCAACTGCATATCTTAAATTTTACCTAGATTCCAAATAGGAAGAAAATTTTGAGACAGGTATTTTAACCTTATAAAGCCTACTGTATAAACTATCAATCGAGTAGACGAAAGAAGGCCTGTATAATATATGTGTGTATATATATACACACACTACCGGTCAAAAGTTTAAGATCGGTAAGATTGTTTATGTTTTTAAAAGAAGTCTCTTCTGCTCACCAAGGCTGCAATTTTTTGATAAAAAATACACAAAAAAACACAGTAATATTGTGAAATATTATGACAATTTAAAATGACCTTTTTATGTTAATATATATTAAAATGTAATTTATTCATCTGAAAAAAAAGTTGAATTTTCAGCATCATTACTCCAGTCTTCAGTGTCACATCATCCTTCAAAAATCACTCTAATATGATGATTTTATGCTCCAAAAACATGTATGATTATTATCCATGTTGAAAACAGTTTTTTTACATTTTTATTTCAGGATTCTTTGATGAATAGAAAGTTCAAAAGAACAGCTTTTATCTGAAATGGAAAGCTTTTGTTACATTAAACACACTACCCTTGAAAAAGTTTGGGGTCAGTAAGAATTTGTATTTTATTTTTGGGGGAAATAAATAAGAAATCAATACTTCTATTCATCAAGGATGAGTGACATTGATCAAAAGTTACAGTAAAGACATTTATAATGTTAGAAAAGATTCTAATTAAATAAATGCTGTTCTTTGAACTTTCTATTCATCAAAGAATCCTGAAATAAAAATGTAAAAAACTGTTTTCAACATGGATAATAATCATACATGTTTTTGGAGCATAAAATCATCATATTAGAGTGATTTGTGAAGGATCATGTGACACTGAAGACTGGAGTAATGATGCTGAAAATTCAGCTTTTTTTCAGAGGAATAAATTACATTTTAATATATATTAACATAAAAAAGTCATTTTAAATTGTCAGAATATTTCACAATATTACTGTGTTTTTTGTGTATTTTTTATCAAAAAATTGCAGCCTTGGTGAGCAGAAGAGACTTCTTTTAAAAACATAAAAAATCTTACCGAATCTAAACTTTTGACCAGTAGTGTGTGTATGTATATATATTAGAGCTGTCAGTTAACGCGTTGTCTAGCGGCGTTAACGCAAACCCATTTTAACGGCGTAATTTTTTTATCACGCGATTAACGGTCTTTTGTCCTCAGCAAACTTTGTAGTTTTTTCACATACTTTTGAACAGGACGCGGCATGCGTCCTGATTCTATGCAGGCCGTGCTCGCTCGTCATCCACTCAAAGCCGGCTCGACGCCGAAGCGATGTGTGCGGCGTGCCTGTTGTTTTGATTCCGGTGCTCAGCTAGGATCCGCTGCGCTTCAGTCGAAGAAGCAGCGAGAAACGTCCTGACGCGGCGCAAGCCATTGAATGAATGGGTTTCAGAGCGCAGCGCGAGGGCAGTCTCTGTGCCGACACACTCGTTTCAGCTCGCACAGCTCGGCCAAGTAGTAACGTTATGTTTTGAGTGGATGACGAGCGTGAGACGTTCGAAATGGATGCCAATGAGATTCTGAATGTAAAGTTTACTTTTAAAAAGTTGCCAAATTGTCCCATTGACAAGACCAAAGCGATCTGTATGTTTTGTCATTATGAACTGAGCTATCATCATCGCAGCACGTCCAGCCTGAAACACCACTTGATGATGGCCAAGCAAACACACACACACAAACACAGATGATGCAAATTCTCCACCCCTCGTCAATATCAGGACCTCGTCAGTATTTCTTTCACCCTTTTATTTGATGGGACAGTGTTGCATTGTGTGTAGAGATTATTTAGGCATATGTTAAGAGTGAAATTGAACACTATTCCAATGTTATTTCTCAATAATAATTGAAAAAAAAACATTTGCACTGAAACAAGCCAATCCACTTTTCCATGTTGATAAGAATGTAACAAAAAGAAATCAAAAGACATTAAGAATAGATAAAAATGTGCGATTAATTGTGAATTAACTATGACATTAATGCGATTAATCGCAATTAAATATTTTAATCGCTTAACAGCACTAATATATATATATATATATATATATATATATATATTTATAAAAATTATACAATTTTATTAAATTGATCAAATGGCTTTTGAGGAATATTTACTTAAAATCCAATCCAATGATGATTCAAAGATGTATACTGTATAGCATTATATTATTTTTAAAGCAACGCAACCTCCCTCCACAATAAAAACTATCAAAAAACTAAGCATTACTGAGATATAGAGTGAAAACTTATATTTATATGCCTTTTTTGCAAGTAGTGCGATACTGTCATAATGATCTCACTGATTTACATTGCAAGCTATTATTTCTTCATCTTAAATTCTGGCCATATAAATTTCAGAAACCCCACCAATCTTCTTATTTTTGTTCAGTTGGCACATCTGAATAAAATTATGGTGTTTTTTCCCTCTCTCCTCTAGAGTATAACCCCCATATTCTCATATCTCATCCATCAGGCTTTCATGGCTCAAATAATATTAAATATGATACTCAAAAAAAAAAAAAAAAAAAAAAAAAGCAAAATCCGGTCTAAATGCTCAAACTATTATACAAATAAGACTTTTCTGACCCTTTTAACAAAATCCAAGCAATTTTAAATGCTGGGTTTTTTTTAAGGTTAGAAGACAATCACTGAGATGAAGTTGTATGCCAAGAACACATAATCAGGGTGAAACAACCGTGAAACACGTCCTTTGGCCTGAGCCGCAGTCACTCACTCGTTGGGAAGTTTGTCGACGTGCAGTGCGACGGAGCCCGCCTCATAACCCTGCTGGTTATTTTCAGGCACGTCCATGTAGCGTTCGGTGTAGCCAGTATCGTATGCCATCCACACAGTCACAGGGAGCTCCTGGCTACGGCCACCTGGGGCACAGAATGGGTAACTTGCTTGAACACATGATCAGAACAAACGTACTTTTAGTCTCAAAGTACACACGTTTGAAAGTGTTTCTTCCCTTATATCCAAAACACAGAATCATACAAAAGTTAACTGATCATGATTACAAATTCAGAAAAGCAATTCAATCTCTAGTAAGGTGCATTTAAGACGCCACCTGCTGGTGAAAGCGCATGCATGGGTGGGGTTGAGGGACAGTTGAGCAAAAAGAAAAGACATTTTAAGATGATATGACATATCATTGGGGCGGCTGTAAATCTCACCTTGAAGATGTTTGGCCTGTGAATGAGGCCCATGAGAGAGAGGAATCCACCGTAGGACCAACCATGGATGGCAACCCGAACTCAAGTCTATGAACTTGTACTTCTCTGCCACAAACTGAAGCCCCTCCACTTGATCTTCAATCTCCACCTGCCCCTGAGGTTGAGGAGAAAAATAATAGGAATATGAATAAAGAGTACCGTATCTGCATGTTCCATGTGTGTATTACCTTCAACCATGTGAAGTACTCAAGACAATTTAAATGTTTCTTTCAAATACACCATTTTTTTACTTGCACAATAATGTTAAACAGTTAAAATGATTTATTTAATGTTTTTAAAAGAAGTATTACTTAAGGGTCCAGTCTCACTATTAACTAGCTGCTCATCAAAATATTACAAGGTTTTTTATTAGTAATTAATCATATTAATGCCTTATTCTGCATGACCTTATTGAACATACCTAATCCTACCTAATTTTTAAACTCAACAACTACCTTACTAACTATTAATAATCATAAGGAGTTTATTGAGGCAAATGTCATAGTTAAAAGGTAGTTAATAGCTGAGAGTTGGAAACTAATCTAATGTGTGACCAAATGTCTCTTATACTCACCAAAGCTGCATTCATTTGATAAAAAATACAGTAAAACAAATGTTGTGAAACATTACCTGTCACCCCCCTTTGATAATTGACATAAAATGCACTATACAAACTTAAATGGTTGTAATTCAAGAATGCTTTGGAATATAGACCTAAGTTTGGTCTTGTTTTAAAAACACAAACAGCAGATTATTACTAAAGTGAAAGCACTCAAAAAATTAAAGTATGTTAAATAACTAGTAAGTTATAATTTACAGTAAATCAAATATACTTTATTAATAAATATCTTTTTAATATGAAATAAATATTTTACAAAATATATTTTACTATAAAATTACTATAAAATGAAAGCTATATATCTAACCAAGTTGTGTTCCAAATTTGAAGTTGATATCACAAGAATTGACGTTCCTATGAGATTTTGTTTAGTCGTAGTACCAAAAATAGCCACTGGGTGCCATTAAACTCCATTGAATTTAATTGTATGAATTTTGCCATAACAAATTCATAAATTTCTATCCAATTATCACTTCTGTCACTAAATATGGAACCTTGAGACTCAGACCTTTCTGACAATATGTGTTTTGTCAAGATTGAATGAAGATTTTCATAATAAATTATGAAAGATGATGCCCAAAAGGGGAGGGGCCTAATAAAAAAACGTTTTTATGGTAACGCAACGTCAATTTCAAAACGGTTTCACAGGATGAATTACTAATGGTGCGACTCACACCGGACGCGAACAGCGCGTCAGGCGCGAATGATTTCAATGTTAAGTCAATGCAAAGACGCGTTTACGCGCGTAAAATTCCTGCGGCGCGAATGAGGCGCTGTGAAGCGCGGCGGAAGGCGCGAATACGCCTCATTTCGCGCGTCAAGTTCGCGCGAATGGAGCGTCTGGCGCGTTAAGCGCGAATGATTTAGTTAGTGCTATTTGTGCACTCACGCGTTTGACGCGAATTCGCGTCTGCCGCCCGAGTTGAAAAATCTGAACTTCTGCGTCAATTTGCGCGCGTGTTAACCAATCAGGAGCCTGCTTGCTTCACGTGGTGGCAAAGGGACATAATAAACTCCCGCTCGAATTCACTCATTCGAAATGGAGGAGAATTTTATTTTAGCCGTCAGCGGACACCCAGAGATCTATGATACCACATACTTCTATTGAGACAGGAATAAAAAGGACCTTGCTTGGAAGAGGATAAGTGAGGAGATTTTACAACCTGGTAAGTTTTAAGATGTACAAAATTTTACTTTTGAGTCACGTTATTGACCTATTGTAACCTATTGACCTATTGACATTATTGACCTACTATATTGTAAAGATGGACACGCAGCATGAGTTTGTAAGCTTTTCAAATGATACCTAATTTATGATAACTACTAAAATATGTGATATAATAATAATAAAAAAATTATATATATATATATATATATATATATATATATATATAATATATTATACTTTTTAGAGGACTTCTTACCTTACTTTTTAAAATATAATTTTATCTTTTTTTGTTGACAAATACTAATTATGTTTTATTATGAACTTTTAGCACTAAAAAACAAAGTTTCAATCATTAAAAGTGTGTGCGTCGACTTTTTGTGACAAAGGTCAGAAACTCCTGTAATGACGTGATTTTTTGAGGCGCACTCTTGTCATAAATTCATATATTACTCTTCATTCCTAATTTGTAAGAAAAAAACAGACCTAAAATATCTATTTAGGAGTCTTAGACCTTTCTAATGATATATAGTTTGTCATGACTAGATTAGGATTTAATAGTAATATAGTGAAGAAAAGTGAGGTTGCCCGTATACGGGCAAGTGACAGTTAAGGGGTTAAATCATTTTAAAATAGAATTTATTCCTGTGATTTTAAACTTGAATTTTCAACTGGCATTACTCCAGTTTTCAGTGTCACATGATCCTTCAGAATTCCAATATGCTGACATTTCTTATCAATTTTGAAACCAGTTTTGCCGCTCAACATCTTTTTTGGAAACCAATGATACACTTTGTTTCTGGATTCTTTGCTGAATTGAAAGCTTAAAAGAACAATTTATTATATATATAAATCTTTTATAACATTCTAAATGTCTTAAAAGTATTAATTTTCAAAAAAAAAAAAAAAAAAAAAACATCTGAATTTTTGAACCATAGTGTATATACAAGCGTTGCTAGCGTTCTGGGTGAAAGTTAGGCGGTTTCTTACTGATCTGAGACCAATCAGCTTAAGTTAAAACATTAACTTGTAATTATTAAGCAGTAGTCATCACCTAATACAAGTTATCATACAAATTGACTTCACATCACACATAAGTGACCTTGAATGAGCAGTGATCGAAATGAGTTGGACAGAACTGAAGGCGTCTAGAGTAACAAGTGGCATCATATGTCAGAGCCAGTGTGAGCTATCACTCAGTAATCATTTTTACACCTTAGCATTTCATGACCAACCATTCCAGCCACTTAAATTGCAGCATGATCATATTTGTGTCTATATAAAGCATTTATGCAACCGGTTTTCAACACATGCTGGCTGACCTTTTAAAAGCAGACCATAATGTGTTAAATGTGAGGCAACGGTTTTACAATTGGCATTAAGATGTGTTATGGCCGAATTGGATCACAAGTGTAAACGGTGTCTAAGGCCCTGTTTACACCTGGTATTAAGATGCGATTTGGTAGATACGAGTCAAAAGTAGAGGAAAGAGACACATGGGCATTTACTTTCAACCACTTCTGTACTGATTTCTTCGGAGGGAGGGTCTATGGGCAGGTAAAAGTGTGGGCTTTTTCAGATCTTTTTTTCTAATGGACAAAATAAGCTCACGTGCCCGGAGAAAACAGAAAAAATACTAAGCGCAGCATCTTTCATTTCTGCTCTGACAGCCACAAGACCAGCCAAACTCAGAAATCAGGAATGGTGAGAGAACATTGCGCTTGGTACATTTTTTTCTGTCTTCAAATGAAACTTTGGTCTCCAGCAAAAGTTGAAATCCAGTCTGGCTGGCGCACTCGCCATAATGTTTACACGTTAGATCAGTAGGCATGCGGCTATTCAAACATATTCGACCACACGAGCATTTACACCATGAAAGCAATCCAGCCGAATGAGTTTAACTGCAGTGGTCAAAAGTGGACAAGCTCAAAACATTTTAGACCCGTTTACACTTGTATTTAGCGTCGTCCACTTGTGATCTGATTAGACCAAAACGTATCTTAAAGGGTGGTTTCGGAATTTTGGACATCGGGCCTCATTTCCGAGTGAGCCTTAGTGTTATTTATCAGTAGAGACATTTTTTTAAAAAAATTATCCAGTCGTCCCAGTTGCTTAGTTGGCCGGTGCTAAGCTAGCGCGAATCAATGGTATCTATGCTATCTCTTTAGCATGCCATTAAAACAATTTTACCCACTCCACAGTTCACCAAAAGTACATCAATTATAACGCCAGACTATCGATGTAAATGTCTGTTGATAGAATAACGTTAGAAATCAAACTAAGTTACCCTTTATCGCACTGCAATAGTTATACTTTGTTCCCAGTATTTATCAGCATAGTCTACACAGCAGCGGCGGAGTGATATGTTACCTAGGCAACCGAGAGAGCCGGTCCACATGACAATCACGCAAGTGTATTTACATGCCGCTGACACTCGTCATCACTACAGAAACAGAGTTTATTTCAAGAATAAAGCAACAAGACATATAATTATGGACATGTTTGAAAGCCATGACAATATTTCGGACTTTGAAGACGATGAAGATTAGGAATGAGTGTTATTCAACGAACCATACATGTATGAGCCGGAATAAACCGATGAAGAACTAATCGAGATAGATGCTAAAAGGTCAGAAATACCGTTACATTATTGTGTCACTCTCCACAATGCCTTGAACTGTAATGTTATCTCTCCACTAACGTTAATTACACTATAGTGTCACTCTCCACAATGCATTGAACTGTAACGTTATCTCCACTAACGTTGTCAGTGTTGATCAATCAGTTATGAAAGAGTAGCTTCATTAGCTAGAGTTTAGAGTAGTCTGTTGGTGCATCGGGAAAGACGGCTGGAACTGCATTCAAACTCAGTGACTTGTTATCGTTTCGATCACTTTGTAACATTACAAAGTCGTCTGAGGCTACTAGCTAACTTGACGTTCGACTGTAACGTAGTGCGATTCTGTTGTGTATACTTTCCGGCACAGTTCTACTCCCGGAGCAAAGTAAAATTCCGCCGCTGCTGAGAAACTAGTTCCTGTAAATGTAATGCGATCATTGAAATATATTTTGATATGTCAAACTACATTGAGTAGTTTGATTTCTAACATTATTCTATCAACAGACATTTACATTCGATAGTCTGGCGTTATAATTGATGTACTTTTGGTGAACTGTGGAGTGAGTAAAACTGTTTTAATGGCATGCTAAAACAGATACCATTGATTCGCGTTAGCCTAGCATCGGCCAACTGCGCCACTGGGACGACTGGATGATTTTTAAAAAAAAAATGTCTCTACTGATAAATAACACTAAGGCTCACTTGGAAATGAGGCCCGATGTCCAAAATTCCGAAACCACCCCTTTAAAGGGATACTCCACCCAAAAAATGAAGAACGATTAGAATTTTTTTTTCCTACTGTGGAAGTCAATGGTGCCAAACAACCGTTCTTCAAAATATCTTCCTTTGTGTTCATTCAGAAAGAAACTCATACAGTTTTGCAACAACTTGAGGGTGAGTAAATGACAGAATTTTTGGGTAAAGTATCCCTTTAATAACAGGCCTAAAACCAGTGCCGCCACTCCCACCACGCGCATCACGTGCTGTGCGTCAGGGCACCAAGTGCTGAGGGGGCACCAAAATATCCTAATGAAAATCGATCTTCAAACTTCTTGTTATAATCAGATTCAGCGTGTTCTTCATCTTCAATCCCCAGCGGCACCGAGCAGAGAGCACGTCAGAAACAGCTGACAGGGTGTGTGTGTGTGTTCAGAGCCTCATTGGTCAGTCACCGCTCGTCAATGTCAGGATATTTGAGATAACCAATCAAATCGAAGTAGGCGGGCTTTATGCTCACAGACGCTGAGCGTGAATTTTAACAGTGCAACTCGACGCTTCAGTGTACGGTCAAGTGCGAGATAAGATGCAAGTATATATTTGGTAGGTTTTTTTTGGTCATAAATGTTAAACGAATGACAAAAAATAATTAGGCAAACTAATATAGTTTTGTCTAATTTCGCCATTTTTAACTGAAAATAGTGGCCTACGTGTAATAGTTTAGTCTACTGTCATTGTGAGGGGACAAGAAACATGAACAAAGCCTTTTTTATCATGTTAGGCACAGTGTGTGTACATATTGAGAATAAAATGCAACTTGTAGCCTTTGGTAAATTAAAAAAATCCAACTTTAGGAGGGAAAGAGACAGGGCAAGATAAAAACAAAGAGAAAAAGAGTGTGATGCTGACGAGGAGAGAACAATAATCAGCTGCCTACTGACACGGTTTTAAAGCTGTTATTATCGTTTTTTATTTTTATTTACTTGCCTTCACACCATCTTGAAATGCACATCTGTAGTTCAGAGAACTCAAAATTTTCTCGGGGAAACCCCGAAACCCCTAACCAGCCTGCATCAGATTCGGGACTATAGTGATTATAAAACCATGAAACCAACCAGGTAATGAAACTAGTTAATAGTAAGCATTACTAAAGTGTAACTTTATATATTTTTTATTTTTTATAAATCATACCCCCTAAATGAAAATGTTTTATTTTTGGAGGGGGGCATCATAAAGGAATTATGCTTAAGGCACCAAAATGGCTAGCAGCGGCACTGCCTAAAACGTTTTGAGCTTGTCAACTTTTGACCACTTCCAAACAAAGGAAAGTCTGCACCTCCTCGTTTGACCACGCCATATTCTTCCGAGTTGCCATAATAATAGTAGTAAGTTTAGTGACTATCTCTGGCCAAGCTATTTAAAAATAGCGGGGTTATTCTGGATACTTCATCTGGCGCGTGGAATGATGACGCAGTGAATGGTGACGGTTCTCTCGGACCAATCAGCAGTCGCCATTTTTTTTTCACATGACATTTTAGTACCGGCTCAGCTCGCTCAGAACCTTGCTGGAGGTGGTACAAAAAAAGTACCCGAAAGCAGGAACAGGTACAATTTTTACACAGTGGAAAACCAAACAAAGGCGAGCCGAGTCGAGCTGGTACTGTGAAGTGGAAAAGCGCCATTAGTCTAGCATCTGTCGCCAATACAGTCTCAACCAATACTATATGCTGCATGCATTGCATTTCATCTTTAATAACATGGGATTTTGGCCAAATGAAAGAAAAAGCTGAGCACTTGCATAGCTACAATAAACTTTTTAACCTTAAGTTGATGAAAACGTAATTTGATGCATTTTCTGCCTCAGACTGACGTTTTAATGACAAACGAAGCACGCGTTGGAAATTCCCCGGTCAAAAACCTTGTAACTCCATTTACTTGATGCCAATTAAATAATGATAAGTCTCTGGCCATATATAAAGCCACAATATCAACTCGGACAATGTGGTGTTTAATAATTAAAAAAAAATAGTGTTTTTTCCATTTCCTGAAAGTAGCATTTCCACCCGACAGCGACTATATAATAATTAGGGCTGCAACTAACGATTATTTTAATAATCGATTAATCTGTCGATTAATTTGTCGATTAATCGATGAATCGGATTAAAAAAACATTATTTTCCAATCCTTTATTAAAAAACAGAACTAAAAGGTGCAAATTCAGTGATCCAGTGCAAAAAAATGGACTAACAAAAAACATACACATGTATGCTTTACATCTGCCAAATATATAGGCCTTTTAAAAAATAAAGTGCACAAAAAGATGCATATTTTCTTTTTTAAAGGGGCCTGAGCTGTCAGAACAATAAATTGATAAAAAAATACAGAAAAATACAAATCAGAAAACTTAACAGGATTTGTTTGAACGTCAGAACTTGTTCTCTACACCACACTCGCACACACTCACAAACTCACACTTACAAACTTGTGTTGTGTTTTTGTCAAAGATGTTATAATCTTTAACAAAATGTTTGAAACTTTTTAACAAGCAAATGCACTTATGATCATTTTACCTAGGTAATAATAGCAATAATAATAATTATATCAGAATATAATATCTCTAGTTTATCCTAATATTAATTATAAATACAATGAATATAAAATATAAATACAATATAAAGTAATATATATATATCAAATACAATGGATTGACCATCTCCTATGGTGTAAGGTATTTTTCCGCTCATCCTTTCCGAGCATATAGTGAAGTCAGTGAGTCATTCAGAGTAAAGTTTGAACAATTCAGTGCTTCAAATAGTGGAAAAAATATTCCCCTTTGTTAGGCAGGCTACTTGGACAGACAAGAAAGTGTTTTCATCTGTCTATCTGATTCAAATCACAGTTTTCTAATTCAGTGATAAGAATTTAATTGTTGTTTTTATTTATATCATATAATATGCCTAATTATGTATTACTATAGTATCAGAGAATGTCTAGTAGGCTATGTACCAAATTACTAATGCTCAGACACACTCGGTCTCTCTCGTGCGCGATCTTGGACAAACGCACGCGCGCGCGTACTCGGACACACTCGGTCTCTCTCGTGATCACGGACGCATACGGTCTCTCTCTCGCTCCGCGTGAGCCGATCTCGGACACATTCGGTCTCTCTCTCTCTCGTGATCACAGACACACTCTGTCTCTCGCTCCCACGTGAGCGATCTCGGACACACTTGGTCTCTCTCTCTCTCGTGATCACAGACTCTCTCGGTCTCTCGCTCCGCGTGAGCGATCTTGGACACACTCGGTCTCTCTCTCGGATCATCACGGACACACTCGGTCTCTCGCGATCATCACGGACACACTCGGGTCTCTCTCTCGCGATCATCACGGACACACTCGGGTCTCTCTCTCGCGATCATCACGGACACACTCGGGTCTCTCTCTCTCCGTGACCATCACGGACACACTCGGGTCTCTCTCTCTCTCGCGATCATCACGGACACACTCGGGTCTCTCTCTCGTCACATCATCACGGACACACTCGGGTCTCTCTCTCTGCGACTCATCACGGACACACTCGGGTCTCTCTCTCTCGCGATCATCACGGACACACTCGGGTCTCTCTCTGTCCGATCATCACGGACACACTCGGGTCTCTCTCTCTCGCGACCATCACGGACACACTCGGGTCTCTCTGTCGAGATCATCACGGACACACTCGGGTCTCTCTCTCTCGCGATCATCACGGACACACTCGGGTCTCTCTCTCGCGATCATCACGGACACACTCGGGTCTCTCTCTCTCGTCGACCATCACGGACACACTCGGGTCTCTCTCTCTCGCGATCATCACGGACACACTCGGGTCTCTCTCTCGCGATCATCACGGACACACTCGGGTCTCTCTCTCGCGATCATCACGGACACACTCGGGTCTCTCTCTCTCTCTGAATCATCACGGACACACTCGGGTCTCCTCTCGCGACTCATCACGGACACACTCGGGTCTCTCTCTCGCGACCATCACGGACACACTCGGGTCTCTCTCTCGCTTGATCATCACGGACACACACTCGGGTCTCTCTCTCCCTTGACCATCACGGACACACTCGGGTCTCTCTCTCTCTGCGACCATCACGGACACACTCGGGTCTCTCTCTCTCGACCGATCATCACGGACACACTCGGGTCTCTCTCTCGCGATCATCACGGACACACTCGGGTCTCTCTCTCGCGCGACCATCACGGACACATTCGGGTCTCTCTCTTCGCGACCATCACGGACACACTCGGGTCTCTCTCTCTCGCGAATCATCACGGACACACTCGGGTCTCTCTCTCTCCGCGACATCATCACGGACACATCGGGTCTCTCTCTCTCCTCGTAATCATCACGGACACACTCGGGTCTCTCTCTCTCGCTGACCATCACGGGACACACTCGGGTCTCTCTCTCTCTGATCATCACGGACACACTCGGGTCTCTCTCTCTCGCGATCATCACGGACACACTCGGGTCTCTCTCTTCGCGATCATCACGGACACACTCGGGTCTCTCTCGCGAATCATCACGGACACACTCGGGTCTCTCTCTCGCTGATCATCACGGACACACTCGGGTCTCTCTCTCCGTCTGATCATCACGGACACACTCGGGTCTCTCTCTCTCGCCGACCATCACGGACACACTCGGGTCTCTCTCTCCGTGATCATCACGGACACACTCGGGCTCTCTCTTCGCGACCATCACGGACACACTCGGGTCTCTCTCTCGCTGAATCATCACGGACACACTCGGGCTCTCTTCTTCCGTGACTCATCACGGACACATTCGGGTCTCTCTTTCTCTGTACCATCACGGACACACTCGGGTCTCTCTCTCTCTCCCTAATCATCACGGACACACTCGGGTCTCTCTCCTTCGCGACTCATCACGGTACACATTCGGGTCTCTCTCTCGCTTGAATCATCACGGACACACTCGGGTCTCTCTCTCTCTCTCTCTACCATCACGGACACACTCGGGTCTCTCTCTCGCTTGATCATCACGGACACATTCGGGTCTCTCTCTCGCGATCATCACGGACACACTCGGGTCTCTCTCTCGCTGAATCATCACGGACACACTCGGGTCTCTCTCTCTCGCGATCATCACGGACACACTCGGGTCTCTCTCTCTCGCGACTCATCACGGACACACTCGGGTCTCTCTCTCGCGATCATCACGGACACACTCGGGTCTCTCTCTCGTGACTCATCACGGACACACTCGGGTCTCTCTCTCGTCCGATCATCACGGACACATTCGGGTCTCTCTCTCGCTGACCATCACGGACACACTTGGGTCTCTCGTCTGATCATCACGGACACACTCGGGTCTCTCTCTCTCGCGATCATCACGGACACACTCGGGCTCTCTCTCTCCGCGATCATCACGGACACACTCGGGCTCTCTCTCTCTCGCTGACCATCACGGACACACTCGGGTCTCTCTCTCGCGACCATCACGGACACACTCGGTCTCTCTCTCGCGATCATCACGGACACACTTCGGGTCTCTCTCGCGATCATCACGGACACATTCGGGTCTCTCTCGTCGCATCATCACGGACACACTCGGGTCTCTCTCTCTCGCGATCATCACGGACACACTCGGGTCTCTCTCTCGCGATCATCACGGACACACTCGGGTCTCTCTCGTTTGACAAATGCGAACTCCGCGATTGAGCGACAGTGCGTGAGAGAGACCGAGAGTGCTCCGCGCTCAACTCAAACTTTTTTTTTAAAATATATATACAAACATTTCCGTGTCGCGCGACGCAACGAATCGATAATGTAATTCGTTGCCAACTCTTTCAGAAATCGATTTTAATCGATTTAATCGATTCGTTGTTGCAGCCCTAATATTAATATGATGTTGTTCAGAGTCAAATGTCTGGCTACAATTGTAGACTGTCAGTTTTAGTTACCATTTTGTTTTTAAGGGCCCCCTCAAACTTAAGGCCTCTTTGGCACGAACCCTCTTCCATCGATGACCACCACTGCATAACCCAGAGATGCCAACGTGTTCAGACGCAGATACTTCACACCCTTGTAGGAGTTATTTACTAACTGCACCTGAAAAACAGAAAAGAAAAAGGGAAACATGTTAAAAGTAGACATATTAAAGAATTTAGCTGTGTCACAAACCAGAATGTAAAGACATTCAATTCAGTACTGCATATAAAAGGCATAGCCCACTGTAAAATAAAGTGTAATCACTTACTCAATCACATTGTTTGTATTAAAAATGTATATACAAATATAAAATATATTGTGTATAAAAATGTCCCAGTTGCTTTTTTTTCATGCAAATACAATAAATGGTGGGTGGAGCTTTCAAAGAACAAATGGCACCACAACAGTTTTCATTAGGCTTGCAAAATTCTGGGAATTTTCAAAGATGGAAACTTTCCATGGGAATAATGGGAATTAAGGGAATTAACAGGAATTTATGGGAATAAACGGGAATAAAGTGGGAATTTTCAAAGTTGAGGGTTGGCTCTTCATAGGGAACTTAAATATAGTTGAGGAAAGTATATTTTAGCATAATCTTGACTAAAACAAACAGATGCCATTCAAATACACTTGAATATCCATGCCATTCCACAATCACAATCCGATGAGTGAAGTAGGATGGCGACAAGTGACTTCGGCGCTCGTTTAAGAGAAAGAATGAAAGCCCCGGTCGCGCGCACACACTCTCGAGGTCTTCAAACTGTCTTGCTCTCTCTCCCTCCCTCGTGGCTCACGCATATCAATGAATTGAGTTGACTGAATATCTTTGAGAATACATGACTAGGGCCCTATGATTTCTGCGATCATGGAATTCGGAATTGGCAAATTAACGCAGAATTTAGTGTTAATGCGGAAAACTTTAACTTTAAAAGCATACTCTTTTTACGACTAAAATAACAGTCAAGATTATAAAATGAATTCCTAAAAATTAAAATGGAAAAAACGGAATTCGGGGAAAAATAAAACGGATTTCATAGGGCCCTACATGACGGTAAAAGGTTGGTAGACCAAAGTTTTTTTTTTCTTTCTTCTGAACTACCACTGGTTGTGAAGTGTGCTAAAATAACGTCGCCTTATCATCTCTGAAAAGCGCTCCACACATTCAGATGACATAAACCACACTTTCAATAAAAAAAAAAATCTATCCGTTAATGACATGTCCGATTCGCGAACTAATGACTCCTTTGAACCAATTCACTTTAATGAATGGTTAAAACAACTGATCTATCCAACACTGAACTCGAGACATAAAAGGAAACACTTTACAATAAGGTTCCATTTATTAAAGTCTTGTTAACTACATTAGTTAACATTCTATTAATATTATCGCAGTATATATTGTGGAAAAATGAAATATTGCAATGCTGTTTTTTACCAATATCGTGCAGCCCTAATTCATCTAGTAGCAATGCTGATAAGTTAGATACTAAATAAGCTACCTCATGGTCTGTTTTTCTCTGCCTCCTGCAATGTTTTCAAGATCATTCCAGTTGTTCAGCTAGTCTTACTATTTATGTATCTGTTCATGCCATTACATTAGTATTCTTATTTCTTACAAGCTCTTGCATTGCATTAGTATTCTTACAAGCTTATTTTACAGAGAAATGCCACGTGCACCATCCGATGTTCTAATATGGAATATTTCCAAAATTCCCCGGCTTAACTTCCCATGGAAATTTACCGGAAACTTTCCGGAAATTTACTGGAAATTTTCCGCCCCTTTGCAACCCTAGTTTTCATAGAAAAGCAGAGCAAAAACAGTTTGTATTTAAATATTTCCATCCAATGGGTTGTGAACGCCTGAAACCATATAAATTAATCAGTTAACTGAACCAATTAAGTTTCATGAACAAATCAAGTTATACAGGCCAAATTGACCATTTTCTTATTGTTATTATTTTGGAGCTTTGAAAGACCCAGCCAAAGGAACATCCCGAGGGTGAGCAAATGTCACAGTTTACATCTTAATGGGCAGTTTTCCAAAATAATTCTCAGCCAAACCAACCTGTGGGCCGCCATACACAAACAGTATTGTGGGGTGTTTTTTGCCTGGTTTCAGGTTGTGTGGTTTGTACAGCATTCCATATACGGCGTAAACCGGAATTGGCAGGGAAGCTAAATATCTCAGGAGGGACATAATCAGCTGGACAACCTGCACAACACAGACAAAAGCCAACAGGTTATTACAGCATGTGTTATTCTTTCCAACAGCTGTGCAACATCACCCTGACCTCACCTGTAGCCTCCATCATGCTCGCCCAGAACTCCGGCTCCTTGTGTATGGGGTCACTGTCAGAACCCGATCAGTTTGTAGACATGAACACATGGAGGCGTGCTCACGTTACTGTAGTGGCTGATGAACATGTCAAAGTTCTATATTGAAACAGATAGTGAGAGTGAGACAGCCGGTCATGGATGCTTCGCCAAGATATTGTAAAATAAAGCTTCTTCAGTTTTGTTTTATACTGCAGGACAGTTATCAATTGTATGTGTATGGTTTTGAAAAAACAGAATAATTATCAATTATAAATGTTTGCTAGTTTAAGTAACACTAATGTTTATGCAATTTGGAAAAAAAATAGGGCTGTCGATCGATTAATCACATCCAAAATAAAAGTTTGTGTTTACATAATATATGTGGGTGCACTGTGTATAATTATTTTCTAAATATTAATACACACACATGTATGTATATTTAAGAAAAAAATATTATTATATATGTGTGTGTATTTATATATATAAAATAATTATACACAGTGCACCCACATATGGATTAATTGCGATTAATTGTTTGACAGCCCTTTAAAAAATATATTAAATTTAACATAAACCATGAATAATAAATGCTGTAAAAGTATTGTTCATAATTCACAGTACTATTGAATTAACTAACATTAATGTATTCAATGTATTGTAATGTGTTAGTGAATCCATCTATTTTGCTCCACCCATGCACGCCGTAAGATACAACTCATGATGCAACAATGTGAAACACTTGACTAAAACTAGGGCTGGGAAAAAATCGATTTGAAATAAAAATCGAGTTGGCAGGTCAAATCGATTCATATTTTCAAAAAATCGATTTTTTTGGATTTTTTTTCTCCCCCTCTTCAGTATAGTGTAACTTACATTTTGCATTCACCAAATCTTCCTTCAGGGTTTCCACAGTTTGGTTACGACAGTCAATACAATGAAACTCTCTCAAAGATGATTCAATGTTCCTATTATTATACTTGATCTGTAGATAAACGTCTATGGTTTCGCATAAAACAACTTTGTCTTGCTGGAATATTGCTGTAACTAAATCATGACGTTACTTTCTACCGGGTGTCTGTTAGAGCAAAACAGTAGTCAGAGCACTATTGTTCTTCACGTGCACAGTAATTGAAATTTAAAACTGTTAAAAGTAAAGGTTCAATGAACGATTGCATAGCTAGATACTGTATCTTATACACGAATCAGTATTTGATTTCCTTTGTGCTTTGAACTGTTCAGTGCGGACTGCGGAGTCGACGCGCTGGGCTCATGTCTGGGCTGCGCGCTGTGACTCCATGTGGCTTCAAGCGCATCATTCAGCGCTCGGAATGCGCATAAGCGCTTTGTGCCGCGGCCCGCGATGTATTGGAGCCTTTCATATCATAATACTTTTGCGCAATGAAAGATTATTAATAGCCTTTTCTTGTTCTGTCCTATCTATCATATGTTACTGTCTCATTAAACAGCTGTGCTATACATTTAAAACATGTCTCAATTGTATAGTAGACCAGACTATATAATAATTGATCCTTTTGATTTTTGTTATCTTGTTTTTCATGAATGTACAATACAAAGAGCAATGTGTAAAGTTTGACCAGATTTAGTGTTACACTTGTCTCATATTTGTTCCCCACTAAATGTTTTTTTCCCCTAAATGTTCAGATTTTATTCAATATTGTGCACTTGTGAGTTTTCTAGACTAAATTGTACTGCTGAATTATCCATTAATCTAGTTTATAATAGCATTTTTGTCATAGATTATGATCATATTTTTTGGGATTTGTTGTTTTTCTTTATAATGAAGTTGTATTAATTAGATTGTGTTTAACACACAAAAGAGTATAATAAGTTCAACACAGAGAGTTATAGAAATTCTACTTGATAAAAAAAATAAATAAAAAAATAAAATCGTAAATCGTAAATCGAAGTATTTTATAAAAAAATTGCAGATTTTTTTAAGGGAAAAAAATCGCCCAGCCCTAACTAAAACTGTAAAAAAAAAGTGACAAATTCTGGATATTATAAGCCGAGCATTTATGATTAACTATTAATTTTCTTCAGGCTGGGATTCTTTGCCAGAAAGAAACAAGCTTCAGCCTTTTTTTTTTTTTTTTGTAAAAAAATAATTTGCTATTTTTGTACGTTTCAGAATGTCATTTTGTCACCAATAATTTGGTACGCGCACACACACCTGGCTAACAGAGCAGCTGTGAGAGAAGCCTGGCTTAGTAAGTCTGACGATTTCTCCAGGAGATTCGTATCTGACAACATAAAGATGGTGCTCAAGCGGAGTATCTTTTGTGCCCTGGAAGTACACCAGTTTGGTGTCTTCGTCTAACCCAGATCTGCAAATACAGAAGAAAGAAAAATGTAAAGAACGGAAATTTGTGCAAGACATTCGTATTTTGAATTTGTTGAATAATACAGCAAACCTTTTGATCCGTGTCTAGCCAAGACTTCCCCACTCTCCACTTGTAATAGTCACCTCCTCTTCTATCTGGCATTTAAAATCATCTAATAATAATGAAAAAAAAAAGGTAAGTCATTCATATTACAAGGCGCCTTGCTTACATTTAGATAGAAGGCCAAGCCATGGTTAAAAAAGTGACCACGTAAATATGGAGGCCCAAACCTGCAGAAATGAAACATAAATACTTAAATAAATATATAAAATGGAAAAATAAATAAAATAGTAAATAACTTGACAAAACAAAGAATACTTTTTTGGTTAAAATTAATCCTGAATGTATTTTGTATTACTCTTTCCTTAATTTACTTTATCCTATATTTATTTTTATTCTTTGAAATTCTTTTCTTATATTTATTATTTCTGGAAACGAGGGAGGCTCCAGTGGTTGAGAGCTCACATATAGAAACATTAGATCTAGTGATATAGATTGGAATTGTGCGCAGGATGTGACAGATCAACTGGACAGATGTACAGTATTTTTTTTTTTTACTGATCGTTTTACATTAACATTTGTTCATTTAGCAGACACTTTTATCCAAAGCAACTTACAAATGAGAACAATAGAAGCAGTTAAACTAACAGTAGAACAACAAACGAAAGTGCTATGACCCCTCAGATAAATTTAATGCAGTTGTTTTTTTTTCTTAGAGAATAGAAGATAAAAGAGAAAGTATTAGTATTACAGGATCAAGTGCTGTCAAAAAAGATACGTCTTCAGCAGTTTCTTGAAAGTGGCTAATGACTCTGTAGCTCTGGTTGAGTTAGGCAGATCATTCCACCAGCAGAGAACAGTCATGGTAAAGGTCAGAGAAATAGATTTTGTGCCTCTTTGAGATGGTACCACAAGACAACATTTGCTGCAGAGCAAGTTTCTGAATGGCAAATAAGTCTGAAGTAGTGAGTTTAGGTAAGAGGGAGCAGTGCCAGTGGTTGTTCTGTAGGCAAACGTCAGTGACTTGAATTTAATGCGAGCGGCAACTGGCAACCAGTGCAATTTTGTGAGGAGAGGAGTGACGTAGTGCTCTCTTTGGCTCATTAAAGACAACTCTGGCTGCAGCATTCTGGATCAATTGTAGAGGTTTGACAGAGCAAGCTGGAAGACCAGCCAGGAGAGCATTACAATAGTCCAGTCTGGATAAGAACAAGTGCTTGGACAAGGAGTTGTGTAGCATGCTCTGTTAGGAAGGGCCTGATCCTCTTAATGTTGTGCAAGGCAAATCTGCAGGCAGCAACG
Organism: Hybognathus amarus; assembly: GCA_030378365.1. Lineage (NCBI taxonomy): Eukaryota > Metazoa > Chordata > Actinopteri > Cypriniformes > Leuciscidae > Hybognathus > Hybognathus amarus. The sequence goes on along the minus strand of JAQIUQ010001938.1, from coordinate 80,006 downwards.
GGTCTGTGAAATTCAATTGATCATCAATTACAACCCCAAGGTTCCTAGCTGACCTTGATGGAGTTATGGATAATGAGCCTAGCTGAATGGAGAAGTTGTGAAGAAGTGTTGGGTTGGCTGGGATCATAAGTAGTTCTGTTTACTTGTGCCTGTCAAGTAGATCCATACTCAGTACTTCGCCTTAGTAGGGCTTGTAAATTACAGAGGTAGTTTATGTATGATTCACAAAACAGATTTTGTTTTAATGCTTTATAATAGAGGTTGACCGATTTGTCGGTTTTGCCAGATATCGGATCAGCGACAGCTGATTGGTGGAACTATCGTTATCGGCAAAAATCCACACCGATAGTTTTTTTCCGGGTTGCGTCCGTTGCTGGAGCGGCTGAGAGGGCGCGCGGTCTTTACACCGCACGTGAACGCTCAGAAGAGACTACTGGCATTATACAGAGCGAGAGCGGCCTCTAGAGGACAAACAACAAAGTATCACTGGCTGAGTTGCTTACGGTAACACGCGAGGCAGCGCGCAGCACAGAGAGCGCTGACACTTCAGATGCAAAACGGTATGAATACAGAACACTAAAATGGTAAATGGACTGCATTTATATAGCGCTTTCCATAGAACCAAATGGCCACCAAAGCGGCTACTAACAATTTGCCTCACATTCACCCATTCACACACACATTCATACACCGACAGCGTCATGTACTAAAGTACATAATGCCAGATTATAATTATTAAGTAATTAATTTATTGACTAGATGCTGCATTATCAGAGAAATAACAGCAGTATGTTTTTTCTGTTGAGTCTGAGAGGAATAACATTAACGGCTACCTCAAGCGACTAAAGAAATGTAACAAAAACACACACACAGACATGACCCAAATGTTTTTATGTCACAATTGTTATTATCTATTTCCATTAGTTTATATGCGACTGGACTGGTCACTTTTATGCGTTCATTAGCCAGAGAAGTTGCATATTTAAAGCTAGTGATGTGATTGCTTTCTCAACATGTTCATGCAGCCGACAGAAACATCATAATCAGAAATCATTCGATTTCAGTTATTGTTTATCACTTCAATATATATTGCTATTTTAATTAGATAATCAAGTGTTCTAAAAGAGAAGCAAATAAAGTGAGTCTATACAAGTAATATAGATCTACATTTATGTCATTTTAATGCTATGGCCTTTGCTGTAATTTAAATATCTGGCCATCTTTCAGCATGACTCTTTGGATTTATATGAAATGGTAACACTTTACGAATAAGATTCCATTTTTAGAGTCAACTAAGTGTAGAAGTATTTTTTTACTGTTTGTTAATTTCAACATTTAGTAATACATTTTAAATTTAGTTTTAATTTTAATTTGATCTGTTATTACCTAAGTTAATGTATTATAAACTAACATGAAAGATCAAGGTACAATTGTATTACTCAAATAATGATGCATGCAGTAAAACTGTTTATTGTATATTGCAAAATGCATAGTCCATGAAAGCTATATTACATCCTTGTTTACAAACTTGTGACTTGCAAAGTGTTACCTGAAGAAATTTACAAATGTTCTAGGTTATAGCTAAAAAAAAGAGTTTGTAGAGTTTGTTCTGTAGATGTTATATTTATTTAATTTAGCACATTTCAGTTCAGTACTGTTTTACTTGGAGAGTTATGTTTATTTAAAAAAAAAAATTGGTTGAATAATCGGTTATCGGCATGCATGGTCAAACCTAAATATCGGTATCGGTAAAATCCACTATCGGTTCGACTCTCTACTTTCTAATAGTTTAAAAACTATTTTGAATTACTGATTTTTTTTTTAATAAAATTTCATGAACTATTGATTGGCTAAGGATTGTATAATGTTTAATCATGTTTTACGTTTTTAAAATGGCATTAAGAAAATCAATATATTTTTACAATTTAAGGTGATCAGTCAGGGTTGCCATGGCTTGGTGTCACATTTTTTCCTCAATGTATTGACTAGCATGGAAAGCAAAAAAAAGCTGCCTCTGTGTAGGGTAAAACATAATTTACAATTTTTTATATGAATGGTATCATGCATAATTTGCTTGACTGGGTGTCAAAACATTTTCACTAATTCTTTTAATTTGCAGTGTCGTTTTCATTGCATCATATCTGCATATTTGCACTTCTGATCAAACCTGGGCAAAGAGACATCGACAACTGCATGTTTAACACTGACCTTCTGAAGGACTATATTCTCTGGACCACTGCTGGCAGCCTGGCTGTAAGAGACTGGTTATTCTGTACAAATGGCAGAAGCCCGTTTGTGATTCGTTCACCCACAGGAAGCTGATCTTGTCATTAGTTGTTTGAATGAAGGGATAGAAGATATCATGGACCTATTGGGAAATAAGACAAGAAATGAATACAAAACAGTCAAAATAAACCAAGACTTTGGTAATGTTTGAAATAACATTCATATAGTATTTTCGAATTATATAGTACGCAAATGTTCAGTGCGCATAGACCCTAATGACCATCTACATTTGGAAAAAGGGAAAATGTTTATCCCAAAATGAACTCGCATTATGTGTACCGTTTCACATGTTGCTTTTAAAAGATTCACCCTGAGTATTTTGTGCAGTTTGCAGTAACTAGTCCTCTAGTATAACATTCCAGAATACACAGACTGTCGTGCAAAAGTTGGGGGATCAGTAAGGTTTTTTTTTTATTAGATTTTTCTTTAAATGCTTATTAAGGCTGCATTCATTTGAACAGTAATATTGTGAAATATTAAAATTGTTTACATTTTAAATTATTAAAATTACTAATAAATAATTAAACTGAATATTTACCAGCCATTACTCCAGTCTTAAGTGTCACATGATCCTTCAGGAATCATTGCGATATGCTGATTTGGTGCTCAAGAAACATTTCTCATTATAATCAATGTTGAAAACCATTGTGCTGCTAAATATATTTGTGGAATGGTGATTTGACACTATAATTGGGATTCTTATTAAAGCACACAGCATTTATTTTAAATATTAAAGACTTTAGAATGTTAAAACAGGTCACTTTTGATCAGTTTAATGCGTCCTTGATCAGACTACTGGTAAATGGGCAGATTGTTTTGCTCATATGTGACTACACTTATACTTCTTACGTTGATCCAAATGTCAGTGATCTCCTCATAGATGATGAAGGGTTGGACTCCCTCAGGCATGGCCTCCACATGCTCCTCCCACTGCGGATCATCCATGCTCACGGGTATGAAGAGTGCTGGTGGTAAAAGCACTAACTGAAGCTTCTGCTGACTGCGGTCTAGTAACACCGCCCAAGCACTGGAACGAGAGAAAATGAAGCGAATTAGTTATTTTGTTATCGTTGAAATATTATAGTTATTAATATGTTGAATTAATTTTTATTTGTACATTCTGTTTTATTTATAATTTCAGTTGTTTTTTTATTTTATTTAGTTTAGTAAAAATTACCAAACAAAACTATAAGTTTTTTTAATTAAGTTTCCATTTAATTAAGTTTTCATTATATAAGTTATTTTAGTTTAAGTTACTGTAGTACATCAAGATAAACTAAAAAAAGTTTCCTTGGCTGAAATAAAAAACATTTTCCATATGCTTTTACATAAATTATACATTTATATATACTTAAAATAAACCTTGACTGAAATAAAATGAAGTTAATGAAACTATTAACGCATGTACTATAAACATAAGTAAATACAAATACAGCTGTTCATTGTTTATTCATATAACAAGATTTTAATAAAGTATTAATAAATGCTGTAATGCATTTATTAGTGCAGTTCAGTATTAGTTGATGCTAAGTAATGTAGTTAACAATTGTTAACTAACAAACCGTATTGTAAAGTGTTACCGGCATGTTTATTAAAGAGAAAGAAGCCCTAATCGAATTAAGGCCTAATTCCGGCTTAATCTAAGCCCTGTCTGTGAAACCAGGCCTTAGTTTTAGTTAATAAACCCATCTATATAAAACTTAGCAATTAAATAGCCAACATGCTAACTAATACTAACAGTACTAACTAATAAATTGTATTAAAAAAAAGCACCGGACAGAAATTCATGACAGCAAGTTTCCATGTGCAAATGAGGTTTAAATGCCACAGTGGAAGATACATTTGATTTTTTAGTCATTGATATCTTAAATTGACCTATTGCTCAAACCCAGCTAAAGCTATAGACTGACTTCAGGCGACTTGTTTTATGACTTCGTTTTTATTGTGTTTCGTTTTTCCAAAGCTTTTTAGTCCCTGATCACTTGAGCACTTTTATATGGGAAAGAGAATTTTTTTTTTTGTGTGTTCACAGAATTTCTTTCATACTAAGATATTAACTATTAAAGTTGGAAATATTGTGTAAATATTTGTACGGACATTTGATGAACAGAAATGGAATAACAGAGTGGATGTGGTGTGGTCACCAGCTTTCAGTACTTTAGTGCATCTCATCCTCACAGACGGAGCTAGATTTGCCAGTTCTTGCTGGGAAATGTTTTTCCAATCTTTCACCAAGGCCCTTGCAAGTTCTCAAACACATCTGGTAACATGTGGTTTGGCACTGTAAGGACAATCAGCTGTCCTTCCTTTTAGCTCCGTCTTTCGTTATGGACATCACAGTTATTGCTCTAGTCACATCTGCAGTCCTCATGCCTTCTGCTGCAGCCTATACCATGTTCATCCAGGTGATCAGGAACCCATCTTTCTCCTGCTGTTTATCCCAGTCAGTAGAAAGGTCTCGTGTGTCCCAAGTTCTTGAAACCGTGACCTTAATTGTCTACCCCCATTAATCTGTTAGTGTCTTAAAGGGGTGGTATAATTCCCATTTCAAGTAAAATAAGTCTCTGAAGTCCCAGAGTGTGTACGTGAAGTTCTAGCTCAAAATATCCTACAGATATTTTTATATTAGCATGTTCAAATCAGTCACTTTTTGAGGGTGAGCGAAAACACACCATTTGTTTGTCTTTCCCTTTAAATGCAAATGAGCTGCTGCTCCTGCCAAAGAGGGCGAGAGATTCAAGAGCTAGAATCATACTATAAAAGGCTAAAACTTTTAGCCTTTTATCTTTAAACTGGAGTCGGACAAAGATGGAGAGACTCAAGAAGAAATGACAACATGTAGAATGCAACAGGACATTTCTGAAGGGTTAGTTGATGAATTTATGTAGATTATGTGTAGTTATCTTGTAGTCTAGTCATTAGAGCCCGAACCGATAAAGGATTTTGAAGGTCAATACCAATACAAATATTTTTGGGGTTTTAAAAACCGATATTCCGATATATCGGCCGATATTTAAAAAAATGTATTTCAAAAACGCGCAACAAAACATTAACAGATTTCCCTAACATTAGTTATTTGTAGTTATTTATGAGTTTTAACTAAAATAATAAAATGCATTTTAAAAACAAACTTGTTTCTTTTATTGTCCTAACAGAACAGACTGATGATAGTGGCATTAGCTAGCTTTATGGTTAGCTAGTCTACGATGAGCCATAATTTAGCAATGGATTAAGTCATACTGCAAATTGTAAAACATACATTTTCAATATAACAGGCCAAGGAGAGATGATACGTCTCATTGCTATAACTGTCACGCGCTATTAAAAAAATACTTCAGTCACATTGTCAAAAGTTAAAAGGACAGTCAGTCAACTACACTGTAACAACGTAATTATTACTAGCTAATTCCGCTTCACTCTCGACTTAACAGCAGCAAAACTGGACATGATAGTCACAAATTGTAGTCATGCCTATTTGTGTTAAGAGAACTGATGGAGATGTTCTTTTAATTGTTATTCAAGCAATGTATGTATCGTGACCAACTCAACGAGTGTTGCCAACAGGGACGGTGTAGAGTGCCCTCTGGTGGACAAACTATACAACTCCAACACTCATGACATGGTTCAAGCGTGTTCCGTCCGTTTTTATTTTATTTTTGAAATATTCATTTATCGGCCATTATAACTGCCGATACCGATAGTTTGGAAAATGCCTAATATCTGCCGATAATATCGGCCTGCCGATATATCGGTCTGGCTCTACTAGTCATTGATTTTTTTTTTTTAGTTTATATCCACCAATGGGTCAAAACATTGAGGGCCCTATCTTGCACCCGGCACAAATGACTTTATACACAAACGCATTTATCATTCCTATTTTGCACCAGCGCAAAGCGGGATTTTCGCATGTCTGTAAATTAGGGAATGTACTTGCGCTCCCTGGGTGGTTCGGCGCAAAAAAGAGGCGTGTTTCGGCGCAAACATTCCCCGGTGCTATTGCAGTTCCAGAAAACAAATGCGCCACTGACCAGAAAAAACCTAGTCTAAAGTCAGTGGCGCATTGCTTGGCCATAATACAGAGTGAACAACTGCGACTGATTCTCTCATCTACACAGATGCATTTTACTTTTTGCAAATGATACGTTATTATAAGGAAAACTATTAAAACACAAGGAAAATTATTGTTGTGTTCATGACAATAGTAAAAATAGAAGCTTACACATTCACCCAAATTATTATATGCATGTTTAACCGAAGCTAATTTGGGTGTGTTTGTCCCGTCCCCAATGTCACTACTCTTTCTTTTATGGCCATGACGAGAACATCGATCTCTCTCGGCTGTGAATTCGAATGAAGCGCGTCTGGTAAATGCGCGCTATAATAGTGTTGCACCATGGACCAAGCGCACCTCGTTCATCACACTCTTAAAGGGAATGTGAGATAACGCTCTGATTGGTTTATTTCACTGTTACGCCCAAACCACACCTCTGAATAATGAAGCTACTTCAGACCAACTCCTTTTATATTTGCGCCAGGCGCAAAAGGCATTTATTCCGCCGGGAAAATAGTAACAGCACCGAGATCCGCCCACAAAGTTACTTGCGCTTTGACACTTGCGTTTCAGATTGTTAAAATAGGGCCCTAAGGCCTCGTTCACACTGTCAGTGAAATGTGACCCAATAGCTTGTTTTAACGTGACGTGCACGACACTGCGTTGCCATGGCGCGAAGATCAGATGGAGGGCAGAAAGTGAATTTCTATATTAGGAAGCACTATAACACACTCAAATGCCTATGTTTTGCGTCGTTTATGGTTGCTCAAATCGATCAAACCACAAAGATTTTTTTATTGTGTGCCAAAAGTTGTTGTTCATAAGGGGGAAAATACAGAGAAATTGACAGAAAAACACTGGTAAAAAATGCCTTGTAAACCTAATTTGCGTCTACGGAGGAGCCGAATGGGAAAATGCCCGTGTGTTTGTACAGTGTGGAGTGATCACTTCGTCAAATGTGAGTTAATACATTATTTATGTGGCTTATAATTATATTATTCAGGTGTTTAAATACACTTATGTGGCTGTTTGTGTAACGTGCCAGTTTCTGAACTTTGTAAAGTCAAAGCATGTCTGTAAAGCCCTATTCGCACGGGACTTAGTATTATCTGGTGACCTGTAGTAATGTGTAATAATTGCGGAGTTTGTCTGTTAACTTAATCCTGTGCGAAATCGGCCATGTCTGTAATTTGTAAAGTAATAATTCCCCCGCAAATTACCTACTATATTTCGCCGAACACCGAAGGTCCTGTGATAATATTAGTCCCGATGCGAATTCGACATCTCTGTGATTTGGCCGAATCATATATAATTTTTTCAAGGTTTTTGTTTCATCTGCGCCTTTTTATCCATCTTTCGTGGATAATAGAGGCTGAGTTGAAGTGTTTAATAGTATTTTGGGTGCGGGGTCATATCGCTCAGTACAACTAACTCATACAATTTGCAGAAAGAGAAAGCTGAAAACCATAAGAGCAAAAACAAAAAGAACGATTAGATCACAGGCTTTCATGCTTATGCCGTGCGAATGCGCCACATCGAAATTCAGATGTGGGTGGGTAATTTCAAATTCACATCTGAGTCACCAGGTAATAATCCCGTGCGGTCAGGGCTTTAGTTGCTGATATCTACAGCCTCGATGGCAGGCAAATCTCTCAATTCAGTTGAAAATCGGTCCTCTTCATAACGTAAGAATCACCGTCCAATTTCGATTTTCTGTTTATATATTTCTCTTGTAATAGTGTCTAAAGTAGTACAGTACGGATTTTCCTCCATCTCGTCCATTGCGCTCTTCACTCCTTGTCCCTCCACCTGCAGTCGCGCGTAAATACAATCACGTGACTGCAAACCACCTATTCCGATTTTTTGCTCATATGAGACACAGATCGGATTTGTTCTATGACAGTGTAAACAGTAAAAAAAAACGCATGCATTCGGATATTTCCAGATCGGTTTCAGGCCTCATTCATATGTGGAAATAAATCGCATATGTGCCAATGCGACGGTCATGTAAACAGGCAGATTGGGATTTTCTGAGGCATTAGGCAACATCTCCGCGGTTTAATGACGAGAGAAACCCCGACGCGCTTCTGCAAAAGGACGGATGGCCAGCGAAACGTTCGGTCATAGGAGAGGAATGTGGACAGGGGCACGGAAGGTGTTTTCACAGGATTGTAAATGTGACGAAAATTATTCATTTACATTTATTTTAAGCATTTAGTTATTTATTTGTAATAAACACTTTAAGTGGGCTATTTAAAACATGTTAGGACTATTAACATGCTCAATTATATTTTTAAAACAGACGCGCAGAGAGTCTCCTGAGCACAACTCTACTGTCAGTGTACAGGCTCTAGGCAGTTTTTTTTGTGTTAATTTCTATTTGCCGTCTCTGTGCAGGCTCTTTATTGTATAACAGTGAACAGCCCAATAACCCCTTTATTTTAAGGCTTAATGTCCCGTAGATCGGTCCGGTGCAGTACCTATCAATAATGTCAAACATGTGAAGTGCAGTCAAGTTCGGGTGTGTGTGCTGTTTTAACGAGTGTTTCGCACCGATACACGTGTGATTCATGGAAAGTTTTATAGACATTGTTTCTTATTCAAAAGTGGTGTTTTGCAACTTTGCATATGGCAGAGCATGAAGCATACTTCGATGTTCGTCCATCTGTGCAAGATAATTTAACCCTTTAAGCATGCGCGATATGTTTCAGATAGTAGCCTACATGGCAAGTGTAAACACATGAATCGGATATGGGTCACGATTTAAAGAAAGTGTAAACAGACAGTTAAAAAAAAATCGGATATAAGCAACAAATCAGAATTGGGCATCAAGACCTGCAGTGTAAACGAGGCCTAAGACATTGAGGCAACGCCACTGTCATGAAGGGGTGTACCTGTTCTACAACAATGTTTCAGGTGGGATACACCGTGGTCAAATTTCATCTCTCAGGTTTTCCCAGCACAACATTGCCAAGGGCATCATACACCCTCCCACAATGCCTTCACTTCCCCAGGTAAACTGTACATGTACACTGCCGTCCACGTGACGTAAAAGAAAACGGGACTCAGTGGACCAGGAGAAACTCTTCCACTGCTTCAATGTCCGGTTTCGATGTTCGCATGCCCATTGTAGGTGCTTTTAACATAGGACGGTCATAATAGGCCCTTTAGTTGGTCTGTGGCTACCCCATAGGGGAGCGCAGGGCACAGCGTAACGCGGGGCTAGTTGTAACACACTTGGTTTTAAATACTTCCACACATGCTGGCATGACGAAACTTGGTATATTTACTAGTTGCCATTTCAACACTTTATAGAGAAAAAAATTGCGCCAAAATTCCAAAATCTTTGTAAGATATCACTGAACATTTATTTAACCATAGCAAAAGTACATTTCTTAATTAAGTTAATTTTTCATCTCTATTTTTTGTGTTTATTAAAAATTAGACAAATCTGATATTATTTTAATCTCCAATCTGTTGTTAAACAGTTGATATAGTTCTTTAATGCTTTGCTAACTAGCAGAAGACACTAGCAGGGTTTAAATCACAGTTGTGCAGTTGGGGCATGTTGTAACACTGTGTTACAATGTGCCCCTATTAGAAATATGCTATTATATTCTATACTTTTATGAATTCTATTGGGAAAACATGAGAAACATGTAAATAAAGACTGAGAGTCAATGTTCAGAAATTATTAAGTATTATTGTGTTTTGAACTATGCTGTATAGCTGTGTTTTCTGATGTGTTTTTTGTCAAATTCAAAAATTAGTTTATTTTTAATTATTAAAAAATGCCATTATTTTATATGAAAAAGTTAATAATTGTATTTTAATAAGAAAATATTTTGGTTTGACTTGTATATTTTTTTATTAGATCAGATAGCATTTTAAGCTGTTATATTGTGATGTTACAATGTGCCCCTCACATGTTACAATGTACCCCACCTATGGGGCATGTTGTCACATTTCACTTCCATTCTTTCAGGGTAAATCAAGAAAAAAGTATGCACTGTATCAATAAAACAAAACCACATAATTGTACTTGACATGTGGGAAATTAATGTGGGGGAAAAAAAAACTCTAAACCCTAAGTAGATTTACACAAATTGACAAAGTCAAAAAGTGTTACTTTGTGCCCCGCTCTCCCCTACACAGCAGAGTGTGATGCACTGTCTGCTGTGAAATTCAAATTGTGTGAGCCACAGTAGACGACCTATTGGCTTGGACCAGACAGGATAGCCTTGTGTCCTCGTGCATTGATGAGCCTTGGGCGCCCATCACCCTATCGCCGGTTTGTGGTTTGGCCATCCTCAGACCATTGTTGGTAAATTCTTCAACCCACAAGCCTTGCGATAACAGTATTGGCCCTTTGTCTTTCATATCTTTATTACTGCCCATTTCTGCTGAATCCAACAAGTTTATTAAGAGAGCTGATTGTTTGCTTCACATCTAATCTACCCAAACTTTGTTAGGTGATCAATATTCAACCTCACCTGTGATTGGTAAAATGTTTTGGCTCATCAGTATAAAGGAAAACATGAGAGTGAAAATCTTTAAAGCAATTATTTGTTGTTACTTACAATTTGCCATCTTTTGTCCATCCAGCTCTTGCAATGTACTCAACCCCAGGAAATAGTGTTGTGAATGGGAGAACAAGCTCCTTGTTTTGTGTGCTAATAATCTACAAAAAGAATTAGAGATCATTATAAAGCCTTTTAGCCAAGCATAAAGAGAGATAAAAGTGAGCTTGGGCACAGGTACCTACCTTTCCATTCTGGTCAGTTCGAATCTCTGCTAGTTTCAGGCTAATTTGAGGGTTCTTACTTCCTAAAAGCATCGAGAGGGGATCATTAGCATTAAATATTAACACCAAGCACAACTCCATTGAGAAAATATTGATATTGTTAATTTATGTGTTGCACTTTCACATATTTGAAGTTTCACATATAAGTTCCACTGATGAAGCGGTGTTCAGTTGACAAATAATTTGCCAACAACATTTTAAAACTGACGAATACAAGACAAAAACTAAATAAAAACTAGTTTTGATATACAAAATCTATGAATGTCAACAAATAAAAATGAGGCGAAAATGTGAAATGGAGCTGAATTCAGATACGTTTTTGTTTTTTTTTGCACACAAACAAAAAGCCACCTCTCTTGATCTTTCTTCGTGTCTTTCCGCACTTAAGCGGACAAATACACAAAATTATGTCAAAATGTCCATTTTGGCGAGCATTCAAGTAAACAGTCAGTTTAAGTCTTATATCCAATATTCTCCCAACTGTTTACGTTCAATTGTGTCAATGTTTTGGATCAGTGCATTCAGCTTTAAAGTGACAGCAGTCTATTAACTTGCTGCTGACGGTCATTAATTTTAATTGAAAAAAAAAAACAGAAAAATCACTCAATGATCTAGACTGAACAATTTGAATGGCTTTAATAATAATAATTTACTTTATACAAATAAATCTGTCTGCTTGAAAGAAAGAAGACCATTGCATGCAAACTGTTATAAAGAATGCATATATCCTTAATTAAAAAGAAGACCATGTTCTTGTCTCTTTATGAGAAGGGGCTATATTTAATTTTAAGATAAATAAAGACATGTTATATGCCACAGCAGTTAAATCTGTCTATTATCGCATGTTCAAACCTTACTATCATTCATTTTAACAGGTTAAGAGATGTTTTCTCCAAGAATATTTAATGAGTTTGGACATTTTAGAGAAATGCTTAATTGATGCATTGCAATTTAAATAAACCCATTCGATTTACATATTAGATCTTATGATATTTAGTCCGATTAAAACATATTCAGATGACTAAAATATGATTAAAGCCAATTAGCATTTTAGTCAAAAGACTGACTAAAACTAAATCATAATTTGCTGTCAAAATGAACACTGAGGACGTTGAGGGAGTTGATGACAGATGACAGTTGATGATGGGAAATGTTGACAGTAATGACTTGCTGTCCAATAGTTAAAGGGATACTTCACCTCTGAAAAAATGAATATGTATTTATAATGGGTCATTTATGCAGAAGAAATGTGAAATTATTTTTGAATTTGGAGCTTTCTATATTGAGGAAAGCCAGAAAATGAATTTTTGGCTTATGTGGATGAAAGACAACAACTTCCAGAATGCACTTGCTTCACTGCCCTAGGAGGTCACGCCTACCAGTAACAGAGTGCAGTAGTTAAACAACAAGTCTAGGCTACTAGTGAGTCTCCGTGATGATTCTGCCGAGAATACCCAATGGGAGACGGCGCGACGCCGGTGGCGTGATTACCGATGAGCGACACCTGTGAGACGCACCGGTCTCATATCTCTCACAGAGGAGCAGGAATTTTCTTAGCAATGTTAAAACGCACATCAACCGATCCACTTGTTTAGTGTTCATATAAACACTACATTCAGATTCGCCAATCGGAATTAATTCAGTTAGATTGAAACAAAAGCTGTGCATGTAAACAATGAATGGCGACTGCACAAAGCAAAAGCTGAATCCCGGACATCGACGGCCAGACATGTCCGGGGAAAGGAGGATGGTAACCCCTACTACTCGGCTTTCTCCACAGAACAAGAGCCTGCTAGCTTAGGCCCTGTTTACACGAGAAGGCTCGCGGGTGAAAACGTAAAAATATTTATCGGATGTGCCTTTCGTTTACACGGCGACGGCGTTTTTGAGGCTTAAAACGCAAAAAAGTGAAACCACCCTCCAGAGTGGAAATCTAAAAACGCTCCACCGTCACGTTCCCGTGTAAACGGTAAAAACGCAAAAGTCTGCTTGACAGTGAAGGTTGTACGCAGGCGCGTGGACTTGGTGTTGCTGTAGTATGCAGTCCTAGCCACCTGGAGTGCATACTACATTGAATTTCTCAGACATTTGCGTCACCATTTGCACGCGAATTTCCCACACAAACGCTCGTCTAAACGCAGAATAAAAAATGATGACGCAACGCCACTTTTGCGCTTTCTCTTCAGAATCGTTACCGTGTAAACATAGCCTTAGCTTCCAAAAAAAAGATGGCTGACACTATGTGTTCATTCTGTGAGTGAGATCCCACCCTCTATGGGCAGGTTGAGAGCATGTGGGACAGCCCCTACTACTGGCTGTAGTCTTCAGCCTCTGACCAAAAAATCCTCCAATGACACAAAATGACGATTTTTGCGTCAGTCTATGAATTTTTCCAGACAAAAAATACATAAATTTCTCGTCTCAAGGGGATATGAGGGTGAGAAGCATGGTAATTCGAAAATACTACAGGTTTTCTACTAACACAAAGCTCAACGTAAAATCCTAAAGTATCCCTTTAAGTCAAGAACCTCTTTGAACCTGATTCAGTAAGAAATCAGTTACACTAAACAAACTACAATGGTTCCACTGTATGTTTGCAGTATTTCTATTTAAATGGATTTTTTAAATGGACTTGATTCTCGGTTCTCAACCATATGTTTGTGTTTTGCTTTGAACAGTTTGTGTTTGTGATTATCGGTGCAGAGGATATCTGTACACATCTGCCTTCCGCTCCTCCAAAGCTGGTGAGGGCACATGGATAATCTCTACTTCTGATTCATCAACCTCCTCATAAAGCAACTGGAGCGTTCTGCCTCCATCTGCATCTACAAGCAAACAATAACAGAATAAGGGTATACAGCAGGTGGTCGATGCATTTTGTATCCAATAGGCTAATGTACAAATGGACCCAAATAAAACAAAACAAAAACAACACTTTAAGCCAGGGCTATACCCGCCACATCGGCACAAGTGCAAAAGTGAATGCAGAAAAAAATGACATCATCGATGGTGTGCGCACAATATTTTTTTGTAACTTTGTAATTCTCCACTTCTAAAGGCGCAACAGACAACTTTGAGGCGATTCTGGCACCCAGTTTGCGCTCGTCTAAATTGTTTACATTTACAAAATTAGCCTGAAACTCAAGGTCCATGTTAAATAAAGGGAAATGATTCATTTATTTATTCATGATTTAACACCATATCAGCAGCAATGGCTATATTCAGTGGAAATCAACCATAAAATTTTTTAATTACAGTCACTTCAATTCATTGTTTACAATAATTTAACAATTTGGTCTCAAAAAAAACAATAAATATACAACATCAGACATATATCAATAACAAAAACAGTAATAACAATTACATAGAATCTTTCAATTTAATATTTGATAGAATTTCTAAAATTATTCCAGGAGAAATCTTTTAAAAATGTCCAATAATATAAATAAAAACGTTGTTTCATTTTTATTTATTTTTTTTGTTGTTGTTGAAAAAGGACATTCTATTAAAATAAGTTTTACACTCTTAAATTCTTACACAATCATAAACCTGTTTCTCTTCCCTTTCAATAAATGTGAAAGAGCGAGTCTTCAATGTGGTCATATCTATTTTCAAAATAGCAATTAACTCCTTGATTTAGCACTGGATTGACCTAATATAGTTTGTACATTTACAATAAATGGCAAATGGAATGGAACAAATGCATAAATAACAGATTCAATATGGCTTTACATTGACATTGTCAATTTCCAACTAAAGTGTTTCTTTTAATGAAAATGTTTTTAAAAAATTTGAAAATATTTAAAAGATTGTTGTTTCATTTAGTTTTATACAAATGTTCTAATATTCATATATTTTGTTCTAATATCTCAAGTAATAATTTCAAGATGAACTGCTTTTTTACACAATACTTTGATTCTTTTGTAGTGTGGGTTTTGGTGAAGTGTACCTAAAACAAACATCATTGTGCTTGCCTTACTTCTCACAGCTGCTTCCTGATGGTTTAGAGAACAATTACTTCAAGTCGATCCCTGTCGTTTTAAAGAATAGTACAATGGCGAGCGTGTCAAGTATAAACAAGGCTAAATAAAACAACCATAAACTCTCTAGGTCAGTGGTTCTCACTAACAACTGTATTTATTGAAGAACATACAGTTCATGAAAATTCGGGAAATCGCAAAATAAACTGTGGTTAATTCATTTTAACTATTGATTGTGAAAATAATGAATATATTGATTTAGGTGTTCAACAAACCTTCAGGAGCAGCCGGAGACCACCAGTACCCGGTGAAGCGGTCAAATTCTTCCTGAATCACAAACGTTGCGACACCAGCAGACTTCGGGTCTTCCTTGACATTATTCAATCCTGGACAAGTGTAGAAGAGATATCAGATTTCAGAAATATCTAAACACTGTAACCTGATGTGCTCCATTTGTAGATCAATGTTCAAATAGAAACAAACAAAAACTTGTCTAAGAAAATACATAACATTACAGTTTCAATGGTTATCAATGGTTTGGAGGTCCAAATTGTAGTTTCAATGCAGCTTCAAAGGCTCTACATGATCCCAGCCGAGGAATAAGGGTCTTATCTAGAGAAACGATTGGTCATTTTCTTAAAAAAAAAGATTAAATGTAAATACTTTTGATCCCCAAATGCTTGTTTTGCACAAGCTCTGTGATACGCCGTGCATTACGTAATCATGTTGAAATGTCGCACTCATTTTCTTCAACATCTTTGTTTTACCTTTTATTTATTTATTTAATTATTTTTTTTTTTTTGTAAAATGCGTTTGACTTAGTCTTTGTACGTTCGCTTTGTAAACACGTGCGTCACACGTGACAACGTGATTACGTAACGCGTGGCGCAAACGCAGAGCTAGTGCAAGATGAACATTTGTGGTTAAAAAGTATACAAATGTTTAATTTCACTTTTTTAGATAAGACCCTTATTCCGTTTTTCAAGATAAGTGTAGAGCCTTTAAAGCTGCACTGAAACTGCAATCTGGACCTTCAACCCATAGAACCCCATTGAAGTCCACTATATGGAGAAACATCCTGGAATGTTTTAGATTATACCCTTGTGGTAAACATTTAATCCCACCGGTCACAATCAGTGACCGCATCTTTTTCTTACTTCTGTAAGCTCTAAAAATGTTACTGACTTTGGGCAAGAAATTCAACTTTTAAATGACAAAATAGATTGTCTTGATTAAAATCTATTACTATCATGTGAATAGAGTGAAAGGTCACATGACCAGATCAGTTTACTTCCTGCTTGCACATCTAGAAGATACCTTCCTCAGACTACTACAAAAAGTAGTATGTAACATATGCCACACCTGTGAGGTGGATGGATGATCTCGGCAAAAAAGTGCTCACTAACACAGATTTAGACAGATATGTGAACAATATTTAAGAGAAATAGGTCTTTTGTGTACATAGAAAAAGTCCTAGATCTTGGAGTACAGCTCAAAACAAAAGTGTTGCATTTATACTTTTTTTCAGTGTAGTTATCAGTAACCCAGAAACTTCCAGTGTGTTGGACCATCTAGACGTACGCGTCCTCTCCAAGGTCTATTTAAAGAAGGTCTATAGGTCTAACTAAAGAATTTGTATGAATTCTGACAACGGTGTTTCCAACCGGTCACTATTGTGACCGAGTATAAAACCTAATATTTCACTAAGTTAACCAACATAAAATCAAAAAAAGGCATTATGTTTAAGTGTTAGGGAGGTCTAAGGAGTGAGAATGCATGTACCAGGGATGCAAACACATAATCGAAGCCCTCGCCCTGTGGAAAATATCCAGAAACTTACATTGCCACCAAGCCCTGCCATCCCCAGCCCACCCCTAAGCACATATAGTAAATATGTTTCAGCCTTTAAATCATTTTTCACACCAAAAAAAAAAAAGGTTTCATAAAAAGACAAACTTCATATTAGGGCTGGGCGATATGACGATATTATCGTATATCGACGATGTATCTGCAAGTATCGCGATATCGATATCGAAGTCTGTTTCCAGACGATAATAGTCAATAAAAAAAATAAAAAAAGACAAACATATTTCACATAGCCCTATAGTTATACACATATTTATTTACATGCAATAGCATGATTTAAATATTTTCTGTAGGCTAGTAGGGTTAGGAATAGAAAATCGATTCTTCTTGATAGCATTCTTTAAGCGCAAGACGCAAGAGAACACGTCTGCATGAGCGCTGTTTACTGAGCAGCACACAGCCGCTTCTCGTGCACGGACAAATGTGCATACAATATCACACACATATACTTCTTGTTAATTTATAGAATGAAATAATAAACATGATTAAACATCAGAAGAATTGTTTCAACCATGGAAAGACGTCATTACACATACTTTTTCAAGTTCGAAATATCCCCGACCTGTAAACAGAGTCGGTAAGCAGGCCTGTGTCTATTGAATCCGTGCATTGACAGCCTGTACTCGGTGCCAATATTTGAAGTTGATCAAAGAACAAAGGATAAAGAAAATCTCTCGCTGAACTTTTACAGCCTATGCCTAAACTTAATATTGTGTGCCTGTTGTTCGGCGCTGACTGCTCCAACTGCAACACGAGTCTGTGTTGGACTCAGCATGCGACTTTGAGATGCGTTACCTGTCAAAGATCATTTATCACTTTCGTAATTCTGCTAAACATTTTTTCCTGGAGTTCTTGATTTTTATATTTTCGTTCTACAGACGAAAAAAATAATCCTGTTAATTCAGAATAGCAGACATCTCCAATATTTTATTTTGGTTTAGTATAAAAGTTAATCAGAAAAGTAACTTTACCCGTTTCTGAATATTAATTTAAATGTTGCACATAATAAACAGGCCTTCTAAAAAATAAAAACATGACCATTGTAATTAAAATTAAAATTTTGTTATATTGCAAACGGATGAAGAAATTGCGTTGCTTTGAATATCTCATGCACGCGTTCAGAGTTTGTAATGTTGGGAGGTCGGTTACAGATATCGAGCGTTATACTTTGCTTTAGATTAAAACATGAACAAAAACACATAAATAAAATACCCAAATATATAGCCTAATTATTAGTAACTTATGTTTCTAAATAAATAAAGCAGCAATTTTTATTGAGCGGCTTAAGTTTTTGCTCATGCAGAACAAAACAATTGGTTTTAAAACCTAATTTTAGACAAATAAAGTAACAAATATATTATAGTTTGAATACAAGTTTTAAAAAAAGCGCACGTTATAATTAGGAAATTAACTTAGGCTATCATTAAATCAGTCGATAACGCTAAAGAAAAGAAAAGAAGAGAAAGAGACCGGACCTTAAAACAAATAAGCACCTGTCACCTTGACATCAACACGCATTCACTGTTCTTACAATCATCAAATTCGGTTCTGTTCTGTTCTCTATTCAATATTGTAAGCTATATTATATATTGAATTATACATTATATATATATCAATTATATTATATATCATTTCTCCTCGCAAAACGAAATTCGTTTCAAATAGGCGATGTGATAAGAACAGTGTGGAAATTTTTAGCTAACCACACAAAGCTAATGATTTATGCTCGTTCAAGCTCAAACCTAAGCGAAGTAAAACCTTTAACGTGCCAATCATTAAATTAAACTAGCTGAATTCCTGGCTATCATTAGATAAAGTGCAGCCAGACTCAACGGGGCTGTTTACACCTGCCACTTCATGCGTTTTCTCAGATCGGATAGCTGATTTATCTGAACTCTGATTTATCAAAACGATTCCATTACACCTGGTCACATAAATGTGTTTTTGCAAAACGGATAGCCTAAATCCGATCTTCAATTCCCGCGCAATATACAGATTTAATGAAGTGCACGTCACCGAAAGCAACAGATGCGCTGCATTTTATTGATCATCATCATCAGCAAAATCACCAAAGACGGCAATAAGAGAGACCGCCAACTGCCTGGTGGTCAGATCATTTCGTTTCTTTACTTTTAATGAAGATTTAAGATTCTGCGACTTACTTTCACTCTCATTTGCGATTGTGGCGCGTTGGCTTAGACGCTCAGCTGCTTATCTGAGGTGATTTGTGTGCAGTCGCGCCGTCATATCTGACTAAAATAACATGACATATGGTCTATAACACGCGGCGGGGCGTGTTGGGCGGCGGGGCTTGGGTAGACGATATTATCGGATATCGCGATATTTTTTAAGGCGATTATCGATAAAATATTTTTTACATATCGCCCAGCCCTACTTCATATATTTCAGCCTTTAAAGAGCCCCTACCATAGCATTTGAAATGTTCCTATTTTTGTTTTAGGAGTTCCCAAAAACAGTTTATTTTTTTTAAAACTTTATTTGTCTTATAATATGCATTTATTTTTAACTGATTTGCTCAAACGACTCCCAAATGATTTGTTCGACGATTCATTTTCCCAAACACCTCCTTTGAGTGAAAATTATATATAGTGTTTGAACAAACGTGTCAGGAAAAAGTGCGCTTTCCCAGCGAAAAAATTAAAAATAATTAATAAAAAATAATTACTTGATATTTACATTAAAGGGTTCAGTTCACCCAAAAAATGAAAATTCTGTCAGTATCTACTCACCCTCATGTTGTTCCAAACCTCTATGTGTTTATTTGTTCTGCTGAACACAAAGGAAGATATTTGGAAGAATGTTTTAATCAAACAGATCTCATTCCCATTGACTACCATAGTAGGAAAAAATACATACTATGGTAGTCAATGGGGATTGAGATATCTGATTAAAACATTCTTCCAAATACTCTTCCTTTGTGTTCAGCAGAACAAATAAACACATAGAGGTTTGGAACAACATGAGGGTGAGTAAATACTGAGAGAATTTTCATTTTTGGATGAACTAACCCTTTAATGCACACTAGCTTATCTTTTATTATTAATAGTAAAATTCGGATCCGATTTTCACGATGGCGTCTGTTCGATTGCTAAGCATCCATGCACTGCACTCTACATAACACAACGACAAAGAAGTTTTAGTAGCAAATAGTTTTTCACCACCAAAAAAACACTTGCTGTAGGTCTGCTACAAGATTTATTTATGGAGAAGAGAAAAACAACAGTAGTGTTTGGGCGCACCCCCATCCTTCAGGTTTACTGAGCTTTCAATGGTGGTTGGTTCTTGTCACATGAAATGTGATGCACTTGCGGCAAGAGAAAAGTTTTCATCTCGCTGCGCCTGGAAAAGTCGCTTCAATTATGACAGGGTTTCTGCAGGTTTCAGTAAGTCAAATCTAAGACCTTTTTAAGACATTTTAAGACCATAAACATTGAAATTTAAGACCTACACGACGCATTACCAAAAATTTAAATAAGAAAATATTCGGAAAAAATGTTTTTTATATGTGTGTGTGTAGGTGAAATTTGTACTTTGCATTTTATACTGTAAAAACAAAATTATAGTTGATTTTTAGTTGATCATACCCAGAGATGAAATGGCATGAACATTTCATTTAATGATTATTATGAAAACAATTTGCCAAATGTATGTCTAAACCCAGCAAATAAAATTAGCATCAATATGCACTTTTTTGTTTACATAAACATTAAAATACCATTAAAAATGATGGCCAGATTTTAAAGGAGTGTCTTGCAACAGGTTAAGTCTAGTTAAAATAAAGTCTTTACAAAAATAGTTTTATAAACAGATAAACCTCACGTATTTCAGCCTTTAAATGATCTTTTATAAAAAGATTGAGTCAAAAAATGCTAAATTACTGACATTCACATCCCCTTATCTTTTATTATTAATAGTAAAATTTGGGCCGATTTTCCTGTTGCGTCTGTCGTTGCTATGCAACCATGCACTGCGCTCTCCATAACGACAAAGACGTTTTAGTAGCCAATGGATTTCCACCACCGAGAAACGCTTGCTGTAACGTTAGGTCTGCTACAAGATTTATTCACGGAGAGAGAAAAACACCGGTAGTGTTTGGGTGCACCGCGATCCTTCATGTTGACTGAGCTTTCAATGTTGTTACGGAAGGGGCCGATTGGTTGTTTCTTGGGTTCGTTTGCGGCATTCTGAATCTTAAATGGTGAGATATTTTCAATCTCGCTGCGGATACGACGCGCCTATATTTGAATGAATTTGAGCGCGCAAACCTGGTGTATGAACGGCCTCTTGGCGAGCTGCCTCTTATCAAGCCACGAGCTAATGCTAGCACGCGAGCAGCGTGTTTGAACGGTTTGAACCCCTGCTCTAGAGCTCTGCTTTGTAGGCTACGACTCAATACTTTTTTGCTACTTTGTAATAACTTTCTGCGGCAAGAGTTTTGGCAAACGAACGAGGGTAAAATCTTAAGACCTGACTAAATCAAATTTAAGACTTCAGATGAAAATCTAGTCGTTTTTAAGACTTTTTAAGGCCTTAAATTTAAAGTTCAGAATTTTAGACTTTAAAGGGCGGGTTTACTGCAATTTCACTTTTTTGATTTTAAATAGTGTATAATGTTGCTGTTGGTGCATGAACAGTATCTGCAAAGTTGCAGCGCTGAAAGTTTAGTGTAAGCAGAGATATCATCTTTTAAAAATCAGAAAGTAAAATTGCCTACAAAAACGACTCGTTTTGGACTACAGCTGGGTTATGGTACGTCACTAACCCACACATTTGCATCAACCACTCCCTCCGGAATATGCAGGAAAGGGCATGCGTCGAGTGAGTTGTTCACGCAGCTGTCAGGTCTTCTGTGTTTCGGGCTTCCCACGGACACTATACTTCGACAACAATGAATACAATTTGTGTTTGATTACATTCCTGAAAGTGACGATGGTAATCTAGCTCTCTGTGCTGCGCATTTACGAGAGACAGCTTCCAGAATCTTCACGAGTTCAACCGGATTAATGTAAACAAGAAACTGTTTCTGGAATCATGAAGCAGATCCAACTTTAAAACCAGCAGTTAAAAGTCAGCAGTTGTTGGGCCACACTGTAAGTAGGCTAAGACTTCATCATTTTAAATGTATTTGCATGTATAATTACCGACGGAGCGTTGTGTTTTTTTTTTTTCTTCAAATGCCAGCTCTGGCTTTGTAGGCTTTATGGGCTACTAGTTAGGCTATTTTGTGTCAACGGCAAACGCGTACAAACATTATGGACCTGGATTTTGTATAAGTACTAATGTTGTAAATGTATTTTTCATATATATATGCTTTATGACTTTATTTTCAATTTGATCAAGAACGTAAACCTGCAAACGCTGTTTGAGTATAACATTAGTTAGCCAGTCAGTTGCTATCGTTGCCAGTCAGATACTATTGTGTAAATCAAACGTGATTAAGTAGGCCGGGACTGGATAAAAAAATTAATCTAATTAATTAGAGGCTTTGTAATTAATTAATCGAAATTAATCGCATTTTAATCGCATAAATATTTGGACTAAGAACAGCTGAGAAGATTTTTTTTTCAAATGGATTTTTAGTAGGCCTATACTATTGAATAATGACTGAATACATAAGCTTAAGCAACAAAATATTGTTTATTTTTGTTCAACCAAGTCCAACAGACCAGTGCAATTGTATGTTTTGCATTGAGGTGAAACTTAAGGGTCAGATGTGAATACAGCGAATTCCTTGTTGCATAGCTTGCACACAACCCTGCTCTTAATGACGCTTCCATACAGCGCTTGACATTAACTTTTTTGCTCACTAGCCAATGTGGCTGGTTTTACAAAATTACTAGCCACACAGCACTTTTACACGCCACATTTTTAAATGGGGCTTTAAACGAACTGAAATTTAATAATTTATATCATTAGCTCTGGCTGTAAAGCTCATTTTTTGAAAACATGTTGTCTATTCTTAGATTCTATAGATTCTTATTGTATATAATAAAAGTGCTGCATCTTTTTTTACAGCAGTAAATAATACAGAGTAGAACAATTATCTGCATTAGAAACTATAGAGCAAATGTGATATGACGTGACATAAGGGGAGCCCTGCTAGTAGTTACACTGTGTACCTTAATCATGAAGATTATTATTTTTTTCTTTATATCGGCACACGCACTCACAAACTGACTGAACGCTGTGTTGATGTGTGTGTGTGTGTGTGTGTGTGTGTGTGTGTGTGTGTGTGTGTGTGCGCGCGCGCGCGGACCAGTTGCGTGTGATGATCACTTGACAGAGTCTGAATGGATGTACATATTTGGCGTGCGCACCCTCGCACGAGCGGCACTGCAGGAGAGCGACGCGCCTATGTTCTGGATTATCGCTGCTATTAAAAAGATCGCTATTATCAAATTAAGTTGATAATTAAGGGCAGACTAAAACAGCCCTCAGTCCGACGGCCAGCCTGAGAGCATTTAATCTCCACGTGTTTAATGTCGTGCAATTCTTGTTTGTTATGTCAGATGTCTTTTGACAAGACTACAATTTTTCAACATGCCAAAGTGGCTAGTGGGAGTGACTGTGTTACCCGCCACGCGTGAAATCCACCCGCATTTGGCGGGTGTTAATGTCAAACCCTGCATCCGTTCGTTTTTATAACATAATTTCCCATCCACGGGACCAACCAAAGCGGTCTCATCAGCTTCTTCGTGTTTCACTGTTTGTTGTTTAGTTGTTGAAGCACTGTAAAAATAAGTCATGAACGCTAGCTGGTGCTCCAGTATAATCAGTCCGCCGAAACTAATTCCAGAGAGAAATGTTCCGCGGTGGGAAAATACGTGCGATTAAAATGCGTTAATTTTTTTGTGTAATTAATTAATGCGTTAAAGTCATGTAATTAATTAATCGTAATTAACGCGTTAAAGTCCCGGCCTAGTATTAGTTAAACAAAATGAAGCAAATTATTATTCAGAAACCTTTATTATGAGCCGTGTGTGGTGAGGTTCTGCTTGACTCGATTCATCGCGGCTTTCTCGGTCTGATTCTGCCTCACTGATACTGCAGTCTCGACATCATTATTTACGTGTATCCACCGTCATGTTATCCACCTTTGGCATGCCCGCCCGTTTCGCCCGTAAAGGTCATGGGCGTTAATATTACGGACAACGTGAGCGACAGTTTAGCCAATCACAACACACCGGCCCAAACGAAACCAATCTGAGCCCACTACGTCATTCTGAGGAAGTGTTTTCATAGACTCAGGAGGTGAACCGCTCGTTCAGGGGACAGAGGAGAGCGCGGCTGACAATAAAGGTGAAATTTATGAAAAATAAGACTTTTAAAAAAAGAAAAACTACGGATACATGTTATATTGCACCCCATAAACACAATCATGCAAAGAAAAAGAGCAGTGAACCCGCCCTTTAGGACCCCGCGGAAACCCTGTATGAGAAGCGCTTGCCGCGTGTCTACATTTGAAATAGCGAACTTGAGAGCGCAAAAGACACAATTTGTGAACGGCCCAACGGCGTTTATTAGTCTCAAAACTCGTGCACAGGATACGAGGGCAAAAAACAGTATACACGTGCAGAATGCCATCCACTCGCAGGCGTGCTTCTGCAGTAAGCGCGCATGATGCCACCCTCGCCCGCGGTCCCTTGACGAGCTACCTCCAATCAGGCCATGAGCTAGTGGAAGAAACATTAGTGGTTCACGCTTGTGCACATACTGCTGTTTTGGCCCGCAGTGTTTGGCCCCCACCCCTACAAAAATCTCTTCGGATCTGCACGATTTCACACACGTCACCCAAACTGACGTGAAGAAAGCGGCAGGCGCCGAAAAGCACGCAGTTTGGTTAACAGATCAACAAACCTTTATGACAGAAAGTAAGTCTTCGCTCTTCTCCGGTTTCAATGTTCGTCACCCAGAGGTCGTTATTATTTATGAAGGCAATGAAACTGGGATCCCCGGGCGAGATCTTGGGGTCCATGCGAATCCCTGAGCACTGTGTCTTTATTTCCACAGGCTTCATTGGGGCAGCCTGCTAAACATCACATGAGTTTCAGGCATAGAGACAGACAATCATTATGAAGTAATTACCAGAAATATTAAACAGCAGGAAGCAGAATAAAAACAGCTAGACTCACAATGAATCCATTGCGGCCGCCATCACGGCAATAGAAAAGGCTGTTGCTCGCTTGGAAGAGGAAAAGGCCGCTTTGTGGGTGATAGTCGTAGGACGTGATGCCAAAGACTCCCAGACGCTTCCTCTCACGGAGAAGCTCCTCCTCACGGGAATATACACCATGATGCGGAAGTCGCCTACAGGAAGAACTACGAATGAATTAATATGTTTATGTTATTAATATGTTATAATACCTTGTGTGTCATTATGCTGCTGTTAGCATCATATTCCTAGAACAAAACAAAGAAATTATACCTGAAAGTGATCTAACATCTGTTTCCATGATAACACAAGGAGGGCTTCTTTCCGTATCTTCTTTGGGATTTCAGAATACAATAATGAGTTTTCTCTGCTCCCATAGGGCATTCCTATTCTAAGTATGACAAGATGAAAACATTAGGAAAATGATCAGAAATGAAAGGAACTTGGAAAAAGGCAGAAAAACTTCAACTCATCAGAATCAAAACATTAAAAAAGTTTGTGAGAAAACTAATCTGATATAATGAAGAAAATCTTTATTTTATTTCTTAGAAAAGACACTACCATTCAGAAAGTTTAGGGTTGGTAAGATATTTTTTAATACTTTTAGGTAAGAAACTAAGGTCTCACTTTACATTAAGTGGATTTAAGTATTATATACTTTCATTGAAAAGAATAATTTGATACAATGGATGTATGTGTACATACATGTTTTTACATTGTACTTATATTTTTAAAATACCAGCATGTAATTACAGCTGTAACTAATTTATGTAATTACATCTGTAATTACAGAGCTGACCCATCCCTTTCACTTTAACCTACCCTTAAACCTACCCATACCACCACACCTGTCCCTAACCGTACCCAGATCACACTCTCAATAGCAGCAAAGGTGTTTTACAATACAACATGAGCACAACAAGTACATTGCACTTACTTTTCAATGTAAGTGCATAGTACTTAGACACTTAATATAAAGTGGGACCAAAACTAATACTTTTAATCATCATTAGACTGATTGAAACAGTAACAGTAAAGACATTTTAATCTTACAAAAGATTTAGATTTCAAATAAATCTGCTTCCTTGGGAACTCTCTATACAATAAATAATCCTGTAAAAAAAATGCATCACAGTTTCAACAAAAAATTAAGCAGCACATATTTTTGTTTTAACACTGATAAGAAAGGATCATTTAGCACTGAAGACTGAAGTAACAAATCAGAAAGCAGATAATTATTAAAACATATTTTAAAAAGCAGTTATTTAAAATTGTAACTATTTCAGAATATTGCTGATTTTACTGTATACTGAATATTAGACGAAAAAAAACTTACAGACCCAAAAATGAGAACAGTAGTGTATAGGGTCATGTGGTGCGAACAACAAAAACATGTGGTGCAACCAACATGCATGAGGGAAAAACAAATCAGGAAATGACATCAGAGGCCATCTGCAGATCCTCACGACTGTGTCGAGGTCATTACATCAGGTAAGTTGACTTTTATGACAAGCCAAGGTTGCTTCAGGTTGTTTTATAAAGATACATTTCTAACAACTTGGTGCGCGTTTAAAAAAAAGATTGATCATTTTCTTTACCATGAACCACAGCATAACCATTTAAAAACATACAGGCTAAAAAAAAACTAAAATTTGAATAATGAAATGAGGAACTGATGCATTTGTTGATACAAGAAAAGGTTTGATTGTGTTCACAACTACGAGAAAAAGAGTACCAAGGTAGTAGAGTCGGATGCAGAGTGAGGGCCGGACTCATCATGCTTCTGAACGAACTGGAAGTCATGGGGTGCCTTGTTTATGATCATTCCCGAATACTTCCGGCTGCCGTGAATGATGTCACGCAAGCCATCCCATGAGTGCTTTTCCACAAAAAACTGGGAGGGGACGTCTTCCATTTCCACAACCTCTGTGCTGTCCGAGATGTCATCCACTGCGGTCATTCTGACAGCTGCAAAACTGAGCACACGAGCGACCCATCAGCCACACGCTTAAAACACATTTGATTTATATCAAATGGGGTAATGTGTAAATAAAAAATAAATAAATAAAAACACATTGCCATACCTTTTCCAACTACCTTCAGTGTCGTCTTCAAGTTTCACCCTTTTTCCTCTATGCATTAACCAGCATACAACCCTCAACAAGATCTGGCAACCTGCAGGATAGAGAGAAAACATTTATATCATGCCTTCCTTGTGATGTCTTTAAAGGGGAACTTGGCAAACAAGATATTTCGCCACTGATTTTCACTTTTGTTGTCGCGTGTTTCCTCAAGGAAGCTGTGCAGCGTATATTTTCACAACACCGTCATAAAAAACTCCTCCCGCTTTCCACCGCTGCTTATGTGCATTTATTATCAGAGCCGGCTAACATTATTATGTGGAGCCATGTCTACCGAGTTGGGTAATACATCATCCACAGTATAAATGGATGGACTTATCTTCAACGGCACCATTTATTTTCAAATATTACATCTATATCTTAATGCCATCTTTTTATGAATGAAAGCCAGTATCACTAATATTATAGCTACTGATGTCTCGATGAAAATGATTTCCTCCAAAATTTTAAACAAACACACACTTCAAAAAATATAAAAAGTCTTAATTAAAGGATTAGTTCACTTTTAAAAAAACTGTTGCTGATAATGTACTCACCCCATGTCATCCAAGATGTCCATGTCTTTCTTTCTTCAGTCGAAAATAAATTAAGGTTTTTGATGAAAACATTCTAGGATTTTTCTACATATAATGGACTTCAATGGGAACCAAACGGTTCAAGGTCCAAACGACACTTTCAGTACAAACTGCAAACTGTTCAAAGGGCTTTAAACGATTGCAGACAATGAATAAGGGTCTTATCAAGCTAAATGATCACTCATTAAAACAATAATAAGTTTTATAAGCTCAAATGGTCGCCTTGCTCTGTTCTGTGAAGCACGTTCGTGACTCTCCTGTTCGAACTTGTTTCTCAAAATGAACAAATCTTTTCCCGAGTCAACTTGTTCATTTTGTTCGTTGAATGAACCAAATGACACGAAAAAAGATTTGTTCCTTTTTTTTAAATGAGCGATCTTTTCGCTTGATAAGACCCTTATTCATCGTCTGGAATCGTTTAAAGCCCTTTGAACAGTTTGCACTAAAATTGTCTTTTAGACATTGAAGTCCATTATATGGAGAAAAATCCTGGAATGTGAAAAATCATCAAAAACCTTAATTTCTTTTCGACTGAAGAAAGAATAACATGGACATCTTGGATGACATGAGGGTCAGTAAATTATCAGCAAAAGTTTTTTTTTTTTAAAGTGAACTACTCCTTTAAGTGAACTTAAAACAATCCTTAATAAACACTTAAACCCATAATAAATTTAATTTACCTGTACCATACAGAAATTGAATTAGGTTATAAAACAGTCCGCACGGCATAAATTATAAATTAAATATAGATTAATCCTTATCAAAGCTACAAGTGTTCTTTAGTCAAGAGCAGTGAGTAATTTTCTCTGTTCCCTTCTGTTCTTTAGGTTAACTTTACTGACTGACAAAATTAATGGCTCCTGTCACTTTAAGATCAGCCGCTGCTGACAGGATCTCACGCATCTCATTCTCTCACCACTATTTACTTCCATTTAAGATTTTTTTAACTCATTTAAGAATGTTCTTGTGAGGATACTTGTCAAAACTGACATTTTGGCAAAAATGTGTGTGTTATTGTTCGTTCAAGCACGAAAGAGAACTCGATACTGGCACGCGTCTTTCTGTGTGTCGTGTGTACCTTCACTGACAGCGCGTCCTCTTTTGTCTTGTCGCGCATGAGTGGTTTAAAGCATTTGCGTGAATAAGAGCATGATCATAACCCTAGCTAAAGGATGACAGAAAGAACGGATGCTGTGTTAATTGCGTTAAATATTTTAATGCCCTGTTCAGATTACACATTTTTTTTGTCTGTTACGATAGTCACTGCGTCAGATTACGCGATTTTGAATAATAAAATCTTGTCGTGTCGATGGACAAGACACAATGTCAGACTACACGTTGCTTCCTGACCGGTCATCGCATGCCGTCTTTAACGGCGCGTGATGTCATGAAGAAAGCGAAACTCACGCGTGACTTCCAGAAATGAACGTAAACAAACAATGGATGAAGCGGTGAGTGTTGTATTAGCTGTCCTGTGTTCAGAAAAACCAGACAATGGACACGTTCCTGGATTGTTCGACATTGCCTTTTCAGCGTGAGAAATACACGGTGTGGCGTGTGAGCGTGTGGACTGGTTGAATTGAGAACTTGAGGTAAACTATTGTTTTCTTATATATTTTTACTTTTAGTTTTAACGTTAGCACCATAGTCTCTCTTCGTTTCGCCATTTTGAAAGTTGTGTACAGAAAAGATGTGCTCCTATTGGTCAACCTCATACATGTGACGGAACCGTCATGAACGACCATTACAAAAATTAAACATGCTAGTCTTTTTGTCGTGATGTCGTGAAGCATCGCAGACGCGGACGTAGGTTGTCGCCCACTATGACACACTATACGAGATGATGCGATCGAATCTTGCATTCCGACGCCCGTTTGTCGTTTACGATCCCCACGACACCCTACGTCAAACGGATCGTGCCAAAATCGGGCTAAAAACGTGTAATCTGAACCAGGCATTACACGTTAAAGCTGGACAAAAATGAATCGCATGCGAAAATAATATTTTTTTCCCTCACGGCCACACGCCGGAGATCCTTTAATACCTCTCGCTTGTTCTCGCTTCTCGCGTGACTTCCTTTTTCAATTTACCGGGACGTTAGTCCCGATGTTGTAAGGTTGGTTTTCCACCTGGGGACGCTAGAGGGAGCGGGGAATGTCACCATTTTCTTCAGAACAGGTTAATGAACCATTTAAATGATTTCTAAACCGTTTTATTAAGTAGAAATAGTTGCCAAGCGCCCTTTAAATTTTCTCATGAAAAACGGCTTTAATAAATTGCCAGTCATGCAATTAGATTAAAACTCGCAGCCATAATAATATAAAGAAATTTGCGATGCGTTTTTTTTCAGAAGCTGATATTAATAATGTTGAGTAAACATGATAACTGTAAATCTCATCCTTCCACCCCATATAAAAGCAGTGCAGTAGGATTTCTTTTCAAAAATGTAAAGACAGAAAAAAGATTAATATGGGGAAATCAAATTTTTTTTGAAAAATGTCTTCCATTGTGTGAATAACATGCATT
This sequence comes from Hybognathus amarus, assembly GCA_030378365.1. Lineage (NCBI taxonomy): Eukaryota > Metazoa > Chordata > Actinopteri > Cypriniformes > Leuciscidae > Hybognathus > Hybognathus amarus. The sequence goes on along the minus strand of JAQIUQ010001938.1, from coordinate 49,604 downwards.
TATGTAATAAAAAAATGCACTAATTATGAGCTTTTTAAAATGTAATACAGTAATTAGTAATACAGTTTGCATTTGATCAGATGCAAGCACTGTATGCCAAATCTACAGCAGAAATTATGAGCTGTGTATGTACTTTTCAATAAGAGGGAAATACAAGCCACTGAGGTTTCAGAAATAGCCTAACTAAGCATTAGCATGAGGAATGTTATTCATCTCGGCTATATGTAGAGAGAGTGCGAGGTTGGTAAAAGTGATGTCACTGAGGAGGAAGTAGGACAGAGCGCTATTATTCCAAAAAAGGTGGTGATGATAATATTTTTCCAGGTGGTGTCTCTATAAAAAGCTTATCTCACCATAAATGTTGATGCGCCACAGATAAGTTTAATCATTTTGTGAACCTGTCACGCAAAGCAAACTGAGCAAAAAAAGAGACTGTCGAGGATAAGAGAAGTATAAATTGGATCCACAACCTGCAAGCTAGTAGTGTTTCTTATTTCACATGGGAATAGATTCAGTAATCATAAAAAACAAATCTGAAGTCTAGACGGTATAGAAGCTAAAACAGCTTGTTTAATAGGTGGTTTGCAGTCACGTGATTGTATTTACGCGCGGACTGCAGGTGGAGGGCAAGGAGTGAAGAGCGCAATGGACGAGATGGAGGAAAATCCGTACTGTACTACTTTAGACACTATTACAAGAGAAATATATAAACAGAAAATCGAAATTGGACGTGATCCTTACGTTATGAAGAGGACCGATTTTCAACTGAATTGAGAGATTTGCCTGCCATCGAGGCTGTAGATATCAGCAACTAAAGCCCTATTCGCACGGGATTAGTATTACCTGGGGACCACATGTGAATTTGAAATTACCCACCCACATCTGAATTTCGTGTGGCGCATTCGCACGGGATAAGCGAAGCCTGTGATCTAATCGTTCTTTTTGTTTTTGCTCTTATGGTTTTCAGCTTTCTCTTTCTGCAAATTGTATGAGTTAGTTGTACTAGCGATATGACCCCGCACCCAAAATACTATTAAAACACTCCAACTCAGCCTCTATTATCCAGCGAAAGATGGATAAAAAGGCGCAGATGAAACAAAAACCTTGAAAAAATGATATATGATCCGGCCAAATCACAGAGATGTCGATTCGCACGGGACTAATATTATCACAGGACCTCGGTGTTCGGCGAAATATAGTAGGTAATTTGCGGGGGAATTATTACTTTACAAATTACAGACATGGCCGATTCGCACAGGATTAAGATAACAGACAAACTCCGCAATTATTACAAATTACTACAGGTCACCAGATAATACTAATCCCGTGCGAATAGGGCTTTACAGACATGCTTTGACTTTACAAAGTTCAGAAACTGGCACGTTACACAAACAGCCACATAAGTGTATTTAAACACCTGAATAATGTAATTATAAGCCACATAAATAATGTATTAACTCACATTTGACGAAGTGATCACTGCACACTGTACAAACACACGGGCATTTTCCCATTCGGCTCCTCCGCAGACGCAAATTAGGTTTACAAGGCATTTTTTACCGGTGTTTTTCTGTCAATTTCTTGTATTTTCCCCCTTATGAACAACAACTTAAATTGGCACACAATAAAAAAATCTTTGTGGTTTGATCGATTTGAGCAACCATAAACGACGCAAAACATAGGCATTTGAGTGTGTTATAGTGCTTCCTAATATAGAAATTCACTTCCTGCCCTCCATCTGATCTTCGCGCCATGGCAACGCAGTGTCGTGACGTCACGTGAAAACAAGCTATTGACCTCTGGCTAAGCCACGCCCCCTCCACTCACTTGGACAAACATTCAACATTCAGGGACAGGCACTATGGCTGCTGTCCCATTAGAAGTCATTTCACAGGAGGCAATTAGTGATTTTTTGAGACAGAAAGATTATATATCATCTCAAGGTCACCCAGAAGGGCCTTAAAGGGTTAGTTCACCCAAAAATGAAAATTAAGTCATTAATTACTCACCCCCATGCTGTACCAACCCCGTAAGACCTTCGTTCATCTTCGGAACACAAATGAAGATATTTTTTATTTAATCTGAGAGCTGGATCAGTCCTACATAGACTGCCTAAGGTACTGGCTCTTGACGGCCCATAAAGTCATTAAAGAAAAATGTTTAAATATTCCATGTGCCTACAGTGGTTAAATTATAAGTTTATCAAGCGACGAGACTACTTTTGTGCGAAAAAAGATAAATAACGACTTTATTCGACTATTCCATTTCTTCCTTATGGGCCTTTAGACGAGAGTAGAAGAGATTTCCAGAACGCATGCGCGAGAACTGAGATGAGGATGTTCTTCTTCGACTACTTCTTGTTACCGGCTGCTCACCGCTTCAGGAGTATTACCACCACCTAGAGTATTACCTGTGTTCCGAAGATGAACGAAGGTCTTACGGGGTTGGTACAGCATGGGGGTGAGTAATTAATGACTTAATTTTCATTTTTGGGTGAACTAACCCTTTAACTATGCATAACTATGGAGGGTTATATTAATAATTTTATTGTTGAGAAAGTCAATGAAAAGCTTCAGCTTCAGGCAAAAATGTACACGTCATAGTGTAAACGTGATAAACCGGAGTTCGTTACCATCACAGTTTGGTGCTACAGTATTTACATGAATCATTCATTGTTACATTTGTTCTCAGTTACAGATACGTTAATGAAGCTAAGTGACATGACATTAGGGCTGGGCGATAAAACGATAACGATAATTATCGCGATATAATTTTTCTCGATAAAACGATATCAAGAGGTCGATAAATGTTCGATAATGTTTATGCGGAAAAGCGGAACGAAAGTCATTTGACACGCGCGCGCCACATCGGAGCATTTATCCGCTCGGGTCAAAGTCCAAACGGCAGCGCAGCAGAGGCGCAGTGAGCGCAGCGCGAACTCACGCAGACTCGCTTCACGCTCACGAGATCCAGTGAGAAGCGCTTGAATTCAGCGAAGAACACAAATTTCAAGTTTAAACCAGTTTAAAGGCAGATGAAACACAGATGACAAAAAGGAGAAACACTGAGTGCAACGAAACAATCCATTTAGCCTACCATGGATTTTCTGTAAGGTTAGCCTAGTAATATTAACTGCACCATGAAATGTGGGATATACATAATGAGTTGTATAATATTATTAATGTAGTCAATGTATTAAATGACTAATGGAATATAAGTACAGTATTTAATAATGTATTTAACTGTTAGGCTACTGTTTTTCATACAAATACCACAGAAACCATAAAGTTCATTTTGCAATGATAGTGAGGTGCTAAGTTATAGGCTATACCTGGTAATATCTGTGGTTATCATGATCTAAATGCATGATACTGGATGACCAATGGTTCATTTTAATAAAACTCAAACAGTCAGAATATTACATTTTACCAAATAAATATATGGTCATTACATAAAAAAACATATTACTGTTTTTGTTAATGAACATAAATTTAGCATTAATATTAGCTTGAGTTAGGATGCAGATTTACTGTCAACTCACTGTCAAATATGCATTTCAAGACAAAACATGTCATTTGAATATTGCAGCCTGCACTGAAAAATGTGCTGAAGAAATATTTTTCTATTCAGATATTTATTTTAAGGAAAAATACAAAATGTTTGAATATTCTACCTCATATTTGTGAAATGTTCTCTTGTTTGGCAAGTGTTTGTCATGATATGTTCTGACAATAAAGAGTAGTTTAAAACCACAGTTAACACTCTGGTTTACAACTTTCACTTAAAAGCAAAAATCTGCCTTTAAACTTGAAAGAAATAAAGATTTGACATTTATCGTGATAATTATCGATATCGACTGATATAAAAAAAAATATCGTGATAATTTTTTTTGGCCATATCGCCCAGCCCTACATGACATACAATGCAGCTAGAAGCTAACGTTGATGTTTTCTAATGTTAAGCAAACGTTAGCCTAACATTATGTTAGATTTTAAAGACAACGTTCAAATACGTTGTTGACAGATGTAGACATCATCCACGTTTAGATGGTGTTGTGGTCTACCGCATAACTTAATCCAGAGCAGACACTTATCTCTGTTAAGATGTGGCTTGGGAAAGGGTAAAAAAAAATACACACCTTCGCCAAAGTCCTTTTAGGCAAGTCATGCCACTCGGCCGCCATCTTGGCAATGCCTCCGGGCAGCTATTTCGGACTAACAAGACCAGGCTCCTATCTAAATGAATGAGCAGAGAGTCAGAACTGCACTTTCACTGGTCACCAGGACATAAAAACTGTTGTATGGAAACAACAGTAAAATATGATTAAAAAAAATTAAAAAAAAAAAAATCGCTGAAAAAGTTTCATGACTTAAGCCTGGAACACACCAAGCGACCCCAACGAAAGCCAACTGTGTTGTCGCCTCTCGTGCCCTCTCGTCAAGGTAAAAAGCTGCACTTGAACACACCGAGAGAACTGCAGCCGACTGTCAGCTAGAATGTGCGCTCTGCGCCTGCGTGTAATGAGCCAACTGTCTATTTCTGCAGATATATTAGTCTATATTCGTCATTCAAAAAGGAAAACCGACGCTGCCGGCTGCAGATACACATAACGTAATACAAAGCAGCGTGTGCTTACCTTTTTGAATATCAATCCTGCTGAACACTTTCTTTATTCCACTCCACTCATGTTAATATTGAAATATTCGCCAAGGAACACTCAGGTAAGAAGACGTAACATAAGAACAGCCTTCTATCTTTACCGTTTTGACTTCTTTGCTTGCTGTTTTGCGTTTATTGTCGTGCACTGACTCTTTCACTAAGCTGAACAGCCAATCAGAGTTCTCTCTTTCCCCAACGGCCCGACGCCGATTCAACATGTCGAATCGCGTGAAACAAACCCGACGAGGACTATTTTTAGCCAACGGGACGGAACCGTGCGCATCACACCGAGGAAACTTAGTTGGCCAACGCAAAAAATCTGCCAGACGGCCGATCGTCAGCTTGGTGTGTTCCGGGCTTTAGCCTCAAAATAAGCCATCTTTGGCGCCATCTTTGGCGTTACGGGTATAGTTGTATAGCTTGTTTTCACGTGACGTCACGACACTGCGTTGCCATGGCGCGAAGATCAGATGGAGGGCAGGAAGTGAATTTCTATATTAGGAAGCACAATAACACACTCAAATGCCTATGTTTTGCGTCGTTTATGGTTGCTCAAATCGATCAAACCACAAAGATTTTTTTATTGTGTGCCAAAAGTTGTTGTTCATAAGGGGGAAAATACAAGAAATTGACAGAAAAACACCGGTAAAAAATGCCTTGTGAACCTAATTTGCGTCTGCGGAGGAGCCGAATGGGAAAATGCCCGTGTGTTTGTACAGTGTGCAGTGATCACTTCGTCAAATGTGAGTTAATACATTATTTATGTGGCTTATAATTACATTATTCAGGTGTTTAAATACACTTATGTGGCTGTTTGTGTAACGTGCCAGTTTCTGAACTTTGTAAAGTCAAAGCATGTCTGTAAAGCCCTATTCGCACGGGATTAGTATTATCTGGTGACCTGTAGTAATTTGTAATAATTGCGGAGTTTGTCTGTTATCTTAATCCTGTGCGAATCTGCCATGTCTGTAATTTGTAAAGTAATAATTCCCCCGCAAATTACCTACTATATTTCGCCGAACACCGAGGTCCTGTGATAATATTAGTCCCGTGTCGAAATCGACATCTCTGTGATTTGGCCGGATCATATATCATTTTTTCAAGGTTTTTGTTTCATCTGCGCCTTTTTATCCATCTTTCGTGGATAATAGAGGCTGAGTTGGAGTGTTTTAATAGTATTTTGGGTGCGGGGTCATATCACTAGTACAACTAACTCATACAATTTGCAGAAAGAGAAAGCTGAAAAAGCCATAAGAGCAAAAACAAAAAGAACGATTAGATCACAGGCTTCGATATCCCGTGCGAATGCGCCACACGAAATTACAGATGTGGGTGGGTAATTTCAAATTCACATGTGGTCCCCAGGTAATACTAATCCCGTGCGAATAGGGCTTTAGTTGCTGATATCTACAGCCTCGATGGCAGGCAAATCTCTCAATTCAGTTGAAAATCGGTCCTCTTCATAACGTAAGGATCACGTCCAATTTCGATTTTCTGTTTATATATTTCTCTTGTAATAGTGTCTAAAGTAGTACAGTACGGATTTTCCTCCATCTCGTCCATTGCGCCTCTTCACTCCTTGCCCTCCACCTGCAGTCCGCGCGTAAATACAATCACGTGACTGCAAACCACCTATTGAAGATTGAGGAAGTGGCATGTCCCTATATAAATTGTCTCTGCCGTCGCCCAGCCTCTCAGGAACCTAGTGTCAGAGGTGCATGTACCCCATGCACACCATTTGACCATTTTAAACGAAAAAACGAATGAAAACTGACTAACTGCAATGAAGGTGGAAGCAGAGAATGTCCAAGTGTATTGGGTTAGCTGCACACTGTGATTAGCTCATCGCGTTTGAGGGCCTGGCTTAGACATAGGTCAATTATAAGGGTTAGAAAGAGGGTGAAAACTAATGGAAAACTAAACAATTTTTTGTTTTGCAAGAAAGAGTGTGTGTGTTGGTTAGTTAGCTGTATGGCCTATTAAAAATACAACATTTGACTGACGCAAACAAAAAGCTAAGCTACACAAATAACAGTCATCCATCCTTTCAAGCGAATTTGAAAGGTTTCAAAGCAGTGAACCTGCTTGAAAAGGACACAATGTTTCCAACATTACTGTAAACCTTTATTCTCAATTGGAAATACAGTGTTGCTCAATGCATTGTAAAAACATAATAAATTGAGATTTTATTATTGAGTTCCTGAAGACATGTATAAGGACAAGATTCATAAAGCTAGCAGCTCTTGATTTGTATTACAGACAGAATCTAACAACAGCTGATTAATACTGTATTATTCAACTGTAAACCTGCGTCAACTGTCATTTGACAGTTTCTTGTCGAACCAGTTTAAGTACCTCAGGTTGTACTTGTTACATTTCAAAACTAGGTTAAGGAATCCCTAAAGCTGCCGCTACAGGCGATTTCAGAAGGGTTGGTCCACGTTCCAAACGTGCAATTCGATTTGGGTAATGACTGATAAGTAATCTGTATTACGTAATCAGAATCCAAAAATCAAGTACTTGAAATTAGATTATATTACATTTTAAAACACTCTTAGTAATCAGGCTTGCTGCGATAGTTGGTGTTACACAGTGAATATTTAATATCGAACATCGAATATCACTTGTTAAAGGAGCATAACGCAAGTCTCTGAGTTTTTGCAGAACTACGCCCCCTCTGGTGACAAATGAAACTGCGTGCGCGCTCATGGAATACCATAGACTTTATAGAGTAGACATATACACGGAATACACGCACGTTTGCACGAGCTGTTCATAACCAAAGGAGAATCAGGCACACATCTTTTGTTACAGTCATAATGAGGTAATACAGTTATAAATCTGCAAGTCATTTAAAATATATGAAAGGAAAGGCATTTGAGTAAATTAGGCTACACACTTATGTAGGCCTATGTGTGTGTGTGAGGGGAAAACAGGGGTAGAAAACTTCGGCTTTTGTTTCCATTGATCTCCATGTTGAACTGTTTTATGTGCTTACTGTATCCACTTATGATTGTATTATTATGGAAACACGTTCATGAACACGTTTGAGCCCTAGAGCAGACCGCCCGAGATCTCTCCGTTTGTTGAAAGCCTTCCCGATGTTGACTCTAGTCTTATTCCGACGCCTGGCACTGGACAGACAGAAGTTGTATTTTCTTTGCCTCACGTGGAGTTTGCGTTGGGGTTTGTAATGAACTACAAGCCGGTCTCTTTGGGGCTGTTTTTACACCTGGCCACAATGCGTTTTCTCAGATCTATTTGATTTATCAAAACGATTCCATTACCTGGTCACATAAATGTGTTTTTGCAAAACGGATATTAATCTGATATTCAATTCCCGCGTTATATACAGATTTCATGAAGTGCACGTCACCGAAAGCAACAGATGAGCTGCATTTAATAAATCATCGGCTTCGGCTATTTCAAAATCAGCAAAGACAGCAATAAGAGAGAGCGGCAGAAGCCCTGGTATGAGATCATTTCATTTCTTAAGGCTACTTTTAATGAAGATAGTGGAGGTAGAAGGTAACTTAGTGTTAATCGTATGCGTCTTACTTTCACTTTCATTTGCGATAGATTGCGGCGCGCTGGCTTATAAATACACTCGCCTGCTCATCTGATGCACGTCGTCATATATGACTAAAACAACATGACATAGCCTGTTTTCAACAACCAGATGCATTTACACTTGTCCAGTTTCGTCTGGAATACAGCCCAGACCACGTCCTCAATGGTTTGAGCTGTCGGATTCAAATCCGTCTGGATTCAACCTGGTCTTTTCACGATCGAATAAGTTATCCGATCACAGAAAACGCATGAAGTGACCAGATGTAGACTAAACAGCCCCTTTGAATCCATCTTCTACTTTTGGGAAAGTTGACTAAAGTTGCATCGCTCGAGTTGTCTTCTCTGATACGGAGAACGGCGGCGAATACACTATCCTGCAGGCACATAGCCAGGCGAGCGTGAACGCGCATGACGTCACGCCCAGTCTCAGATTCGAGCCCGAATCCCTCTTATATATTTCACTGTACAGGATTATAGAGGCGATCGCAGTGATCAGAGAAGGGCTCATTCAGCCCATCAGACGATTGTTTCAGCATGTATGGGTTAGAAAACGGCTAATTTTAACATAAAATGTTGCGCAATGCACCTTTAAAGGGTTAGTTCACCCAAAAATGAAATTTCTGTCAGTATTTACTCACCCTCATGTTGTTCCAAACCTCTATGTGTTTATTTGTTCTGCTGAACACAGGAAGATATTTGGAAGAAAGTTTTAATCCAACAGATCTCATTCCCCATTGACTACCATAGTAGGAAAAAATACATACTATGGTAGTCAATGGGGAATGAGATCTGTTTGATTAAAACAGTCTTCCAAATAGAGCTGTGTTTTGATTCAAATTTCAAGAATCGATTCGATTTCTATTCTCAAGATCTTGAATCGATTATCATTATTCGATTTCGATCCGATCTTCGAGATTTAGATAATTGTTTCTGAAAAAAGCATTTTTTTTCCAGCTGTTACCTGAATGACAGGACTGTGGTTATGCAACATATATTGATACTATTAGACATTCAACTGCAAATTAATGTAGCATTGATTGTAAAGAACAATCCCCCTTCCATGTTGATACAACTGCTTTCACAAACGTTCATTGGGATAGACGACAGAGGACGCAGAGGTATAGGCTATATTAGCAGGAGGATTGCAAGTAACCGCAGGAACCGTGATATTCACGTTTTTTATAAGGCTATACCCTTCTTGTTTTGAACTTCATGCATGTGTATTGAATGTTAGACAAGTTCATAATGATAACGAGACTGTTTATCGTGGTGATGTGTAGCCTACAGAGGCTTCGCAAAGAGTGAATGAGAGAGAGCGGCAGAGCGCGTGCGATTACCTGCGTCTGAAGTCATTAGTGGGGTTGCCGTGTCAAAGGAAAGCGAAATAGTTTTTGTATCATCCTTTTAACACTCATGTTACGGGTATTTACCATAAATGCACATCAGCAGCAGTGCTGGTGAGCATCTCACAGTGCGAGGAAGCCGCGGGGAAATAAAATCAGTGAGTCACGCATTGAATCAATGCCATATGCATCAGCTTCAGCGTTGCCCATGTGACGCGCTGCTCAGCTGAGCCTTGACAAGTGGAACTCAAAGTTAAAAATAATTAACACCTTGAAGTTGTTTCATTGCATCTATTTTAATGAATCAATCTGCTTTTTGAACGTGTTCGTTGAATGAACGGTTTAATGACTCAAAGTCCGTTGTCATAACAATGTGCGCGCTGAGTGAAAGCTCAGAAAGCGCACAAAGGGATCTCCCGGTCGCGCCAAGTTAAAGTTCACGGGGAAAATGTAGGCCTATTAATAAATCGATTCTCTGAGTTACGGATCGATCTTTAGAAATTAATATGAAAATCGATTCAGAATTGGTGAATCGATTTTTTCAACACAGCACTACTTCCAAATATCTTCCTTTGTGTTCAGCAGAACAAATAAACACATGTTTGGAATCAACTTGAGGGAGAGTAAATACTGACAGAATTTTCATTTTTGGGTGAACTAACCCTTTAATAACAAGTTAATTTGTTAATAAAGCAGTCTTATTCATTTTGTTAATAAACGATCTACATTTAACATATGCAAGTTTTGTCACTGGTTGTACTGTTTTGTCTAATGTGCTTTTCATTAAAATAATGAACCCACAAACCATTCAAGCAATAGAGCATCAAAGTCCCCACAGCAGGTGCCGGAAGAATTCAATACAATTTCTCCATTGACATTTGGGGTATAAGCCGCCATTAAAACGTAACCATACATGGTAGACTTAAAACCAGCTACAGCTGTATTAAGCGATTGTATATGCTCCTATTAAGAATGATGAGTCACGTGCCGATTTCGGGCGAGTCTGAGCCGGTCGGCCATGATGGTAGGAGACGCTCTTGGTTACCAGGGGCAATGCCTTTAGAACCCATAGACGCGACTAAACATTCCAGAGCTCTTAAATTTTCGCGCATTTATTATTTTGGCGGATCTAATAATACGAGAAAATAAAGGAAGAAAGTAAAGCAATGCAAAAAGATAAGGCGAAAGAAAAGGGACCTTACAGGAACAAACTCACACAAAGTGCAAAACAGCTGTATTTGGAGAAGCAGCATCGATATATTTGTTCTTTTGCACTAATAACAGGATTATTACCAACACTTTTGCATATGTTCGTTAAAACACAGCAAACAGTGAAAATCGTATACTAAAAGCTAAAGCAATCCAACCAATACCAAGCAAAAAAAAAAAAAAAGCAAATAAAGCAAACCAAGCAATCCGACGTCTCCTCGTCAGGTCAGGAGACTTCTCCCTGATGCTCTGTCCATTTCGGTAAACTAGAAAACTGTATTCCATTGTTCCTATGTTTTCCATATACATCATGTGAGGTACTGGAGTAGTTTGTAACGCAGCAGTGACTTCCAGGCATGGTAAAACAGTGCGAAATTGCAAGAACCTCCTCTATGATCGAGCTAAACCACGCACGTAAACAATACTGTTTTGCCGTGGGAATCCTACCGAACATGGCGGAAAGGGAGGGGCTCTGTACAATGACGTCAACTCTCTCATTCTCAATAAACGCCAAAAGTTCATGGGGCACTAACCTTGTTTTAAGATAAATGCCTTTTATTTGCGATGTCTTGGATAAGTACTTCATTAATCCTAAACAATTCCACAGTGATGCATCTGATTGGTGGAATTCGTGTAACTGTCTGGTTAAACCCGCAAAGGTCCGTGAAGACCCTGGAAGTCTCTTTTAGCGGTTGTGGCTTGGCTCGACTTTAGTGAGGCGCGGTGGTTTGTGGGATGAGTAGTTCCTTTCCCTCCCGAAATGAAAATATGTACACAGTCTTGTACCATTACGTTTTTTTTTTCACTCGAAATGATATGTTGTAGGCGAGTCAGCCGTAGGTGGTTATCCTCAGACAGCTCTTCAGTCTATCTCTTTAAGACAGATTTCCAAAACGCCAATGGGAGAAATGAATGGGAAATTTACTGTCCAGCACCAAAGCTCTTTCGGGCTGTGGGTGGGACTGTGATGCGTATTGCCATCCCAAAATTTGCGCTCAGCGAAAATAAAATGTGCAAGGTTCAATTTTGCACAGTACCGTAATTATGGTGTTGTCACAAAGGTAACCGGTGGGAAAATGTCCTCACCATCACATCCCTACTCGACTACAATTACTTTTTAAATTGATTACATGATTAAATGTTAATCTCTTAATTGCAGTATATTATTCATAATTCATTGATTATCTCTACTACTACTACTTTATCATCTTTTAATTTTTTATTTCCAATAAACCTACTGCTTATCAGAAGGTTATCCAGGTTTGTGGAATTGCACACAAAGATCATTGATGTGCCTACTGAAAACACACAAAGCATCATATATATGGACTTACAGAAATCATGTGTCAAGTGGTTTTTTTTCCTCAAAATTGTAGTTGCATATCTAATTACTGTAGATCCTGACAAACACATTAATTATTATTTGAATCATCACTCAGTAAGTCATTCATGGAATGCATTACTGTTTTTGGAAGGCTTTTGTCTTTCAAATATTAAATTTCACATAATTTGAATGCAATAAAAGGGATTCCCAAACTTTTTTGTCAGCTGGACCTCTTGGACCTAATATGTTTACATGAAGTACATCCTTATAAGTTAGGTCAATATAAAAAATAATAATCATCATAAATAGTATTAAATTTACTTCATAGTTATCTGATGTCAGTTAATGGTTATGATGATTTTTTAACATATTTATACAGAGTTTTATTTTCATTGCTTTTAATTGTAAATGATTTATTTAATTTGTGTATGGTTTAAGTAATAGCTTTTCATTGAACCACACACAAACACCCTTCAGTTCCATCACAAACCCCAGTATGGGAAACCCTGACTTAATGTAATATTTAATGATCTTCATGTTGTTGATAAAGAATGGACTATACAATACTTTCTCTTCCTTTGAATTTTTTATATTAATATGGTACAAGATTACACAATTCAAATCAACATGATAAAGGAGTTAGGTCATAAGAAATCTAAATGAATCTAAAAGTATTCAGATAATATTACCATAAATGTGTGCTATAATGGATTACAATACTAATAACTACAATTGTTGTCCTGCAAGAATTTGGAATCAGCAACTGACTACAATTTGTAGGTAAAGTTAATATACCCAGCACTGTTCGGACTTAACGGGTGTTTTCTCAATTTCTATTCGATTATAGTAACTTGCGTTCGGGACGTTGATAGAAAAAGTACCGAACGCCTTTATGACATCCAAACGACGGTCACACACACAATTCATGTTTTAACTACATTAGCGCAATTTAACAGCCTATACTATCAACTAACACACATTTGCTGAGAAATGACATGTTTTATCCGATTTGTGTGAGCTATATCAGATGTTTTAGTTCAATGGAGTCAGAATCAGCTGATGACATCTTTGACCGGTTGTATGTGTTGCCTGTGCTAACAGTTAACGTTAGCCGAGCTGCTACAAATCTAAATGACGGGAAGTCAAATAAATCACAAAATTACACTTGTATTATATAACTATATTATTACTTGTGACTCATGTCTTCAACACAACATATCTCACGTAGAGTCAGCAATTAATAATACAAATGCTAATAATAATTTCAGGGGGAATCATGTTAGCATAAAAATCTCTCTGCTTTTTCCAGGTCTATCCGATGAGCTTTATAACGTTACTGTCAAACACTAAAGCACCTTCATCAGCTCATCGTCAGATTTTTAAATATGATGATCGTTATGTGCGGGTGATTGTCAGAGATCATCAGCTGATTAAATGTCAGCTCGGCCTCTGTTGACGGGCCGCTCACAGCAAACCGCTTTGTTATGAACATTGTCATTTCAACTCATGATCATTCAACAACGCGTGTGTGTACTTACAGGTAGACCCTCAAAGCAAACTCTCATCTGTGACCTGTTGAATTCTTAAACGTATTTGCTGGTAAAAACAGAATCCATAAGCGCGAGAACCGCACAAAGCGACAGTCATGAGTGCTGATGAAAACCAACCGAACATCATCGGACACACCGGAAGCGCCGACACACTCCGCTACTTCCGCTTTCCGTCTAGCTGCATACAGTTACATTACATTAAAAAAAAGACTTTACAAAAGAATACATGAATCCGAAACATACATATATACTGAATAAACTTCACGTTATCATATTACACTTTCTGCATATGGAAGATAGATAACTGTGTAGGCTACTATGTAACCATATAGGCTACTGTAAGTATAAAATGTAATATATTTAAAAGTCCTATCATTTTCTCACAAAATTATTTGTGTGCTATGAAAATAAAATATTTAAATAAAGAACTTTGAAAAAATAACGAATAGTAACTTCAAAAACATTGAATTTCTGATAATTGTTCTCAAATAAATTAATGTGACTGCATGTAACATGTAACATTATTCCCATCCAAAGGTAAAATATTTGCTTTAAAATATAGTAAATAGTAAATATAGTAAAAAAAACCTTCCATAAATAATAGAAATCAGACCATAGAGCATTCCAAAAGTTAAAGGTGTAGTTCACCAAAAAATAAAAATTATGTATGTAAACTTCAGTGTTTTTGTTCTGTTGAATACAAAAGAAGATATTTTGAAGAATGTTGGTAACCACCCAGCTGACAAAAAATATGTTCTTAGAATTGTTATTATTTTATTATTATTAGAATGATTTGCAAACATTCCCATTAGATTATAAAAAGGGAAAAAAAAAAGTCCAGCTTTTTTTTTCTTTTCTTTTGGTATTAAGAAAGTTTTTTTCTTTGTTTATGTGGACGTAGAGGAACTTTCCATTCTATTATTTTGGAAATGTTATGAAAGCGTAATTTCTGATTGTTTTCTGAATGTTCAAAAGGTCCCGAATTCGTTCATCACGTTCATCATCGGGCTCACACACAGACACTATATGTGATAGTGAGCCAATGTAGTGCTCTGTTTATATTTATTTACATATTCATTTCTTACAGCACCAGGAATACATTTCAAAGTAACAGGATTTTTGAGTAGCAAAAACTGTGTTTACACATTTTTCCAGAGTGTTTAAATTTTTACAGATTATAAAAGTTTCTAAGTGCAACATATTTGAATTACAAAAAAACAAATAAGACTTAACTTTAAGATTCACATTTTAGTAGTGCACCAAATTTTGTAAGAGTCTCTGGGAAACTCAGTCTAAAACATGGCATCATAAAGAGACATTTTATAAAACAAAAACACAACCACAAGGGAAAAATAACACAAACTAAAACATACAATTCTATCAAACATAACAAAAAAGTCATGCAAAAAAAAAAAACACAATAGAAAAAGAAAACACCACAAAATTGTGTTCTGTTTAGAATTTAGTTTAGAATCAGATGAAATGCAATTACTGAAGGGAAATGCAAAGTCAGGTTAAAGCCCAGGTAAAAAGGAACCCAAAAATCACAATACATCCCCCTATTGTTTCCATTTGGTAATTTATTTATTTATTTATTTATTTATTGAGGAACCAAAGAGCGTTCCAGGAACGTTCCATGTATATTATTATTTTATAACCTAAAGAAAACTTTCCAGAACGTTCCCTGCAGGTTGGTTTTAGGTTTTATCTTATAACCTAAAGAAAGCCTCCCCAGAACGTTTGCTAACGTTCTTTAAAATGTAATTGTGTGGACAAAACATTCTTAAAAATCATTTTAAAAATAAAAAAAAACATTCAGAAATACAAATGTTAAAAAAACGTTTTCATAACCTTTTCAAAATTATAGAATGAAATGTTCCTCTATAAAGGTCCTTTCACACTGGACATGATTCTGACGCACGAATAATTCGCGCGATTGTTTTTTTTTTTTTTTTTGTTTTTTTTTAATAATGATAAAATAATTTTGTATAATAATTTTTTGTATAATGAGTGCTTCCAAACTGAACGCGAATGTGCTGTGGTGAAAGAACAACTTTTATTTTTTTCGCTTTGTTGTCGAATTTTTTTTACTTTTGAGGCGAAAGAAAAGGCTTCAGCCAATCATATACAAGGAAACAAAGGTGACGATGACCGCAACAATGACGGATCTTCTGATTGTGTGTCGAGTCATCTGTGAATCCTGTGGTGTGAATGAAAATCTGAAACAAGGACAGGTGGGACGTTGTGCTCATTCGTTCATATCGAGCCCAACCAGGTGTTTACAAGGCTTTTCAGTCCATTTGAGCCTTCAATCTGTTTACTAAAAGTGTTTATTCGATTGCTTGCATAGCTCCGGTACAGCTGCTTGTATATGTTTCTATAGCTCCGGTAGCATAGCATACTCTTTGTTCTTTAAGATTGGGTGCACCCAAAACCTTCACTGGCAAAACCCCACGGCAAAACAGTAAAACCTTCACTTGTCTTCACTGGATGATAATGATGGTGATGAAGAAGCTATGTTCCACGTCCCGCAAGTCATAGCATTGTCCCACATTTAATTTTTGTCTGCATCCTTTTATTTAATCGTCCTTTAAATTACAAGCTTTTCATTTTTATTTCAGCAGGAACTCTGCCTGACCTCAGATTGGAAAGGCTTAAACCAGAAACTTTAACA
Organism: Hybognathus amarus; assembly: GCA_030378365.1. NCBI lineage: Eukaryota > Metazoa > Chordata > Actinopteri > Cypriniformes > Leuciscidae > Hybognathus > Hybognathus amarus. The sequence continues at coordinate 33,275 of JAQIUQ010001938.1, read as the reverse complement.
TTCATATCAAAACCCATAAAACGCATCCCAGAACAATTCTTGATGGACTTATAATCAAACATCATGCAACTACATAATTCTATGTTGTTTCTACAATATATGTTTGTGTCTATTATGCTTAAGTCACATATAAATGATGTAATTGTTATAACTATTAGATGTGTGAATGAAAAGTGTATCGTGTATAAACGTTTTCTGATAAAAACTTTAGTTCAGGAAATGTGCTACCAGGATGGTGTGCCCATTAAAACACAGGGGTCCAATACTCAGTCCCTAATCATTTATTGAAAGGCCACAGGGTGAATTGGAATCAGATAGAGTTGTATGGTTTATTGCCAGGAACACATAAACTCTTCAAAGGCTCTCATTAGGAGAGAAAGGAAGGACAATCTGTTTCCATTGCATATGGCACACACCAACACACCAAACAATAGTACCTTATCACTCATTGAGTGCACCTGAGGAGACTTAGCTCCTCCCATGATTGGCTATGTCATGTGATCCATCGGAATTCTCAACAGCCGCCCCCAAATGTGTAAACATTTGATCCAAGAGAATTCTGTCCAATTTTTTAATTCAAGTCATCTGAAAACTTAGTAAGGACCACCAGACGACTAACTGGGCGCATATAGCGTTTCCCTTTAATGAGAACCTCCACAACCCTTATCCTGCCATCAGGACTTGGCGAGACCTTTGTAACAGTTCCAATAGACCAGAGTGGAAACTGCGGGTCGACGACCATTACTACAGCATCACATGAGATCGACTTTCCATCCTGCATCCACTTCTGACGACTTTGAAGGGAAGGCTCCACGACTTGGGAAGACTTGACTATGCCTCCACTTTCTACATGAAAGTAGTTCAGAATCAGCATACATTACTTGAGGCAAAGAAGCATCTTGCTGCCCCATCAACAGTATGTTAGGAGTTATGGGATCAGGATCTGATAGATTAGATGTCACGTATCCAAGAGGTTTAGAGTTCAACATCTTTTCCACTTCTACCAGCACTGTATATAAGACTTCTGCAGACAGCACCTGGGTACCCAATGTCACCTGTAAAGCGGCCTTAATGGATCGGACCTCTCTCTCTCTGCATTTTTCTCCTCCAAAATGCAGAGAATATGGAGGGTTAAAGTTGAATAGAATCTGGTGCTGAGAAAGCAATTCTTGAAGGGCAGGGCTGAGTTGATGGAATGCTTCTCTGAGCTCTCGCTCCCCTCCCCGAAAATTAGTTCCTTGGTCTGGGATAAGTTCATAGGGTCGACCTCTGCGAGCTATGAAACGCCAGAGGGCCAGTAGGAAACTGTCTGTATCTAAATCAGATAACAGCTCAAGATGAACACATGTTTTTGTCTGACATTTGAAAAGAAGACCCCATCGTTTCTCATGCCTACACTGATATTAAAGGGGCCAAAGCAGTCCATTCCAGTTGACCAAAATGGGGGCTTGTAAAGGCGGAGTCGAGAGGTAGGAAGATCAGCCATCCTCGAGAATGACGGAGACCCTTTCCATCTTCGACACTCACGGCACAAACGCTGAACTGATTTTACGGCTTGTCGTCCACGTAGAACCCAATACTTTGTACGAAGTTGGGCAAAGACTCTTTGCAGTCCTGGGTGACACAGAGTTGAATCGAGATCTGCAATCAGAAGCTTAGCTATAGGATTCTTAGGGTCCAAAATGATGGGATGGATAGCTTCTACAGGCATGAAAACGGGTCAGGGGTGAGAAGGATAGAACTCCTCTAGGGGGGTTGGGGGGCATGCTCCCCGTCAGAAAATTTTAAATATTCCATATTTTAAAGCATCAATCTGATGTATTTTGAGATGCATTTTTTTGCCAACCTGGGGAGAGCTGGAGAAACTTAACTTCAGCCATGAGTCAAAAATATTATGGCCTTATTTTAATAATAAAAAAATGACGAATTAACGATCCGTTACCAACGCAGTTAAAAAAAAAATCAAGTAGAATTTCTATAACTGTGTGTTGAACTGATAATCACTCTTTTGTGTGTTAAACACAATCTACCTAATACAGACAACTTCCTTATAAAGAAAAAAATATATATGATCATAACCTATGACAAAAAAATATATTATATAAACTAGATTAGTGGGCAACTTAGTCAAATTTAGTCTAGAAAAACAATAATTGTATAAAATCAGAAAATTTACTGAAAAAAAAATTAGTGGGGAACAAATTAGAGACAATAACTGTTGCACTAAATCTGGTAAAACGTTACACATTGCTCTTTGTATTAATGTAAAATGCATTCATGAAAAACAAGATAAAAATAAAAAATATCAATTATTTTAGTCTACTATAAACTTAAGAAAATATATATAGCACAAATGCATAGCACAGCTGTTTAATGAGGCAGCAACATATTATAGATAGACAGAACAGAACAAAAATACTACTAATAATTTTTCATTGCGCAAAAGTATTATGATTTTATTATGAAAGACTCCAATTGAGTGCAGCACACAGCTCTTATGCGCATCACGAGCGCTGAATGATGCGCTTGAGGCAACACGAGTCACAGCGCGCAGCTCTTCGAGTCCGCATTGGAAAGTTCTAAGCACAAAGGAAATACATATCGATGCATAGTGTACTATACAACTATCTATGAAATAGTTTATTGAGCCTTTTCTTTTAACAGTTTTAAATTTCAGTTACTGTGCGCGTGAAGAACAATGATAGTGCTCTCCAGTGTTGTGATCTAGACATGCGGTAAAGGATGATAAACATGATTGAGGTACTACAGTCAATTTATGCGAAACCATAGAGCTTTATCTACAGATCAAGTATAATAATATTAACATTTAATCATCTAGGAGAGAGTTTAATCGTTGCCGAAACGCGACGCGCTGTGCTGTTTGAATGCTGATGACTGACGACGCGCTGTGCTGTTTGAATGGAGAATGACTGAGGAGTCGACGCGCTGTGCTGTTTGAATGGAGAATGACTGAGGAGTCGACGCGCTGTTTGAACTGAATGGAGAATTTCAGACAGCCGCAGCGGAGGGAAAAGTTTACGTGAACTTGAATTTAATGACTTAGATATTAATTTCTATCTCACATTATACTAATTTGGCTTCATATATAATATACCCCCCCCCTCCCTCAAAACATTTTCTCATCGAATCTACACGATTCACGTAGGTCACTTATTTTGGTTTCAAAACGGCGAATGTCACCGAAAGGTGAGTGGTTTTCATGCCTGCTTCTAACTCCAAGTCCTTGCTCTGCCGAAGGTGACCTCCCACTCTTATGAGACCAGTCACAGTATCCCACTCAGGTGCCAATTCAACATGTCTACTGTGTGCTGAAACACCTTGATTTAGTTGGAGTAACTTGCTCTCCTCAGGAAAATCCTCCTCTTGTGCCTGACGAAGGAGTAACAGCTCTGCTTGATTCTGATTGAGCTTGTTCCCTGGCGCTTGATCAAGAGATAACTTCTCAATTGTATCAGAAATCAACTCTGACCAAGTGTTAAATTGGACAGGGTCCACTTTAGAAAGGCTTGGTAAAACTTGTCACGGTTCATGAATTCACTGTCTCTCTCTCGTCTTGCGTGCTGTTGTTTGTGTGTCTGTGGGCGTGGTCACTGATCACTGCTGATCAGCAGCGCCAGCTGGTTTCAATCCGTTTGTCCCTTTATAGTTCAGTAACTGGTGTTTCATGTCAGATCGTTGTCGTTTTCCCTGGTGTGTTCCTGTGTTCGTGTGAGATCGTGCTCGTGTTGCATTGTGGATTCCTTGTGTAATTCGTCTCGTCTAGATTCTTCACTTGCACTGGATACCAAACACTTCACCGGGTCATCACGGATCACCTCACCAGTCGCTCACCGAGGTCCCTGTGTCACCCTTCAATCCAGCACTGATCGCTCGACCTGCACCTGAGGAATTATTCCTGTGTTTTGTGTTCTGACCTTAGTGTCTGTGTTCTCCACAATAAAGAGTCTTTTGCATTTACATCCGTCTCTGTGATCCATTACAGAACAATCTGACCATCAAATGGATGTAGCAGAGACCACGACGTGGGACGAATTCACCGCTCAAAGCATTTCAAGGATGGATACCCAAGAGGAGACCATCGCTAATTCAGGTCGGGCGATTCAGGCGCTCGTGACACAGGTGTCCAAGCTCACCCAACAATTTCAACAACTCAGACTTCCCACTGTGCCACCCACACCGCCTGTTCAACCCATTCCACCGAAGCCGCCCCAGCAACGTGAACCACGTCTTCCGACGCCAGAGGGCTATGCAGGTGAACCAGAGTATTGTAGAGCCTTTTTGACTCGGTGTTGGATGCATTTCTCGTTACAGCCACTGACGTTCAGCCAGGAACAGACCAAGGTGGCCTTCGTTCTCACCCTGTTGTCTGGGAGGGCGGCTCTTTGGGGAACAGCTGTGTGGGAGAACCAAGACCCATGCTACGCCTCGTTCCTTGCACTCTCCAAGGAGATGAGACGAGTGTTCGATCGGGCAGTAGTGGGTAGGGAGGCAGCCAGACTACTCGCTGATCTCCGCCAAGGTAACTGCTCGGTGTCGAAATATTCCATTCAGTTCCGCACCCTGGCTGCAGAGTGCCGTTGGAACAAGGAGGCGCAGTGGGATCGATTCCTGCATGGGTTGGCTGATCATGTCCAGAGGGAGATGTTGGACCTTCCCACCAGCCTTAATGGACTGATCGTGAACTGGCATTAAGAGCAGACGCACGACTAGATCGCATGGGCCGCTTTCAGCAGAGGAACCCGTTTCGCGGCATGGAGACCCTGCACGTCGACAATCTGGACACGGTCAGCCCAGCTTCCGATCCTGAATCCACGACACTGAGGCTTTGGTGGATTCGGGAGTGGAAGGTAATTTTTTGGACTCTGAACCTGCTCAACGTTTGCACCTCCCCATCTCCAGGCTTACTCACACGATTTCAGTCAATGCTCTCAATGGACAACAACTTCCCCATATTTCTCACACTACCGAACCCATCACACTCATAACATCTGGCAACCACGCTGAGACAATAACATTTCTCCTCCTGGACTCCCCACTGGCACCCGTGGTGCTGGGTCACCCATGGTTATTGCAACACAATCCCAGAGTCGATTGGGGTCACAATTCTGTTTCCTTGTGGAGTAATACGTGTCATGAGTCATGTCTTGTATCAGCGTGTTCGTCTGTCCCGGTGTCTGTGTTTCAGGAGGAGGCGGTGAATTTGTCTAACGTGCCCCGAGGAGTACCAGGATCTGAAGAAAGTGTTCAGTAAGTCTCAGGCTGCTTCCCTTCCTCCTCATCGTCCCTATGACTGTGCCACTGGTAAGACTTCCAATCGACCCCCAGATGGGTTACTCCAAGCGCTGTCTGTCCCTTCGAGACCCTGGTCCCACATTGCGCTAGATTTTATTACCGCCCTCCCGCCCTCCCAGGGCAAGACGGTCCTTTTGACTGTCGTGGACCGGTTCTCGAAGGCGGCTCATTTTATTCCCTTGCCTAAATTACCCTCCGCCAAATAGACAGCGGTAGCTGTCATAGAGCCACGTCTTTCGCTTACATCGCCTCCCGACGGACGTGGTCTCCGACAGGGGTCCCCAATTTGTTTCCAAATTTTGGCAAGAGTTTTGTAAATTACTGGGGGCGACTGTCAGTCTTTCTTCGGTTTTTCACCCCCAAAGCAATGGTCAGGCCGAGAGAGCCAACCAGGATTTGGAGAGTGTTGCGATGTCTGGTTTCCAGGTATCCTTCCTCCTGGAGTCAGCAACTCTCTATGGTGGAGTACGCCCACAATTCGCTGCCAGTGTCCGCTACGGGCCTCACTCCATTTAAAGGTAGTCTAGGTTATCAGCCACCAGTTTTTGCTAGCACGGAATCCGAGGTCGCGGTCCCCTCCGCTCACGCCTTCGTCCAGAGGTGTCTCCACACTTGGAAAAGAGCCTGTGAGACTCTTCTCCAAGTGAGGACGCGCACCAAGGCTTAAGCCGATCGCCACCGGTCGAAGCCTCCCGTATACGTCGTGGGTCAAAAAGTGTTGCTTTCTACTGAGAACATTCCTCTCCGGTCTGTATACTAATAAACTTGCTCCCAAATTTCTCGGCCCGTTTCCTGTCACCAAGATGATTAGTCCGGTGGCAGTCTGCCTCAAACTTCCTCCTGCGTACAGGAGAATACATCCCGCCTTCCATGTATCAAAGATCAAACGTGTTTCATTCACGAAATTAATCCGCGGTCCCGGTCATGACCGTGACCATTCAAAAATATGACTGAGTTTCTAAAGATACAAAGCTTAATGCAAATGGGTGAAGTGACCCTTTAAACTGGTAACACTTAAAAAGATGCAAATGGTAAACTTTATTCACAATGCACTGCTGGCCCGATTGTGCAAGTGAATATTCCATCATGTCCCGACTCCTGAATGCGAGTGTGTACACATTATCGCGGCAGCGCTTGATGCTTGGCTTCACAACACATTTTGAGAGAAGAGAAGACGCGGCACCGCTGAACACTCACACTGTGAAATTGCGTCTGGCAGATAGTTATTAAAAGAATGATTTGATTTTATAATCTGTGTGAATTACGATTGAGGGAATATCCCGCATTATAAATGGGAGACCTGCGGGAATGCGTAACACCTAGTAACTATAGTAACAGCATGAGAACGCGCTCCGTTGTAGTGAGCACTTGATCGGTTAATTTTGGCATTTTCTCAGTTAACGTTACCCTGATAGGCTAGTAATAAATGAACACACATACAAAAATGTTGGACTCGGTCAGAGACTAAAAGCCATAATTGGCAAGACCAGTGGCCGAGACCGAGACAAGTCCGAGTCCGAATACCAGCGAGTCCGAGACAAGTCCAGAGACCATAGAAAAACGGTCTCGAGTCCATAGAAAAACGGTCTGGAGTCCGGACTAGAAGTCCAAGACTGGACTCGAGATACTACAGCCCTGATACCAAGATTCATCAGTGGAAGTCATTGCCTTTGGGTTCAGTTTCTTCACATAGCCAGATTCCACTAGCTTTTGAATCTCCTCCTCATTTATTGTTGCACGCACTGGATTCTTTGCAATCTGGCGTTCAGTGCGACGCAATGCTGGCATTACTAATTGCTGCCAGAGCATTCAATCTGGGTGCATGTTTGGCTCGAACTAAAGGAGTGGCATATCTTACAACACCATTCATTTCCAGGCATTCGGTTCTGTGCTCCAGACACTCAAGAGCATATTGGTCTTGCTTTGACAGAAAAACTGCCTTAGATGTCTGATGATACAGAAGAACATCGACTTGCCACAATCTTTCTACATCCCTCTGTAACTGATCTTCGATCAGCCAAGAAGTGGCACTGAGAGATAGAATCAGTCTCGGAGAATCAAGGAAGTGGGACCCTGCAAAACCCATCCCAGATGAGTATGTAATGCAATAGGACTTCCAGGAGGACCAAATGTTACTCATTCTGTAGAGCATAGCAAATGAGGATGATCTGCTCCCACTAACAACAGGGGCTTAACCTGATGGAATTCTTCAAGAGGAATATGTCTAAGATGCTGATAGCATCTTTGAAGAGTACGGACAGGGTAAGTCTGTTCAGGTAAGTCCAACATCTTGGATGTAAATGCAGCACTGATCTCATATTTACTTTGGCTGAAAGATGCCGGAACGATGGAAAATGTAACATTAGTGCCATTAATCTCTTCAGAACCCTGTCGAATTGTTCTCAACCTTAGAGACTAAGCCCATTTAGGCCCAACATCTCTGCAGCTGGAGAAAGGAGCATAGTTCTTTCTGAACTGTCATCAAGAATGGCGTAGGTCTCCACAGTCCTTCCTTCATAACTCAGAATGACTTTCACCACATTCAAAAGCACAGAATTAAGGCCACTTGGTCTACTCAAATAGAATATACCAGAGTCAGGTTTACGAACATGGACTTCGTGCAAAACTCCCAAATGGCGCTCTTTGCAGTAGGGACAAGGCTTCTTCAAGTCACAATTAGCTGAACGATGGGTCCGACCACATCTCCAACACCGACCATTATCCAGGATCCACTTCTCTGTACCCTCTGCATCAAACTGTTGGAACTTCATACACTGACTCAAGTGATGGGCTTGATGACCACAAAAGGCACAGAAAGGTCCTGGGTCTAATTGTTTGCTATACGAATTAGTAGGCTGAAACATTCTACCTTTCGGGTTATAATGTTCCTCTTGATTTGCACCCTGCAAAAAGGTTGCTGTTGTATACCAAGATTTGGGAGGTCTCTCTTCTCTCACTTGATACTTTGTTGCCCCCTTTGATTGGTCGGATACTTGAACAACTAAACTTTGGCATTCTGCTTCCTCCTCAAGCCATTTTGCAAAATCCACCAAATTATAAGGAACATTCGGATTAACAGTTCAAATATGTCTTGCAAAACTGGAAACATGATGGGCTGAAAGTTTACTTAATAAATGGTGAACATGAGATGAACAGGCCAACTCCTTTGCCCCTTGATCTTGACCCCATGATTGGAGCATGCCTACCAGAGCCTGAACTCGTTGCGCAAACTGACCAAACCCAAGGGAATCCCCAGAACGTATAGCTGGAAGGTTCTGAATGGAAGCCAACTCCCGCAACACTAAGTGATGAGGTTGGTCATACTTCCGTTGCAGGGCATGTAATGTGGTAGTATGAGGCTGGGGATCATGAGCATATGCCAGGGCTAAATGTTGCGCATCATCAAGCTTCACATGATCCAAAAGAATATGGTATTTGTATTGTTCTGATTCCTCTGAAGGCAATAGATTTTTTAATGTCATATTTAGCATTGCAAATTCTTGAGGATCGTTTCTTTTGAAACATGGAAATGAAGGCCTCTCAATTGCAGCTAGTCTTGAATTCCCAGTTACAGAGGAAGGGTGAACACAGGCTGTCACTACTGGTTGATTCACCACTGAATCTTTGGACTGGATTATATCTCGAAGGTCCCAGCGGTGTGTGAGTTCTAAACACAGGAACATTACTAGTAGCAGTCACATCTGAAGGACCCATGGACGGTCCAAACTGTGCAGGAGATATCGAAGGAACTTGAATCGATGATGGTATGGCCATCGGAAAGACATGACTTGGATACACAATAGGTCCATAAGGGGGATATGATGCAGGAGGAGGAACAGGTACAGGATAATTTTGAAACATCCATGGAGGAAATCCATTGCCTTGCTCTTGGCTAGGGACAGGCCCACCACTTCTTATGAAATGCGAATCATTGGCTGGATAGATGGGATACAATGGCTGTTGGATTAAGGACCAAGGTGGAACATTGCCAAACTGAGTTGGATTCATACTCATTCCAGGAAGATTCTCTGAAGGCTGAAACTGAGAGTGAGCATACTGTGTAGCAACAGGTTCTGTTAACATTCGGGCCTCAGGCAGCTGTAGAGAACTGGGTTCTAATGATCCTCTTCCTCCTTGTGGCAATGGTGTAGGCAGCATAGATCTTGGTGGAGCAGGGAGAGTACTTTGTCTGCTGAGTTGAGGAGATGATGTAGATGGATCAACATCATGTCGGTTTGCCTCATGTTGTCTTAGGCATTCACCCAATTCCTGAACAAGAGATACTCTAGAATTATCATCCTCTTGATTATGTTCAACAACAGGAGATGTTGCCTTAGAACTCTGGTTGGAACTGATAGAAAAGGAAGAATTTTGACTTCTTACCAGCATTGTTCTCATACTCTCGCTCAGTTCTGACAGCATTCCTTTTATTTGCTGTACGCCGCAAGCAAGATCCCTCACCTCAGCCTGAGTCTCAGCTATGGCAGCTCCCTGTGATACTTCTAGCAGCACAGAATCGGGGGGGGGGGGGGTTGATATCCGTTTAGGTCTCGTAGAATCATTTTGTTCCATCCTAGCAGCCTCTCCGGCTTGAAGGACCCTGTAAATTTCTGATAAAAACTTTAGTTCAGGAAATGTGCTACCAGGATGGTGTGTCCATTAAAACACAGGGGTCCAATACTCAGTCCATAATCATTTATTGAAAGGCCACTGGGTGAATTGGAATCAGATAGAGTTGTATGGTTTATTGTCAGGAACACATAAACTCTTCAAAGGCTCTCATTAGGAGAGAAAGGAAGGACAATCTGTTTCCATTGCATATGGCACACACCAACATAACAAACAATAGTACCTTATCACTCATTGAGTGCACCTGAGGAGACTTAGCTCCACCCATGATTGGCTATGTCATGTGATCCATAGGAATTCTCAACAATTATAATAAGCTATACTGTCTAAACTGTGGTCTCTTGTTCTCTCTGCTAGTGCTTGGAGAGCAAGGAGATCACAGATAACGCATGATTTACGATAAGAAGAAAATAGAGCCACCTCCAGAATTAAGCCAACGTCTAATTGGTCGAACTCATCCAGGAGGCTGGACAAACTTTTGAGTTATAAATCTTAGACCCGAACAAAGGTTCATGCAGTCGTGATCTAGAAAATCATCTGGGTCGTCATCATGAGAAGTCATCTGGGAGTTGTTGCTTAGAGTTATATGAGAGTTGCAGAAGTCATAGAGAAGTCATGACGAGTAACCGGACAGACCAGTAACAATGTAGACCAGCAGACAAAAAACCCTAACAAAATCAGGGTTTAAAACAGCTTCATTCAAAGCCATCTGTACTCGTCTCACTTTTTTCTTTCCTTGGTTTTCTTTTCTTTTTCATGAGAGTCTCGGTTCTAAGTTTTGCTGCAAAGTTTCGTTTAAACGTTCGACTGCAACACGCTTCCAACTTCAAAGACTTTCATCCATCTGCCAACACAACACGTGATTGGCCGCTCAGAGACATCTATACAGGCACGAGGAGATGCAGAGAAATCTCTCATGGGATCTTGGTCCTATGAAAGACATAGTCTTTTAGTCGCAGGGGTCAGGTAACCTCTTGTTATGGCCTCTTGTTTCACCATTTCTGAAAAGATTTGACTTGCTAAATGATAAAACATTGACAACGTTCTTCCTATTTAGGCTCATCTCTGGGTGCCTGCGGGACCATAAAGTCCTTTCTGGGGAGGGGGTTCTTGGCCAGAGCAGACAAGCTGGAGCCATCTTGTGATTCTGGAATGTTGATTTTAGCTCTGGAGTGTTGAATCCTGTTTGAATGAATCCCATGGAAGATTCATTTGTGTTTGGTTCACCCTCAAACCTTAAGCCCGGAACACACCAAGCCGACGGTCGGCCGTCGGGCAGTTTTTGTGCGTCGGCCGACTAAGTTTCCTCGGTGTGATATGCACGGTTCCGTGCCATCGGCTGAAAATAGTCCTCGTTGGCTTTGTTTAACCTGATTTGACATGTTGAATCGGCGCCGAGCCATCGGGGAAAGAGAGAACTCTGATTGGCTGTTCCGCTAAGTGAAAGAGTCAGTGCGTGAGAATAAAAGCAAAACAGCAAGCAAAGAAGTCAAAACGGTAAAGAGTAGAAGGCTGTTCTTATGTTACGTCATCTTACTTACCCGACCAGAGCGGACGAGAGGCAACAACACAGTCGGCCTTCATCAGCGCTAGTTCGTCGGCATCGGCTTGGTGTGTTCCGGGCTTTACACATTACTATTTTAATTTGCTGTATACGGTTTGTTTATTTTGTTGACTAAACTATTTACATTTACATTTATTCATTTAGCCGATGCTTTTATCCAAAGCGACTTACAAATGAGAACAAAAGAAGCAGTTAAACTAACAGCAGGACAACAATACGTAAGTGCTATAACCTCTCTCAGTTTAATTTTAGTGCGTTTTTTTAAGAGAATAGAAGAGAAGAGAAAGTGTTAGTACTACTGAATCAAGTGCTGCCGAAAAAGATGCGTCTTCAGCAGTTTCCTGAAAGTGGCTACTGACTTAGAAGCTCTGGTTGAGTTAGGCAGATCATCCAACCAGCAGGGAACAGTCATGGTAAAGGTCAGAGAAAGAGATTTTGTGCCTCTTTGAGATGGTATCACAAGATGACATTCGCTAGCAGAACTCAAGTTTCTGGATGGCACATGAGTCTGAAGTAATGAGTTTAGGTAAGAGGGAGCTGTGCCAGTCTGGATAAAAACAAGTGCTTGGACAAGGAGTTGAGTAGCATGCTCTGTAGGGAAGGGCCTGATCCTCCTAATGTTGTGCAAGGCAAATCTGCAGGACCGGGCAGTTCTAGCAATGTGGTCTGTGAATTTCAACTGATCATCAATTACAACTCCAAGGTTCCTAGCTGACCTGGAAGGAGTTATGGATGACGAGCTTACCTGAATGGAGAAGTTGTGACGAAGTGTTGGGTTGGCCGGGACCACAAGTAGCTTCGCAAGGTTTAGCTGAAGGTGGTGGTCCCTCATCCAGCCAGAAATGTCGGTCAGGCAGGCTGAGATGCGAGCAGCTACCGTTGGATCGTCAGGCTGGAATGAGTGGTAGAGTTGCGTGTCATCAGCGTAGCAATGATAGGAAAAGTTACCGTGATGTCATGTAGATGGAGAAGAGGAGTGGTCCAAGCACTGAGCCCTGAGGCACCCCAGTAGCTAGATGTCGGGTCTTAGATGCCACACCTCTCCACGACACCCTAAAGGACCTACCTGAGAGGTAAGACTTGAAGTGCAGTTCCCGAGATGCCCTTCATCTTTAGGATTGGCAGGAGGATCTGGTGGTTAACTGTGTCAAAAGCAGCAGACAGATCCATCAGGATGAGGACTGAGGATTTGGAAGCTGCTCTTGCCAGTCTCAGAGCTTCAATTACTGAGAGCAGGGCAGTCTCTGTTGAGTGTCCACTTTTGAAACCAGACGGATTGTTGTCCAAGAGGTTGTTCTGTTTAAGAAAGGAGGAGATCTGGTTGAAAACAACTTAAGTGTTTTTACGACAAATGGAAGAAGAGATACCGGTCTGTAACTTGTTAGATGTGCTGGATTTAGATTAGGTTTCTTAAGCAGTGGGGTTACTCGAGCCTGCTTAAAAGCTGTGGGAAAGGTACCAGTGTGAAGAGAGGTGTCTATGATGTGCATGAGTGTGGGTACAACTGAGGAAGAAATGGCATGAAGTAGAGTGGGGAAGTTAGTGGGGATAGGATCAAGCGGACAGGTAGTAGGGAAAGACTGATGTTCTCTCCTGTTGTTCTAATGTTCTCTCCTGTTGTTCTAATGCTTCTTCAACTATTACTTCTCACTTTATCTTATATTTACTATTTGCACTGCACTGTAATTGTACCATATCGTATTACCATAAATAAAGGATCTATCAGTTATCTTTGTTATTGCTAAAATGGGTCAATCACAGAAAATGCTTTTTCCACAATAAGAAAACTATCGCAGAAACGTACTGAAATTATTTTTCAGTAATTTATATATCTGACAAAAGTAAGAATAGAACATTGTGCGTTTTGTTGATAGTTTTCAGGGAGCTGTGAAAATATCGAAATTGGACAAAGGTAACAAATTTTTCCTAAAAAAAAAAAGTTCCATTCATTTAAATGGCATGACACTTGATGACTAAGCTCACACTTACTATATCTAAACAAAATAAATAAATAAAATAAAATGATGCCTGTTAAATGTAGTGGCTGTTAGAATCTCATGTTATTAAGTGTTAGTTTGTCCAGAAGATCCAATCTTCCAATAGATTATGGCTCATTTTTCATGTTAACACCACGAATGAAACTAAGAATGTACAATCGATTTTTGACATTTGTGAATAGTTTCAGAATCATCAACGTCCATATCAGCGATACATCTAAGAATCGATTTCCCCCCCACCCCATGAGTCCCGAAACATTCAGGAAAACCAGATAAGTGTGAAAAAAGTGCAAGCGCATACATATAAGCACTCACAGGCAATACAGAGTTGCGTAGCCCTTCAATGTATAAGCATACAGCACATAACCTGATACAGTGCAGCTCAACCAGAAGAGCTCAAATTATATGAAGGTAGTCTGCACATGATACTATCTGGACAGAACTGACCTCTCACTTAAACAGACAGCAGCCTGGCCTGCAAGGCGGGAAAGTCCAGATTATAAAACCTGACAAAGGTGTACAGGGAGGACCAGCCCGCCACCACACATGTCTTGAATAGAAATTCCGCTAGATCATGCCCATGAAGCGGCCACGCCTTCTCATGGAGTGAGCCCTGATGCCCAAAGGGCATTGCAGACCCTTTGCCATGTAGGCGGCTGGAATAGCATCCATTATCCACTTAGTCAGGCTTTGTTTCGAGGCGGCGAGACCTTTGGTGTGCCCTCCTAACGAAAACAAATAGCTGCTCATGGGGCGGAGCGTGTAATGTAAAATCTCAGAGCTCTGACCAGGCAGAGGAGATAAACATCACTCTCGCTATCGGATGCTGGTAGAGCCGATAAGGAAATGACCTGTGCTCTAAACGGGGTGCCGACCACTTTGGGAACATAACCGTGTCTAGGTTTGAGGATGACTTTTGAGTCATTCGGGCCAAATTCAAGACACGCAGTGCTGACAGACAGCGCGTGTAAATCCCCCACACGTTTTACTGACGACAATGCAATCAGAAAAACGGTTTTGAGTGACAGGTCCGGGGGGAGCTTGTTCCTGCCTAATTACTGGCTGTGCATTGATTATGAGAATTCTGCGATGGCTGCCACATAGACTTTGAGTGTGGAAGGGGATCTTCCCTTATCCATCAGATCTTGAAGGAAACTAAGCAGCCGTGTGTGATAGTGTTCAGCACTGCATCCTGCAGGGCAACGGGTATCCGTTGATAAACCACACATGCAGAGATCAGCGTTCTGGGTGGGGATGCCAGATCGAGCTGCGAGCTTGAGAGATAAGATCTGCTCTCAACGGGATTGGCCACGGGGCTCTCTGTGACAACAAAAGTCTGGAAAAACCAAGTCTGGTTCTTCCATCGCACTGGTACGAAGAGCACTGAATGACGTGTTTCCCTGATTCTCTTAATCACCAGTGGTAACAGAGATATCGGAGGGAAGGCATACAACTGGCGGCTGGGTCAGACGCTGGGCCGGCGCGTCCTCGCTCTTTGAAAAGAACTGTGGGCAGTAAGCGTTGTCTTGAGACGCAAAGAGGTCGACTTCTGCTTTGTCGAAAAAGCGCCATATTAACTGGACTGTCTGGGGGGGACCAAGCTGTCAGCAAATGATTAAATCTCAATTCGTTATTTTACATAATTTGGGCTTTAACTATTTGGGCAAATGATTTGAACTAAAAAGTCAATGGGGGATTCTTATTTGAAATCATGGATTACAACAATGAACAAAGGTAAAAAAAATTAATAAAAAAGGCCTTACTGATCACCACTAGATATGTATGATCAGACTGTTATTTGACTAACATTTCAATCACCCATGACCCATGTCTTCAGCAAAGTATTTATTATTTAAACATTTGCTTATCTCAGCATACTATCATTATGAACAAAAAAGCAAAAAAATCTAATAATAACTAAACATTTTAAATGTAAGTGTTAATTACAAGTTTGTTGCAATTTATAGATTAGAAATATCTTTCAAATGATGAATGACATTAAGAAATGTTTCTCATAGCCCATAATTTAAGAATCTACATCCTCCGTTGCTCCATACAAAAAAAAAAAAATAATAAAAATAAAAATATGATTTCCTGCTATAAGAGGATGTCAAAAGTTTATTTGTTTGCATAAACCTTGCACTACAAAAAAATTAACTTATTAAAATTATTTTTATAGTGGTTTACACAACAGTGAACATACCTCTGTCAATTATACAGTACAATGCATGGTTAAATTATTACATAAAACATTATTTCCTGACGACGATGAATTGTTTGATTTATCCAACCATTTTTTTTGTGTTCATTCATTATTTGCCTCTGTCCACTCATCTTAATGCATAGTTATGGTCTCAACATTTTGCAGTGTTTACTAAGAGCAAAAGCCTTATTGTCAGACTAGCTATTTAACAAATCTAGTCTGCCACATCTGGGAAAGTCAACAGGCATAGGATGTTCTGCGCCACTGAGAAAAAAAAAATGACTTTATAAATGCCACATAAAGGCATCACCTCGTTTTTTAAAAACCAAACAACATCCGATGTAGTTTGGTTTTTAAAAAACGAGGTGATGCCTTTATGTGGCATTTATACAGTCATTTTTTTTCTCAGTTCAGAAAATCACCGACCAGCTCAGTCATGGATTGTATATGATCACTATGGTTACCGGTCCGCTACTACAGGCACGATGGAGGCAGCTAGCTCCTCATAGGACCCAGGGGACGTCACTCAAGAGGAGTCATAGCACAGAGTGTAAACGTCGGTGGCATGATGGCATCGTGTGTTTATTGACAACAGAACAGCGTGTCGTGAGAACATGGGTACAAAGTAATGGTGACCGGTGTAGATTATTATTGTGCGTGTCGCGGCCCGCCGCTGCCTCAGAATCGGGTCGGGGCACACACAACAATAACTTTGGCTAGCGAAACACTGGTTATCCTCTGGTTTACCCATTTTTGTTGACTTTTGTAGGGATAGTGAGAGCGGGGACGGATCGGGTCACTATGAATCTGGGGGGGGGGGGTCATGTCCCCCGTCCCAGTGCTATCTGCGCCCCTGGCTGCTTGCCAGTTACAATAAACACCATACACTTTAGGAAAGCCTACTTCCAGTGAAACTTAATTTAAAACTACCCGGCTAGTAAATCAATCACATGTTTACTTCTGCTTCTATTTTATTTTTCTACTTCAATATTTATTTTGTGGAAGGATCAGACTTTATAACAACACAAGGACTTTCTTAATTGTGCATACACTTCCGGTACACGCACACAGCGTATTACGTACACATGTATTACGTCGACTATCACAACATCCCCCGTTTAACATAAATGTGTAAACATCTCGGACAACTAATACAACAACAAGATTGCTTCTTTTTTTTCTGTATAACATAAGATTCTTAACAAAAATATGTCAAGCTTTTTTCTCAATAGGGTGCACATTATAACAAAATGAACAATAACAACTTGTTTGGTGGTTACATGTGCAAAATAAGCATTCAGTCCATACTTGGTATTCTTTTTACTCTTGACTATTATTTCAGCTTTACACATAGTCCCTGTATTGCACTGGCTTGACAATGAAACGTCCGGACCTTGTGCATGTTGGTCTTGTTGTCTCAGTACCTGTTTTGTCTGCTTTTGTTTCAAGAGGTTGTGTGATTTTGATTTCAACTGGATTATTTTGGCTTTGTTCAACCACATCTCTTTTGGGTGTTTCAGCGAATTGTACCTTTTTCTGGACTTTCTGTGTGTGTGGTACATACATTTCACAGAGTTGGCTCCTAGTACGTCTCACTGTGTTTCCATTTGGTGTTTGGATCAGGTAACTTCTCGGCTCCTTGCATCTTTCCACAATAGTACCTGGGTGCCATGTTTTCCTCTCCTTGTCCAGCACTCTCACGCTCTGTCCATGGAACAATGGTGGTAAGTCTCTGCCACTACATTGATCATGGTGTGTTTTTATCTTTGTAATCCCTTTTTCCAGGTGCTGTCTGTGTTCAAGTTTACCTGGATCTGCATGACTTGGTAGGAGTGTGGTGATTGGTCTGCCAAGGAGTAATTCTGCAGGGGATGGTAAATCATTGTCAATGGGTGTCGCTCGCACCTGCATCAGAGCCACTTGTACATCTCCTTTGTGTTGCATTGTTTTTTTATGATGGATTTGATGTGTCTCACATGTCTTTCAATAAATCCATTGCTTTTTGGGTAGTGTGGTGAACTTGTGATGTGTTCTATTCCCCAATCAGCTATGAATTTCCTGAAAGATTGTCCCGTGTACTGTGGTCCGTTGTCTGTCATTATTTCATCTGGTCGACCAAATAAAGACATGTAACTTTGCATTTTTTGTGCAACTGCATTACTGGTATGGGCATTTCATTGACTAATGGGTACTTGGAATACCTGTCCCACGGTAAGTAGGTACTGATGTACATGGATCTCGAATGAGATCTGACGCCAGGTATTGCCTTGGCTTTGTGGGTGTTTTGTGTGGAATGAGAGGTTCTTTTGGTTGTGCATCTTGATTTTCTGGCACAGGTACTGCAAGATCTGCACAGTTTCTCAATGTCTGTGTTTATCTTTGTCCAAAATACACTTTCTCTGGCCAACCTGCGTGTTTTTCGATACCTTGGTGGGCTGCATGGAGTTGAGTCAGAATGTTGCTGGTCATGGATTCTGGAATAAGCACTTGTCTGCCCTTAAATACAACTCCAGCTTCTATGGCAAGTTCATCTCGGAAAGGCCAATAGCTGCGTAGGTCTTTTGGCAGGTCTTGAATTCTGTCTGGCCATCCCTGATGGATGATTTCTTTTAGCGCACTGAGCTTGGGGTCTTTTGCAGTCTCAGTTCTGAGAATCTCCTGTTTGTTTGGGGAGAAGTTTACAATTGCAACAGTATGATGCTCAGGGTCTTCAAACTCGGTATCCAGCCCATCAATTCGTTCATCAAGTTCAATGTCTTCGTTGTTTTCAGGGTTTGGCAGGCGGCTGAGAGTGTCAGCTAGAATCATTTGACATCCAGGACGATACACGATGTTGTAATTGTATCCCTGTGTTTTGATCAGCATGCGTTGTAGCCTGGGAGGAGCAGCATGCAGAGGCTTTGTGCATATGGTGACGAGAGGTTTGTGGTCCGTTACTATGATGAATGACTTACCATACAAGTATGTGTGATATCGCTGCATACCATACACAATAGCAAGCATTTCTCTTTCAATGTTGCTGTATCTTGATTGACATTCAGTTAATGTCTTCGAACTGAAAGCAATGGGCCTGTTTTCTTGCACCAGTGCTACACCAATGCCTCTCTGTGAATGCATCTACCTCCAGTGTGAGGGTGGCTGCTGGATTGTAGTACTTTAAACAAGCATCAACAGTCACTGTTTCCTTTAGGTCATCGAAGCATTTCTGATAATCAGAGTCCCATACCCATTGTGAGTAACTTTTTAACAATCCCCTCAGATTGTGGGCTTTATCAGCAAACTTTGGTATGTAGGGTGACAGGTAGTTTAACATGCCCATGAATCGATGAAGGTCATCTTTGCTTTGTGGCGTTGGCATTTTTTGTATATCGTGGATTTTGGCTGGATCTGGTCTAGGGTTGGGTACCGAAACTCGGTTCTAATAGGGAACCGGTTCTGACGTAAACGGTAGTAACCAGACCGAATCAGAATGAATATTTCGGTGCCTGATTTCGATGCCTACTCTGGCATGCGGTGGCATGAGGCGCACACACGCAGTCTCTCGCTGTCTCCTCTCCCTCTCCGACGTGCGCGCACTATATACGGTTTATTGAAGCACTGTCTGATCTGTCTGTCTCGCACACGCGCTTGCTCGCTCGCACTAGATTCCGGGAGATTTGAACTAATTTGCGATCATCCGGGAGCCGTTATCAATATGCGGAGACTCCCGGAACGTCAGCTGATACGTTCTGATACGCGAGGGGATTAAACACACGTGAAATGTACACGTGAAATGTTTGGCTGCATTTCACGTGTAAAATTACGCGTCAGAATAACGATTGTCTATGGATATAGAATCACCATTCGCGCCGCCTTGACGCTCACGTCGTCATATTATATTAGCGCGCGCATCATCTGCTCCTCAGAGTTCTCTGCCGAAAAGCAGCGCAAGATATTTGCAGCGAACGCAGCGTCCCGTTCCCTATTCAGAGAACATGGGTTACACAGAGACGTTCTCTTTCATGTTTACTCAAAGCTGCGCATAAGACGCAGTGGGAACGAAATATCAAACTGGCTGAGAGCTTAACTAGTAAATGACAAAATAACATGACTAGTTAAAGCAGACAAAACATGGGAACCTGTAGCCATGTCGATATTATATTACCCTGGTAGTAATCTCTATTAATCTCCAGTATAATTACATTGTTTGATATATTGTTTTATTTGACATTATGTAAATATGAACTTTTATTTTATATTGGTTTATTTATTATTACCATATGTTACTTGTATTTATATTGTAAGTTAATATTGTGTTCAGTTTGGCCCTGTAAATAAAGGGGTATTATTTTTTTTCAAAGTGTGTGCGGTTTCGTTTTCTTAAGTACCGTTTCAAGAACCGTTTAGGTACCGGAACCGTTTAAAAAATACAGAGTAGGTACTGGTATCGAATAAAACCCAACTGATACCCAACCCTAATCTGGTCTGATGCCCTTGTCTGTGTACAGGTTGCCGAAAAGGATATGCTCTGCTGTTTGATGATACATTTGTCACTGTTAAACACCAGACCTGTTTGTACAGCTCTTTCCATCAGGCTTGTCAGATTCCTGTCGTGTTCCTCTTCGTCAACTCCAGAAACTGCAACATCGTCTGCTATGCTGATTACACCATGAAGACCTTCAAGAATTTGGTCCATTTTGGCTTGGAAAAGGTCTTGGGACACACTGAGACCGAATTGTAAGCGTCTCCAGCAGTATCTGCCAAAAGGAGTGCGGAAAGTGGTTAGAATTTGTGACTCCTCATCAAGATGTATCGACCAGTATCCGGCTTTTGCGTCTAGCTTGCTGAACACTTTTGCATTTGCAAATTTGGGGTTAAGTTCTTCCACAGTTGGAATTTTGTGAGGGCACCTCTTCAGGCTTGCATTTAGTTTCTGAGGGTCTAAACAGTTCCGAAGTGATCTGTCTTTTTTGGTGCTGAAGGCAAGACTAGAACACCAATCTGTGTGCTTTTCTACTTTTCGCAGGACTCCTTGGTCGACAAGTTTGTTCAGCTCATTTTGAAGTTTGTCCTTGATGTGGATACTGCATTTTCGTGGTGGGTCAATGAATGGATTAGCATCTTCCTTTAGGATGAGCTTTGCTGTGCCACTGAAACTGCCAATTTTATCAAATTGGTCTGGGTATTTCTCTTTTAGTTCTTTGATACCTTTTATGTGTTGTTAGGCACTCACTTTTGTTTGTCGTCCTTAATGTCCATTGTTTTCTCTTTCAGTCGTCACATCAACATTTACTGTCACAAGGCTGAGGAGCTCACTTGTGGGTAGTCCAACCACGGCTGGTCCAGGTACGTCAACGACATAGAACTTTGCATCTATCCATCTGGACTTTTTGTACTGGCATGGCATGTTGATGGTTCCAAAGCAGGGGATCACATCACCAATGTATGACGTCAATTTTACATTGGATGCTGATTTGAGATGTTCCATGCTTTGTGGTGATGTACCATACATCTGTTTGAATGTACGCAGTGGAAGCGGTGTTTCCAGATGCCCCTGTATCTATCTTCAGGCGAAGCGTGTAACCATATCCTTGCAAGAGAGGTGGTTTAATATTCAGAGTTGTGTATGCCTCAAGGTGGTTTCACATGAATGCTATGCATGCATTTTGCACTGATGGTGATGGAGTAAAAGTGTTGTTGGTATGTATACTCATCGTCTTTAGTGCTGTCTACAGTGCTGATGCTGAACTCGTCTTTGAGTTTGTGGTCTTTCCACTGGGTGAGCGTGGCTTTGGTATCTGTTACGTGTTCGTGACTTACTTCTGCCACGGCTGGATAGCTGTCTCTGTCCTCTGCTCTTTTTACAGCACTTTGCCCAGTGGCCTCCGTTTCCACACATAGAGCATATATCATTGTATGCAGGGAACTGCCTTGGCTTGTGGTTTGTGTTGCAGTTTTAACACGTTCGTCCTCTTGTTACAGCATGGACATTTTCAGTCTGTGACATACCAAGTTGTTGTATCTGTTCATTACTGCTTTAGTCAAAAGAATTCTTCCTAAAATTGAAATATCTCTCTGAAGCCATAAATTTAGAATTGTTTTAGTTTTTTTCAATTTAGGTGAGAAATTTAGTTGTTGGCGTTCCTTGTGATCCTTGCAGATATGAATACCTAAATATTTTACACATTTCTTAACAGGTAAGTTAAACATTTTTTCCTCATCAGTTTGATACAAACATAAGATTTCACATTTAGATTTGTTAAGCTTTAAGCCTGAAGCAACAGAGAATTGGTCAATTAAAGTTATAGCATTATTAATCTGATGTTTGTCGCTCAAAAATAGAGCTGTGTCATCCGCTAATTGAGTTACTCTGATTTCCTTACCGAAAATAGACAATCCTTTGATAATAGGGCTATGTTTAATATGTAGTGACAATAATTCAACCACCAGCAGGAACAAAAACGGTGAGATAGGGCAGCCCTGGCGAACTGATCTCAGTACAGGAAATCCGTTTGTGGTGTTTGGATATAATATTACAGAGCTATTAATGTTTTTATAAAGCATTTTAACTATAGATATCATTTTCTGTCCGAAATCAAAAATCTGAAGTGCTTTAAATAAAAAATGATGTTCTACCGTATCAAAAGCCTTATAAAAATCAAGAAATACTATCATTGCATCAGAATTAATGTTATCAGAATAATCCAGCAGGTCGAGAACAAGTCTTATATTGGAGCTAATGTGACGGTTAGACATAAAGCCTGTTTGGGTTTCACTTATTATCTCATGAAGACCTCTTTTTAACCTTTTAGCAAAAATTAACGATAGAATTTTATAGTCAATATTAAAGAGTGTGATAGGTCTCCAATTTTCTATCATTAAATGATCTTTATCAGGCTTAGGGAGAAGACATTAAACCTTGCTTCATACTCGTAGACATTTCCTCTTTTAAGATGCATTCTTTAAATAAATCAAATAGAGGATTTTCAATAATTTCACAAAAATGCAAATAAAATTCGACTGAAAGCCCATCATTAGCCGGCGATTTACCTTTTTTCATTGAACTGACAGCCTCTGAGATTTCCAATTTAGTAATGGGACGTTCACAATCCAATTTAAATTGTTCAGATATAGTAGGTGTAAACTCTTTAACTAATTCAATAAATTTATCACACTCATCAAATTGAATATTAGACTTATATATATTACAATAAAATGTACCCACATATCTTGAAATTTCTAAAGAATCAGAGGTGATGTTATTGTCAATTTTAAGAGTAGATAAATTATTTCTCTTGCGATTTCGTTTCTCTAAAGCAAAGAAATAACTTGAATTTTTTTCCCCTTGCTCCAGCCATTTTGCTCGCGACCTTATAAAAGCCCCTTTAGCCATTTCAATATACATATTATCTATTTCCTCTTTTAATCTTTTCATTATAGTTTCTTCTTCCTCTGAGAGAATCTTTTTATTCATCAAAATATTTAAATTATCCATAATACTTATTTCTTTTGCTACACTCTCTTTTTTAATTGCTTTACTTCGTCTAATTGCTATTTCTCTCATTTTAAACTTGAAAAACTCCCATTTTTGTGTGGGTTTCATTTCATTATTATCAAATATGCTTTTTGCTGTTTTTTTTTACCAAATCACAAAACTCCTCATCTTTTAATAAATTATTATTAAATTTCCAATAACCCCGTATATTACCACTTTGTTGTTTTGTTCCTGCTAAATGAATTGAAATTAATTTATGATCAGAAAATGGAGCATAGCTATGCGATGATTCAGTCACAAATTGCAGACAGGAGGGAGATATAAGCCATAAATCAATTCTAGACTGAAAGGATCTACTAACATTGCTCCAGGTAAATTCGTTAATATCAGGGTTTAGAAAACGCCAAACATCTATAATTGCTAGTTGTTCACAAATGTATGCAGTACTTTTGAATCTCGAATGTGGAGTTAATCTTACCGGTATTCTATCTACAAGGTCATCTGGAGCATCATTATAATCACCTCCAATAATCAAGTGTGCATCCTTATATTTGTTTTTAAAGGCTTCAAGTTTCAAACAAAGTTGTAAAAACATTAATTTTGCTTGAGCAGTATTGTTATGGTTCTATAAATTACAAACAATAAAGAAGGAATTGTCTCATTTGAAAACCAATATTATCCATCTACCCTCGTTTGAGGTCAATGATTCAATGATCTCTCCTTTAAATTTATTAAATAGAATGGCGACACCTGCAGATTGTTGAGAGGCATAACAGAAATAACATACATCACCCCACTGTGCTTTCCAAAACTTCACATCCTCATCCACCGAATGAGTCTCTTGTAATTGGACGTGTGCTTTTATCCTCTCTCGGGCGGGCGGCCGACCCTGTGCACAGTGTCCACCAAGAATCCAAGCTTGCTCTTTTCCTCTGGAATGATTTCCGCAATAATCTCCAACACCTCCTTCCTCACATCCTCGTTGCTGCTCTCTGGAAGATTCAGAAGACGAAGATTCCATCTCCTACTGTACCGCTCCGACTCTTCTTGTTTCTCCCTCAGGATAGTCAACTGGTCACTCATCTTTTTTACTTCGTCCTCAGTACCTTTCCATTGAATTTCCAGTCCCTTCACATTTTCTTGCACTTTAGCAATCTCAGCTGTGTTTTTCATGACCATTTCTTCAAACTTTAAAAAACGATCGTTTAAGCCATTAATTGCTTTTAGGATGTCAGCATTTGAAACTGCTTCCTCTTCTTTGGGAACATTACAGACTTTCTTAGGATTTGGGCTTTTTGTGGGAGTATCAGGAAGAGGTGTACATAAGCCAGAGAACGAACTTTCAACCTCTAAATCCATTATCAAGCCTTCCTTTCTCACCTTCTTGGCATCTCTCTTTGACATCGTAGCACTTGTCCTGGCTGATTAGCAAAATTTTAGTTTACCACACACTGCGCACGTGTCCTGGTTTAGCCCAACTTTGGTTAACAGCAAGCAAAAGGCCTTATATCGAGTGAAAAAAACTTACTGGATGACAGAGCAACGATCCACTCCTTCACTTATCGATAAGCAGTCTCAAAAAGTACAATCAAATCATTAATACTCAGTCAGAGTCTCGGAGCTCAGGATTAGACGTCTGCACCGGTCGCCATCTTGGACCAACCCACCCATTCAATTAAAGTTGCATAAAATACGACTTACCAATTTACGACTTCAGGAGGTACCCACACGCTCTGTACGTCTGACGTCACGACGTACACATATACCGTGGAATTGTGGGAATAAACCCAATAAATTAAAAGTCTGTTTTATTTAAAGTAAAAGTCCCTAACTTATTGTTTTCATGAAAATTCCAATTCATAGATTATTTATATGATGTTAGAAAAACTAACAAATATTGGTCACACTATATAACTAATCAAATTAAAACCTTTATATATATTCTAATATCTCTGAACAGCTGATTATTAATTGTTCTGTTAATTTATGACTTATTAAACTTATTATACTTTGTGTTTGAAGGGTTAGTTCACCCATAAATGAAAATTCTGTCAGCATTTACTCACCCTCAAGTTGTTCCAAACCTCTATGTGTTTATTTGTTCTGCTAAACACAAAAGAAGATATTTGGAAGAATGTTTTAATCAAACAGATCTCATTTCCCACTGACTACCATAGTATGTATTTTTTTTCCTACTACTATGGTAGTCAATGGGGAATGAGATCTGTTTGATTAAAACATTCTTCCAAATATCTTCTTTTGTGTTCAGCAGAACAAATAAACACAAACACACAGGTTTGGAACAACACGAGGGTGAGTAAATACAGACAGAATTTTCATTTTGGGTGAACTAACCCTTTAAGAACACACAAAATTAGAAACAGCATTTAGAATTAATTATATAATGGCAGAGAGAGGGAGAGAGAGATAGATGTGTATATAAATACATATACAATAAACACATGCAATTTACATGCTGTTCTCTATCCTTAAACAGCCCAAGCACAAAAAAAGTTAAGAAACTCATGTGAAAATCGCCTTACTGTAATTAATTAAACATGGATTATAGACATTTATTAAATGCCTGTCCAAATATTTGAATAAATAATAAAAATTAAATTAATCTGGTCTTTCCTTAATTATTTTACACAATTTGGTGTCTCAAACAGAAACGAGGTAAAACCAGCAAATCATCTGTTCAAGATGGGCATCCACATGTCAGAATGCAGAGATTAACTAGTGCATTAGTAAATAAGTAAATATGCCTCCAAAAATAAACAGCACACCGTCATTGTCATTTTTAAATCTCATTTTGTAAAGCTCTACAAGCTTTACATTTCCTCTGTAGTTCTTCATTACAAGAACGCTGAGCAGTTTTAACACAGTGGTGGAATATTGCAATACATTTTATTGTATTTATTTATAAAACTTCATATTTGCAGTCTCTTAAAAAAAAATAATAAATTAAAGAGTTCAGAACCTATTTAAGTCTCTTCTTTTTTAAAAGTAAAAAAAAGTCAAACTTTAAAACAAACATATTTTCTATATATATACATGATACAAGTATTTAGTGTTCCCTCGGAGTCGTAGAGAGTTTCAGCTCAAGTTGGCCAGCGTTTCAAAGTCAAAGTTCCTGTGTTGGCAGGAGTAGGTGTGTCTATGGCTAGACTTGTATAGTCTGTATGCATTTTACAGTTTGCGTCAGCAGGGGGGCCTCTGGGCGGTCCGGCCTCCGCCTCCTCCTCCGCCTCCTGAACCGACTTCAAACGCTAGGGCCTTTCCCCTGCTGCTCCGCTGGGTCTTTACTCGTTTCCAATTGATAAAAAGCGTCCTCCGGAATAACGTCCTCGTCGCTAAAACAATCGGAACACATTGGAGAGATCGTGCCGAATAGAAATAGATCAAAATTACAATCCTAGAAATCTTTCGTTCGGCTTTGGCATCTTTACTTTCACCTGCTACATACTGGGTGGTTGATCCAGGGTGACGATCAGAAGACTGGAGAGCATAAAGTGCTTGCAGCTGCCGCTCTGTGTCTGAGTTAAGGTACTTATGTAATATGGGCAGGCGTCTCTGGATGATAGCAGTGTCCACTCTACAGGACGTGCTTTCATCTGGAGAAGAAAGAGATGAAAGCAATTGGCAAACTGATGATGGACATGAAGCTGTTTAACAGAAGGCACATGAATTAGTAGTTTGCTCACCGTTAACTGCTGCTTTACATACAGCTGTCATTAAAGCTCTCAAAAACGGAGAAGAACTCATCTGAGATTCGTCTAAATTAGCCTGAAAAGAAAAGTCAAAATGTCTTGAAATTGTGTCGTATAATCAGGGCTTGAGTATATTAACACCTGCCAAAAGCTGATTTTAGCAGTGGCCTCGACTCCCCTCACTCGCATGTTTCATTTGTTCCATATGAATATTGTTGGTGTTACAGGGTTTGAATTTTGGCATGGGATTGCAGATATTGCGTATAATTTTACTCATTCCTGCAGATTTTGTGCTCACAGACACCCAAAGTGCGCACACATAAAGCCCCCTCGCAGTACTAAATTGAGTACTTTTTGCGCTTAAACAGTCAAATACACATAAAAGAATATAAAAATGCTGGACTTGGCGAGTGTTCACCTAAACATAGTCAGTTGTTTTAAGTGAACAAACATTTGGGAAAGAAAATGCATGTGTAATGGTGTGTTCACACCGAACGCAAATTTAATCGTTTGCGCGAGTAGATTACATACAAAGTCAATACAAAGACGCGAATAGACGCATCATTCGCGCCGGTGTGGTGAAGAGATGAGTCCCCCTGAAGAGATGAGTCCCACCTTAGGACCCCATAGTATGCCTGATCTAAATATGTTCTCGCTATAACCTGATAAAAGCAGTTTGTTGCCATCTAACTAGACGCGATAGTCGTGTATTTGACGCTCTATTCACGTTCGGTGTGAACATACCATAACAGTATAATGGCTCTGTGAGTCAGGTCTTAAAGTGACAGCAGCATAATATACCTGCTGCAAAATTATAAGATAATAAAAAAATATCTATATGGCAGTTTTTCCCCATGGTATCGATGTCAAAAATTGTGGCTGGTAAGCAAAAAAGTTAATGCCAAGCCCTGCATATACTTGAAATGTTTGGGGTTTTTTTTGCACATGAAAGGTCTATGAGTGCGGGATCAGTCTCACCTCGATCCAGTCGAAGATCTGTTCGTCACTGGCCACGTCTTCTAGCAGTAGCTGCTCGAGTTGTTTAACCCTTATGCTGCATTAGGGACATTTTTGGTCTTTGACAGTTTAATTTCTTTGACCATTTTGGCTGTGTTACTTCAAATGGTATGTAATTTGGCAAAATTGTGACTTTTTGGATACATGTAAAAAATGTGATCTCATTTTGCAAAAAAATGTATAACACACACTGTTTAGATGAAATAGTAACACTCAGTACCTTAAGGACCAAAAATGGCCCATTGAAACCCATTAAAACGTTGTTCAAAGCTGGGGCTGTCATTAATACATGAATCATGTTTTATGTTGAAACATACTTTCATTTTGAAGCAAAAGCATTATATTTGCATTATATAGTGTATTCCAACAGATGACGTCACTACATAGGTATTCCATATGGGAAGAAATGTACATTATTTTCCTAGTTTCCACTAGGGGCACTATTGACTGTGTTATGAAGTATTTTAATGGCTCAATGATCTAAAATTATGTTTCTGAGTATGTGTGGATGTCCAAGAGTAATTTGTGTCTGCGTTGACAAAAGTGTGTGTGTGTGTAGGGCCTAAATATAATACATGGTGTTTAGGCGAGTGAAAAATCACAATATCCTGAAGGTCATATTTTACCCTTTCTCTCTCACTCTCTCTCTCTCTCTGTGTGTGTGTGTGTGTGTGTGTGTGTGTGTTTGTCAGTGGTGTAGGATGTGTGTAGGCGCGTGTGCTGTGTGTGTGTGTGTGTGTGTGTGTGTGTGTGTGTGTGTGTGTGTGTGTGTGTGTGTGTGTGTGTGTGTGTGTGTGTGTGTGTGTGTGTGTGTGTGTGTGTGTGTGCGCGCGCATTTAGCAAGAGAATGCGCTTCTCACTGTTGTTTTCTTTCGGTTTGATTGATTTCGTATTTTACGCACAGACATGAACCTTTGACACAGCTTTGTTTTTTTAGCAGTCTATGTTTCAATCATTTGCATAAGTCAATTGCTAATTTCTCACATACGTAGAGGCACAAACAAAACCATGCAGTCAGTCCTTAGACAATAATAACACCTTTCATCTTGCGGCGACACAAAGATGTAGCTGCGAGGAATCCAAAACAAAGTATGCCTTTGTTTTGGATTAGACTGAGACATCATACAAGTGCTGTTGATGAAAAAGTTATAAAGCTTTGCAAATCTTTGGTTTGGCCATTTCAAACTCGACAAAATGAAGAAGAGCTACACGATCACCGAAGTAGTGGACTGTGTTACTGCTGAATCAACAGACAGCGATCCGGAGTCTGATGGCAGTGAAACGGAGAGTGTGTCAGAAGGTGATGTGGAGTTTGAGCTGACCTCAGATTCTGACTCCTCATCTGATCCAAATCAGAGACAGGATGACACACAGGAGACCCCCGGCCCCGATCCTATGTGGACATCTAAAAGTGGACTTCACTGGTCACCCACTTGCACCGAGACGCTCCGCTTCGTTGCGCCCAAGATAACGACACCCGGACCGACTCTTTACGCAACAGCGCGCATCGTGGACCCTAGGTCTGCATTCCAGCTGCTGTTTACGGAGGATATGGTCCAATTAATTGTGGACAAAACAAATCTTCAAGGAAGACGGTCCGAGACCGATTGGAATAATGTGGATGCAACAGACGTCGAAGCTTACCTCGGGGTGCTAATTCTGGCTGGCGTCTACAAGTCCAGAAATGAGTCCACCCGGAGCCTGTGGGATGATCACACAGGCCGGGCCATCTTCAGGGCCACCATGCCCCACCGCAAGTTCCAGAAGTTCAGTTCAAATCTGAGATTTGACGATAGGCTTACCCGACCTGGACGTTACCGGGATGACAAGCTGGCGGCGTTCAGGCCGATCTGGGATAAGTGGCTGCACCGCCTCCCCCTTCTCTATAACCCCGGGGTGGATGTCTGTGTGGACGAGCAGCTGGTTGGGTTCAAAGGCCGCTGCAGTTTCCGGCAGTATATGCCCAGCAAACCGGCAAAATATGGCATTAAGATCTGGGTCACAAGTGATGTTTCCACGTCTTACGCATGGAAAATGCAGATTTATAGCGGAAAATCTGCAGGATGCGCTCCCGAGGTAAACCAGGGAAAGAGGGTTGTGCTGGACATGACTGACGGGCTGGAGGGACACACTGTTACCACAGACAATTTCTTCACCTCTTATGCGCTGGCAGAGGAGCTGCTAAAGAAAAGAAAATTGCTCTGGTTGGAACGATCCGGAGGAACAAACGCAGAGCTTCCTCCACACCTACTCCAAACCAGAGCGCGACCACCCAGATCCTCCGAGTTTGCGTTCAGGAAGACCACAACGGCCGTGTCGTATGTGCCAAAGCGGGGAAAAAATGTGATTTTGCTGAGCACCAAACACCGCGAGCCCGCTGTGAGTGGATTGGAGCACCAGAAGCCTGTGATAATAATGGACTACAACCGGTGCAAAGGAGCTGTCGACAGCCTGGATCAGGTATGCGCTATAGCCTATTAGCAACAGTAACTCACACATTAATTTTATACACACATCTTTGCGGTTTTCTAAAATCTAGGCATATTTAGATCTAAGAGAAGTTAATCATGCATTTTTTTTCTCTTTTTTCTCTTATAACATAAGCCAAAAAATAGAGACATGTTATTCATTTTTCCTCTATCTTTTTTATTTTATTTTGCAGGCTGTTGGCGCATACAGCTGCAAGAGGAAGACAAGTCGGTGGCCGATGGCGCTCTTCTACAATCTAATAGATGTCTCTGCTTTCAACGCACAAGGGTTAAACAGCTCCTCAGGACTGATGCTGGGTTTAGCTGTGTCCGGAGAGACAGGGGAGACGTCCGACACGGTGAACTCTAACTTCTGGAAAAAGAGGAAAAAGAACACGACTGGTTGATTTTGCGCCTTCTAGTATCAAGCTACTCATAATTTGCAATGCTTACAATACAAGCTGCTAATAAAAAGTAGTGAACTACATTAAAGCTATTTAGCTTTTAGTATATATCTTTCATTGCAATACATACACTACCATTCAAAAGTTTGGGGTCAGTAAAATTATTTAAAAATGTTTTTGAAGAAGTCTCCAACTCTGTTTTATATGTTAACATATTCTAAAATGTCTTTTATTCTTGTGATGGAAAAGCTGAATTTTCAGCATTCGGTTTTCCAGGATTCTTTGATGAATAAATACAGTCACTTGATCAATTGAATGTGCCCCTGCTGTGTAAAAGTATTAGTTAATCTCTTTATTAGTGTATCTGAAATGTTTATACTCTAAATCAGAACAGTATTTGTCTGGCACAAAACAATGAGAAAAACGCCTCAGTCAGAAACTAATGATGACTTATTATTTTTGTTTAATCATTGTAATAATAATAATAATAATAATAATTATAATAATATGTTGTATATTGCTACAAAAAGAATCTAAAATGCAGCACAGGACTCAAATGAAATGGTAAATTGAATGGATGAATGAATCGGACTTCCTAATAAAGAAAACGAGCTAACATTTTTGAGTTTGTTGTACCTCAAATTAGTGGTAAAAATTGCAAAAAAAAATTAATTCAAAAAATTATTTCAAAAATTAACTAAAAAATATTAGTTTGTTAATGGACAGGCTACACTATTTTGAAAACAACAGAACTACTTTCACGAAAAATGTAGTTTGTTTATTTATGAGTATTTGAATTTGTGAATGTGTTCAGGCTGTGTTCGCACCTGTTGTGAGATGAAGGCAGGAAGAAGTTCTCCCTCGGGCAGGAAGTCGGCCCAGTTCAGCCCAGACTCTCTCCACAAGTCTCCAACTTTCCTATGGCTCTTTAGCACAAGCAGATGCGTGTAAATACACAAACTTACAAAAGCCAAAACAATACACAATGTTACTTTACTGCAAATTGTCACAGAGGTGTTTGTGTATGAAAGATGATCAATTTTGGCAGCATCATGCAGGAGCCTCTAAACCACAGATCAACTAGATAAAGATGAACTCAATGCTCTAAAACACCATGTCAACAAAAGTTGAGCTTACCATTTGTTTGCATAGTAGGTGCAGTACTTCAGAAAATAAGATGGCAGCTCTTCCCACAGGGAGTAGCGGTTTACTTAACTCACTGTAGAAACAAAACAAATCTCCATTAGACGCTAAACTGAATCCTGACAGCTGTAGCCTGTGTGGAGCGGGAATCACTGCAACTACTGTGCACTGCCAAACTGTTAAAGCCCCAGAAGTCAGAAAACCCAACACAATGAAACCTTTAGGAAGTTTTTATTTATTTATATTTAGTATTGAATTCTGTGTTTCAACTTGTTGGAAATACCTGTCTCAAATCACAATCCAAATAATAAAAAAAGGCCATGCTGACTGCAAGAATGCAAACATTTCTGACTGTGCAAAATGCTTTGGATACAGTCCACCCTTCACTAATATATTCTGGTCTAAAAAAGTTAGAATAGTTTTAAACCAAACTTTTACATAAATTATTCAAACATATGGTGAAATATGTTGTTGTAGTGTAATAGTGACAAAAGGTAACTGGCAAGGATGCATTCTGTATTTTTATTTTATTCAATTGTTAAATAAATATTATTTTAACGAAACACACATAATCATATGCATTTACCCCATAAGTAAATTATCCTATTCTCACTTATTGTTAATTCATTTATTATTGATTGTAATAAATATTCCAAATCTCTCTTCTGTCTATTTAATTTACTCTTAAAAGCATTTTTACCTAAATTTTGAAACTCAATTTCAAAAGTTTTAGATCCTGAAAGACATGCTGGGATAGGCTTCGAACATTCTCCCCACAAACCTACAGATATTCTGTACATAGAGCATATGATATAATTTCTTATTTTAGATGTAGTCATATTATAATACAATATAATATAATATAATATAAAATAATATAATTAAAAGGTCACTTTAGTTTAAGTACGACTTTCAGGTAAATAAACACATAATTACTAGGGCTGTCAAACGATTAATCGCATCCAAAATAAAAGTTTGTGTTTACATAATATATGTGGGTGCACTGTGTATAATTATTTTGTATATATATATATATAAATACACACACACATGCATGTATATATTTAAGACATTTATATATATATATATATATATATATATATATATATATATATATATATATATATTAATTATGATATAAAAGACAGCCCTAATAATTACTGCTTATTAATAGTTAGTATAATAGTTAAGTTTAGGTTCAGGGATGTAGAATATGGTCATGCAGAATAAGGCATTGATTTGTGCTTAATAAGTACTAATAAACAGCTAATATCCTAGTAATATTGCATGCTAATAAGCAACTAGTTAATAGTGAGAATTGGACCCTAAACTAAAGTGCTACCTAATATAATA